>JAQOTM010000356.1:115790-167041 GCA_029168755.2 Tillandsia fasciculata | reverse complement strand
GTTGGGAATTGCAGCGAGGCGATCGATTCAGAATGGTCGAATCAAGCTCTAGGGTTCCTGAAACAACGAGACATTCACAGTCCAATCAAATGTTTTGGTGGTCCCACTCCTGGACCCTTAGTGAGTGGTTGCCATCGTGGTGGATCTCATTGTGCACGGAGTTGAGACGGCGGAGAGAAGATGTTTTCGGTCAGGGGCAGGACACCAGGGAACGTTAGTTATGACTGTTCCCCTGTGTGAGCCGGGCCCCACCGATCCAAGCAGTGTTTTCTCTCCGAGATCGTCTTGGGGTATGCTACCTACAGCCTGCGAGGAGTGGGGCGAAGCTCGCGGCATGTCGATTGTTAGCGCACAAGCGCTTAGTAACCATATTTGGCGACTCATAGAGGAGCCTCTTTAGTAAATACGCCACCAAGTATGATTTAAACTTATGCTGTCACGCCCCGGGGTGAACCCAGACCCCGGCCCGTCTACAGATCCGCCGTGCACACGAATTTCCCGCGTACACGAAGCGCTGGTAACCTGCTCAGATATTAATGTACAATAAAAGAGCATAATACAGAGCTGAAATAGAAGAACCACATAGTATCTCAGACTGGAAATACAAATAAAGCTGTAATATGTACAATAATCTCCCAGCTCACCAAAATAATACAACCAGCTGGCTAAAGCCAGACCCAAAATAAAAGGAGAATATCACAGTCTGAGTGAGGGGTACAACGTCTATCTACAGCTCTCAGTCTCCAGGAGATCTATCTATTCAGCGATCCCCTTACCTCGATCAGCTGCCGATGGCCTAGCAGCTCCCGCAGATGACTCTGCAAAATAAAGGAGAAGAAAGAAACAGAAAAATAATGGGGGTGAGAACTACCAGATAAACCAGCAGCCTCCCCTAGTGGGTAAAACCTCAACTCTGACGCACCCACTAGGACTACTAGAGGCAAAAGGGAAAAGGGGAAGTGGTAAATACAATAGATGCTGAAACAGGAAAACTACCACTACTATGCTGTCAAAACTGTATGCATGCATCAGAAATAGTATCTGTCCAAATAAACCCAATCTGGATACCAGTAACAACTGGTACTGCCTGCTCAGCGGAATCTGCACACAAGGCTCGAAACCGCGGGATCGGCCACGGCTCGCATCCCAAACCAGTATCAGACCGGCACACAAGGCTGGGTCCGAAAGAAAGCCTACACCTCCGGAGTGGCACTCGAGGGGAGCGACCCACACGAGTAAAATATCTCTGTCATCAGTATCACAAGTATCTCTGTAGCACATGTCTCAATATAGCAGGACTGGATCATGACTATGATCAAAGTGGGAAACTCCATCCACTATAGAAACCCAATCCCCAACTGATGCAATAAATACCAAACTCAACCCCAATCTGATGCAAGGATAAACATCTGGTCAACCGCCTACTGTCCGCGGTCACCGCAATACCCCACAAGTCCACAATCTAGCACAACCTGGCTACACTATCCCAAACCCCTGCTCACACTTGAGCAACAACATATGAATGCAAAGGACAACAATGAAACATGTTCAAATCCCAATATGATAGTGTAGCAATGAATAGTGGCCTTACCTGATGTCCGGGCATGCATGCAACTGTCTTTATTTTTAAAAGTTGTAAAATAGTGTCAAAGGTTTAAAACAATTGATTTACTGAATAAAAGTCATTTGCATGCGAGATCATAGCCTTTGTCTCAATCACAGTGTCCCAATATAAGTCATCATATCATTTGTGGGGTTATATTAATTTTAGGGGAGTTTGTCCCAGCGGTCCTTGTCATTTGTCATATTAATTTGTCCCAATGGTTCTCATTAATTGTCCTGTTAGTTGTCCTGTTAGTAGTCCTGTTAGTAGTCCTGTTAGTAGTCCTGTTAGTAGTCCCAATGGTTCTCATTAATTGTCATATTTTAGGGGATTCTAGTAATCCCAGTGAGCTTGTCAAAAATGAGGTAAGCAACAACCGCCCACCTCGAACAGCTCAAACAACACCCCAGGTAGTCTCCTGGTGTCCACAGTCCTCAAATCCTGCAAATCAACGCTCCCGGTATAAATACAAATCCCAAAAAGTACAATATTTGCTGTTTTTCAGACAGCACGGAAAAGAGGAATTTTTCACCTCTAAAATGAGCTCCTAAAATCCCAGAAAAATCACGGTTGCGTTCCTCGCGAAGAGTAGATCAAAATCGACTCTTAAAACGCCTCGATCTGATGCTCCTACGTCAAGATAAAAATCGGAGAAGTCGGTGCTGTCCAAAAATTATCACAGTAAAAAGGGGGGTCAAAGAGGACTTGGGAATCGTGCCAAAAGTACGAAACGGAGCAAAATGATCAACACGGAAATCGAAGCCCTACCTCTTACGGTCGCGCTGCCGCAAAAATCGTCCAAAAATTCCACCTGGTTAGCCCGCAGTGAATTTTCGACGGAACTGCGACGGGAAATGGGCCTAAAAAGAAAATCGTCGCAGTGCGCCGCGTCGCAGATATCTCACTATCTGTAACTCCTAAAATTCTGAGATTTTAGAGAGAGAGAGAGGAGAGAGAGAGAAAAACTTTCATATAGGGCACTTTTTCTGATTCTCTCTCTAAGGCCCGCAAATCGAGGTGAGAAGAGAGGGGGTGGGGGTTCCTATTTATAATGGGCCAAGGGAATATTCCCACACGGATCGGGCCGAACAGGAAACACCGAAACGGCCAACCAAAACGCGCCACGTGTCCACAAACAGGAAACAGCCGGTGCAAGGGCCAATGAGATTGCCACGTGTCCACGTGGTCCACGTGCGGTCCGCGCTCCGGGTCTTCCGGAAAATGTCGGCCAATAGGGTGCGCCACGTGTCAGCCTCCACGTGCTTCTAGAAGCCGGCCAGCCAATGGGGAAGCGCCACGTGGCACGGAGGTTTTCGGTGCTCCCGGTGCACGCCATGGCGTGGACCGCGCACCCGAGCCCCCTGCCCGCGCCTGCCCGCGCCTGCCCGCGCTGCCCGCGCCTGCCCGCGCCGCGCTCCTCCGCGCTCCGCCGCTGCCCCCCGCTGCGCGCTGCGCCGCCGCCGTGCGCCGCCGCCCGCCGCCGGCCGCCGGTCGCCGGAACAGTAATTCCGGCGGCCGGAGTTACTGTTCCGGCGTGAACAGTAACCAAGTGCCGAAAAATAAAGTAAATATACCGTTTTGACCGTTTTCGCGCGCTGAGTCCTGATTCCGACGCCGTCCGTTTCGCCAAATTCTCATCCGAAATTTTGCCGAAAGCTCCCGGAAAATTCCATTTGCTCCGATTTTCGCGCAGAGTCTATTTTAAATATCCAATTTCGATTCTACAAGCTCCGTTGCACTGTACAAGCTCCTAAGTCACTGTTTAATGTTGCACAGTTCCTGCGGGAGTCCGGATCATCACATCCTCCCCCACTAAAAAGAGTTTCGTCCTCGAAACGAGACTAAACAATAATCCTCAGTCTGATGTCTCGAATAAGTAGGGGTGAGCATTCCTCATCTCCGACTCGAGCTCCCATGTAGCCTCGCGCTCGTCATAATTGCCCCATTGGATTTTCACATAGAGAATGGCCCGATTGCGCAATTCTCTCACCTCTCGATCCAGAATTCGCAGTGGGCGCTCCTCATACCTCAAATCCTCGCTGATCTCAAGCGGTGTGAAGTCGATGACGTGCGATGGGTCGAAGACATACTTCCTCAAAGTAGAGACATGAAATACATCATGGACACCGGCAAGCCTCGGAGGAAGTGCAAGTCGGTAGGCAACTGGCCCGATACGCTCCAATACCTCAAAGGGTCCAATATATCGGGGGCTAAGTTCCCACGAATGCCGAATCTCCTGATTCCTTTGGACGGCGAGACTTTCAGGAATACATGATCACCAACCTGAAACTCTAAGTCTCGTCGCCGAACATCGGCATAACTCCTTTGTCGGCTTTGGGCGGTCTGAAGATGCTGTCGAATCACTCGGACCTTCTCTTCTGCCTCTATCAAGACATCTGGTCCCAAGGTCCGCCTCTCGCCCACGTCACTCCAATAAAGTGGTGATCGACACTTGCGTCCATACAATGCTTCAAACGGAGCCATCTGAATGCTCGCTTGAAAGCTATTGTTGTACGCGAACTCAGCCAAGGATAAGTGTCGAATCCACCCTCCGCCGAAATCCAAGACGCAAGCCCTAAGCATGTCCTCCAGGATTTGTATCGTCCGCTCTGACTGCCCATCAGTCTGCGGATGGAAAGCCGTACTGAACCTGAGTTCAGTCCCCAAGGCTGTTTGCAAACTTTCCAGAAATGCGAAACAAACCTCGGGTCTCTATCTGATACAATGGAGGCTGGTACTCCATGTAATCTCACTATCTCATCCAGATATAACTGGGCTAGTCGCTCAAGTGGCCACGTAGTCTGCATGGGCAGAAAGTGCGCCGACTTGGTAAGTCGATCCACGACTACCCAGATAGCGTCTGCTCCTCCCTGTGCCCTCGGCAATCCGACCACGAAATCCATCGTAATGTGGTCCCATTTCCACTGGGGAATTGGGAGACTCTGTAACTTGCCAGCTGGCACTCGATGCTCAGCTTTCACCTGCTGACAAGTTAAACACTGAGCCACAAATCTCCCGATATCCCTTTTCATGCCTTTCCACCAGAAGTGTGCCTTGAGGTCTTTATACATCTTAGTCCCACCAGGATGTAGGGTATAAGGTGTATAATGGGCCTCTCGCAATATCTGCTCTCGGATCTCCGCATCCGCTGGCACACATGCTCGGTTCCTGTACCTCAGTACTCCCGAGGCATCCACCGTAAAGTCCCCAGACTGATTACTCGGAATTTGATCTTTAATCCTGGTCAAGTGGGGGTCCTCACTCTGTTTCTCCCTGATCCTGTCCAGCAGAGTGGGCTGCACGACTAAAGATGTCAGTCTAGCAGAGACCCCAGGGGACACAACCTCTACTCGAGCCGTCTCATCTCTCTAATAGCGGTGCCTGGTCTGTGATCAACATAGACAAACTTTGCACCGCCCTCCTACTCAAGGCGTCAGCGACCACATTAGCCTTGCCTGGGTGGTAGAGAATATCTACATCATAATCCTTTAATAGCTCTAACCACCTACGTTGCCTCAAATTCAGCTCCTTCTGCGTGAACAGGTACTTTAGGCTCTTGTGGTCGGTGTAGATTTCACAGTGCTCTCCATAAGGTAATGACGCCAAAGCTTTAGTGCAAACACTACAGCAGCAAGCTCCAAGTCATGGGTAGGGTAATTCTTCTCGTAATCTTTGAGTTGCCTCGATGCATAGGCAATTACCTTTCCTTCTTGCATCAACACACAACCAAGTCCACTGTGTGATGCGTCACTGTAGATCACATATCCTTTTCCCATAACAGGAGGGAAAGGATAGGAGCGGTCATCAGTCTATTCTTCAGCTCCTCAAAGCTCCTTTGACAGTCCTCACTCCAGATAAACTTCACTCCCTTACGCGTCAAGCGAGTGAGGGGTGTGGAGAGCTTCGCAAAGCCTTCCACAAACCGACGGTAATACCCAGCTAAACCCATAAAGCTACGTACCTCAGAAACCGTCGTCGGTCGGGGCCAATCACGGACTGCCTCAATTTTCGCCGGGTCTACTGCCACACCTGCGGCGGAAATCACATGGCCCAAGAAGACTACCTCCCGAAGCCAAAATTCGCACTTTGCCAGCTTGGCATACAACTTCTTTTCTCGCAGAAGTTGCAGCACTATCCTTAAGTGCTCCTCATGCTCAGCATCACTTCGGGAGTAGATCAAGATATCATCAATGAACACTACTACGAATCGATCCAAGTATGGTCGGAAGATTCGGTTCATTAAATCCATGAATGCGGCAGGGGCATTAGTTAGCCCAAAAGGCATAACTGTAAATTCATAATGCCCGTACCGTGATCTAAATGCCGTTTTAGGAATATCCTCGGCCTTCACCTTCAACTGGTGGTAACCGGACTGCAGATCTATTTTAGAGAAGACACAAGACCCTTGCAGCTGATCAAAAAGATCATCGATGCGCGGCAAAGGGTACTTGTTCTTGATGGTCACTTTATTTAATTCCCTATAGTCCACACAAAGTCGAAGTGACCCATCCTTCTTTTTCACGAATAGCACCGGCGCTCCCCAAGGCGACACACTCGGCCTAATAAAGCCCTTGTCCATCAAATCCTGAAGTTGCGCCTTAAGCTCTCGCAACTCAGCCGGTGCCATCCGGTAAGGAGCCTTAGAGATTGGCGCAGTTCCTGGAACCACGTCAATCACGAACTCAATCTCCCTATCTGGCGGCATGCTAGTCAGCTCAGGTGGGAAAACATCCGGAAACTCGCGGGCAATAGGGATATCCCCGAGTCCCGGCGCCGCCGTAGGCCCCTCAACAACACTAGCCAAAAAGGCTACACATCCTCGATGGATCATTGCCTCGCTCGGGAAGTCGAAACCATAGAGGCAAAGAAAGCACTCTGACATCCCCGATATACTAACATCTCCTGGCCTGGCTCTCTAAAAGTGACAGTCCTTGCGGCACAGTCAATAGTCGCAAAATACCGAGCCAGCCAGTCCATCCCGAGAACCACATCAAGTCCCTTAGCTGTCTCAAGACCAACAGGTCCGCTGGCATAATCCAGGACTCGATTTGCATCGGGCAGGACCAACAACACTCCTCCACGTGCAAGGTGTGATCGGGAATCTGAACCTCTAGTGCACGTGGCAAAAGTCCTACCTCTAACCCATGTAATGATGCAAATGATCTACTAATAAAAGAATGCGATGCTCCAGTATCAAATAGTACGAGTCCTAATGCCAGAAAGTAAGGTGATACCTGCCACCACATGATCTGCTGCTGAAGAGTCCTCTACCTGCGCAGCATACACTCGCCCACTCTGAGCTGGAGGGCGATAATCCGTGGGATGGGAAGAAGATGGCCTGCTCGCTGGAGCATAGGGCCGCTGAGCTGTCGACCGCTGCTGCGATGAAGATGGAGCCGATGCTGAAGAAGGGGTGGTGGGGGCCGAAAAGGGGCACGAAGCTCGAATGTGCCCGGACTGTCCACATCCATAACAGCGACCCCACCGCTGGTCGCAGGTGCTGGGAAAATGCTGGCCTCCACAGAAAATACAATTACCGGGGGTTCGTGGTTGTCGGGGTTGCTGTTGAGACTGCCGCTGTCGCTGATGCTGCCGCTGCGACCCACGCTGCGACGACTGTGATCTTTGCTGCTGCTGCCGCTGCTGGGGCTTCTGGGATCCACCAGGTCCTCGTCGCTCGGACCGTCCTTGGCCGGGGAACTGTGGCTGCGGCGGTCGTGGTGGCCTCCATGAACTAGATTGTCCCCCAACCTCCGGTGCCGGTCGCTTCGCCCCCGGGATCACTACGGGAGCTGGAGCTACCTCCCCCATCACTACCTCCCCGCACTCAACGTAGAGTGCCTGCTCCATCGAGGCCTCCAAGGTCTGCAACCTACGCGAGCGAACCAATTGAAAAAGGTCCCGGCGCAATCCTCGCTCGAACATGTAGATCCGGTGCGCCTCGTCCCTGGCCACGTTCGGTACACATGCCAACAATTGATTGAAATTGGCAATGTACTCGTGTACGGGCCGATCTCCTTGTCGGAGGTTTCTCAACTGTTCCTCCAACCTCTGCCGGACGCTTTCCGGAAAGAAAGCCCCAAGAAGGAGATTGCGGAATTCCGCCCAGGTCAGGAGCTGAGCCCCAGGCGGACCAGCCGGTCGAACACGCCGCCACCAGCTTCGGCGTTGTGTTCCAAAAAGTTCGTCGCCAATATCACCTGATATCGTTCCTCGATAAACAACGTCTCAAAACGTCGTTCCATCGCCGTGATCCACGACTCTGCCTCCCACGGCTCAGTACTTTGCCCCGAAAAATGGGGTGGGTCAAACTGGCGGAACCTCATCAACAGGTCCACCACTCCCCGCTGCTCTGCCGGGGTTAGGGATCCTGTCAGCCCAGTCGGCTGTCCACCAGTACCCCGAGCAACAGGGGATGCCGGGGTCACCGGTACAGCTGGGGGATTCACAGCAGGGGAAGAAGGTACGGGAGAATTCTCTGAAGGTGCTACAACAGGCTGAGCCCTCTGCTCTAACATTTGCGTCAGCCGACCCATAGCCTCTTCCTGACGCCGAACAGCCTCTGACATCTGGGCCATCTGGGCCTGCAGCTCTTGCACCTCACTCTGCTGGCCCTGCCCGGACTCCTCCTGATCGGGTTCAGGGGAATCAGGCTGAGAACGTGTCAACATCCTACGTCGCGGAGGCATCCTACCACAAGAAATCACACTCAGTATCATAACTCCACACGACCCAATCTAGCGAAAGTCAAAGACATCCCCCTATTTCTGTGACTTTATGTTGTCTGCAGCCAACATAACTGTTCACCAGAAATTGGGTATGTCGATCCCTCTTCTCTTACTGGAAGAGTCAAACAATAAAACAACGACTTTCGCAAAATGCCACGTCTCTCATGCCCTATTACCTAGGGTCTGCCAAAGCCTGGTTTCCTAAGTCCCAACTGACCTATCCCTAAGCTCTGATACCAACTTAATCTGTCACGCCCCGGGGTGTAACCCAGGAACCCGGGCTCGTCTACAGATCCGCCGTGCACACGGGATTTCCCGCGTACACGAAGCGCTGGTAACCTGCTCAGATATAAATGTACAATAAAAGAGCATAATACAGAGCTGAAATAGAAGAACCACATAGTATCTCAGACTGGAACTACAAATACAACTGTAATAAGTACAATAATCTCCCAGCTCACCAAAATAGTACAACCAGCTGGCGGAAGCCAGACCCAAAATAAAAGGAGAATATCACAGTCTGAGTGAGGGGTACAACGTCTATCTACAGCTCTCAGTCTCCCAGGAGATCTATCTATTCAGCGATCCCCTTACCTCGATCAGCTGCCGATGGCCTAGCAGCTCCCGCAGATGACTCTGCAAAATAAGGAGAAGAAAGAAACAGAAAATAACAATGGGGGTGAGAACTACCAGATAAACCAGCAGCCTCCCCTAGTGGGTAAAACCTCAACTCTGACGCACCCACTAGGACTACTAGAGGCAAAAGGGAAAAGGGAAAGTGGTAAGATACAAAGACTGCTGAAACAGGAAAACTACCACTACTATGCTGTCAAACTGTATGCATGCATCAGAAATAGTATCTGTCCAAATAAACCCAATCTGGAATACCAGTAAAACTGGTACTGCCTGCCAGCGGAATCTGCACACAAGGCTCGAAACCGCGGATCGGCCCGCACGGCTCGCATCCCAACCAGGTATCAGACCGGCACACAGGCTGGGTCCGAAAAGAAAGCCTACCTCCGGAGTGGCACTCGAGGGGAGCGACCCACACGAGTAAAATATCTCTGTCATCAGTATCACAAGTATCTCTGTAGCACATGTCTCAATATAGCAGGACTGGATCATGACCATGATCAAAGTGGGAAACTCCATCCACTATAGAAACCCAATCCCCAACTGATGCAATAATAAACCAAACTCAACCCCAATCTGATGCAAGGATAAACATCTGGTCAACCGCCTACTGTCCGCGGTCACCGCAATACCCCACAAGTCCACAATCTAGCACAACCTTGGCTACACTATCCCAAACCCCTGCTCACACTTGAGCAACAACATATGAATGCAAAGGACAACAATGAAACATGTTCAAATCCCAATATGATAGTGTAGCAATGAATAGTGGCCTTACCTGATGTCCGGGCATGCATGCAACTGTCTTTATTTTTAAAAGTTGTAAAATAGTGTCAAAGGTTTAAAACAATTGATTTACTGAATAAAAGTCATTTGCATGCGAGATCATAGCCTTTGTCTCAATCACAGTGTCCCAATATAAGTCATCATATCATTTGTGGGGTTATATTAAATTTTAGGGGAGTTTGTCCCAGCGGTCCTTGTCATTTGTCATATTAATTTGTCCCAATGGTTCTCATTAATTGTCCTGTTAGTTGTCCTGTTAGTAGTCCTGTTAGTAGTCCTGTTAGTAGTCCTGTTAGTTGTCCCAATGGTTCTCATTAATTGTCATATTTTAGGGGATTTCTAGTAATCCCAGTGAGCTTGTCAAAAATGAGGTAAGCAACAACCGCCCACCTCGAACAGCTCAAACAACACCCCAGGTAGTCTCCTGGTTGTCCACAGTCCTCAAATCCTGCAAATCAACGCTCCCGGTATAAATACAAATCCCAAAAAGTACAATATTTGCTGTTTTTCAGACAGCACGGGAAAAGAGGAATTTTTCACCTCTAAAATGAGCTCCTAAAATCCCAGAAAAATCACGGTTGCGTTCCTCGCGAAGAGTAGATCAAAATCGACTCTTTAAACGCCTCGATCTGACGCTCCTACGTCAAGATAAAAATCGGAGAAGTCGGTGCTGTCCAAAAATTACCACAGTAAAAAGGGGGGTCAAAGAGGACTCGGGAATCATGCCAAAAGTACGAAACGGAGCAAAATGATCAACACGGAAATCGAAGCCCTACCTCTTACGGTCGCGCTGCCGCAAAAATCGTCCAAAAATTCCACCCGGTTAGCCCGCAGTGAATTTTCGACGGAACTGCGACGGGAAATGGGCCTAAAAAGAAAATCGTCGCAGTGCGCCGCGTCGCAGATAACTCACTATCTGTAACTCCAAAATTTCTGAGATTTTAGAGAGAGAGAGAGGAGAGAGAGAGGAAAATTTTTCATAAAGGGCACTTGCTCTGATTCTCTCTCTATGGCCCGCAAATCAAGGTGAGAATGAGAGGGGGTGGGGGATGCCTATTTATAATGGGCTGGAATCTTACAAAGGATCGGGCAAAACAGGAAACACCGAAACGGGCCAACCAGAACGCGCCACGTGTCCACAAAACAGGAAACACCGGTGCAAGGGCCAATGAAAGATTGCCACGTGTCCACGTGGTCCACGTGTTCGGTTCCGCGCTCCGGTGTGATGACCTGGATCTCTGCAGAGCTGTGGTAGAGTCATTGGGGACTTCGGGGGAGCCTGTACTATGTTTCGGGAAGTGGTTGTGCCTGATTGGTTACAAGTGTTGAACCTCGAGCTTTATTGGATCACTTGGTGACCGGCTGACCCCGTCGGATGTTTAGAAGTGTTTTCGCGCAAATCGGATATCAAATTTGGACTCGGCGTGAATTCGGATTGAAAATACCTTCCGGGAGCCTCCGGCAAATTTTAGGATTGGAATTTGGCAAAACGGACGCCGGATTGGAATCAGCGCGCGAAAACGGTCAAGATGGGCTATTTACTTATGTTTTTGGGTTGGCGGTTACTGTTCACGCCGGAACAGTGTTTCCGGCGATCGCCGGCGGCGGCCGCGGCGGCGGGCAGCGCGGAAGCGGCGGAGGGCGGCGGGCAGGCGACTAGCGGCCGCGGGCAGGCGCTGAGGGCGCGGGCAGGGGCGCGGTCCACCGCGGGGGCGTGCACCGGAGCGGGCCACGTGGCGCTTTCTGGTTGGCCGGCGCAGCAGGCGCGGTCCACGACTTGGCGGGGTGCACGGTGGACCGAGGGGTGCCACGTGGCGGCTCGGGATTGGCGGGTCTTGTGTTCACGCGGTCCACGCGAGTGGTGGAGATGGTGACCGGGGCAGGTGGCCGTACGACCCGGGGGGGCGCGGCGACGTGCGCGGTGCACGGCGCACCGTGCGCGGTGCACGGCCTGTCGGGGCCACGTGGCGCGCCGCCGTTGGCGGGCGCGGTGCAGGCCACCGGGTGCAGCGGGGTCCGCGGGCTAGTTGGGCTGGGCTACGTGGCCGGCCCAGTGGATTTCGGGCGTGAACATAACGGGCCGGCCGTTACTGTAGCAGCCCGAATTCCGGGCGCCCGAAAGTGGGGACATGGTGGGAATTTTTGATTTGTTTTCTTCAGCCTATATAAACCACCCAGCCCGAGCCTCCTTCTTTCTTCTTTTCTCCCAACCTGTGCAAGATCTCTCCGAGCTTCCTTATCAAAGTTTTTCATCTCTAAGTCCTTGATCTCCCTGCCAAGTTTCAAGAGTTTTGGAGGCACGAATCCCGAGGTTCCCCATTTTACGGTGCGGCGCGACGTTGCTTTCTAGTGTTCTTCTTCGGCGCAGCGATCGTGTTTTTGCTCCCCTGGGCTACCCCGACATCATTTCCTGTGATTCTTGCACCAGTGGACTCCTAAGAGGTAGGACTTCATCTTTCGTTTTGGTCGCGCTTTCCCGTTTTGAGGTTTTGGCACGGATCCCGAGGCAAACAGTGACCCCTTTTTCTGTGTGGATTTCCTTGACAGCAGCGGAGTATTTCGGCCATATCTTTGCGCACGAGCGTCTGACGGAAACGAGCTTATACAACTTTTTCATCTACGGATCGCAAGGAACGCGCTCGTATTTTTATTGGATTTTTGTGAATTTTATTTCGAGGTGAAAATTACTGTTTTCTCAGTGAACAGTAATCTGTCCTTAATACAGATTTTTGTATGAGTGTGCCCCCTTGCCGAATTTTTATCTTGATGTGCAGAACTCGGATTTGGGCGTGCAAGGTACCGTTGCGAAGCTATCGACGCGAGGATCGCCGTGATATTTTTATTGGAATTTTCTGGGCACTTTCTGCAGGTGATAATTTAACAGTTTCGAATCCGAGGTTGTATGTGGTTATAAGTGCATTAATTGGGAGCCTAAGTGTAATTAGTGAGCTTTGTATTGTACCAGGAATATTACGGGTGTGCTAAAATTGTGGGAGCAAGGATTTGGAGTTTTGGTATTTTCAGCTGTACGGATTGGGACAGTTGCACTTCAGGTGGGTGGTTGTTGTTCACCTCTATTTTGACATGCTCACTAGGAATATTAGAGTGATCCCTTTATTTGGACATGCATGCTTAGAGTAATATAAATTGTGAGCCCTTCATATGGATATTACTATTGTGGATATTTGATAGTGGTTGGGACTTATACATGTTGGTATGGATGGAATGTTAGCGTTTAACCTTGCATGTGGATTGGATTATTTAGTTTGGACTATATGTTTATCCTGTTAGTGGTTGGTACTAATTGAGGATTTTATGACATGCATAGGTGGATAGTGATGCTTTATCATGGAACATGGATTATAGACATGTGTGGTTGGATAAGGTTTTAGCATGATGGTTATATCTATGCGGAGTTATTAATTGTTACACATGTGGAACCACTATTGAACGCCTTTTCCTTTATTTCCTTGAGAACACTTGCATGCTTGTTTGGACACCTTGATAGGCCACCTTTTTCTGCTGCACTATCATGCTGGAATTGACATAGGAGAAACCATGTTTGATTTCTTTTCTCCTTCTTATTTAGACCTTTGAGTCTGGTTGCTCGGGTTCGAGCAGGGGTTTGGGATAGTGTAGCGAGGACCTGAGGGTTAGTGACAGGTTGTGTTTGATTATGGGTTGCGGGATTATAGCGGCTACCGCGGACAGTAGGCGGTTGACCGGATGTCGGATGTGGGACATGATTGTGATTGTGGGTATTGCGGCGATCGCGGATTTTGGGCGATCGACCGGACGTTCATTTGTGCATCAGATTGGGGGATCTGTGTTTCTTTTAGTGGAGGGTGTGTTCCACTGGGGCTTTGCGGTTGTGATCTATTCCTGCTTTTGGTACTTATCTTACCGGCGCGGTTATTGCCCGGTAATGTTTTGATATGGATTTTACCGGCGCGGTTATTGCCCGGTAGTGCTTTCCTCGAGTGGGTCGCTCCCCTCGAGTTCCCCTCCGGAGGCCGGGGTCGGACAGTTATTGACGGTTTTGCTATCACATCGGCGCGGCTTATTTGCCCGATGATGAGGGCGGCAGCAGGAGCTTTGCTATCACATCGGCGCGGCTTACTTGCCCGATGATGAGGGCGGTACAGATGGGTTAATCTGGGACGGGTGGTTATTGTTGGTTATGGTTATTCCAGTTTAGGACTGCATTTCTAGAGGCATAGTAGTGGTAGTTTCATTTCTTTTCAGCAGTCATTATTTCTTACCACTCTTCTTTCCCCTTTTGCCTCTGGTAGACCTAGTGGGTGTGTCAGAGTTTGAGGTTTTACCCACTAGGGGAGGCTACTGGTTTACTAGTAGTTCTCACCCCCATTCTTCTTCTTCTTCTTTTTCTTCTTCCTTGTTTTGCAGAGTCTTCTGTGGGTGCTACTGGACTTTCAGTGGCGGGTCGAGGAGAGAGGACGGCTGTGTAGATAGATCTCGAGGCAGGATGAGCGTGTTAGCTGGACTGTTGGTGTACCCAGGTTTTCCTCAGACGGTTGTACTTTCACTTTTGGGACTGGCTTTTGCCAGCAGGTTGTATTTATTTATTGTGAGCTGGGAGAGACTGATGTATCATTTATACAGATGTATTGTATTTTATTTCCAGCTTCAGTCTGAGATGTATTAGTTTTAGTTCAGCTCTGTTTTTATTGCTCTTTTATTATATCTTTTATATCTGAGCAGGTTGTTGACGCTTCGTGTACACGGGAAATACTGTGTGCACGGCGGATCTGTAGACGGGCCCGGGTTCTGGTTTACACCCGGGGCGTGACAGATTAAGTTGGTATCAGAGCTTAGGGATAGGTCAGTTGGGACTTAGGAAACCCTAGGCTTTTGGGCGGACCCTAGGATGTTAGTGCGTGAGAGACGCGACATTTTGCGAAAGTCGGTGATTTATTTATTTGACTCTTCCTGTGAGTGAAGAGGGATCGACATATCCTATTTTTGTGGGACAGTTATGTTGGCTGCAGACAACATAAAGTTACAAAAATAGAGGGATGTCTTTGACTTTCGCTAGATTGGGTCGAGTGTTTGGGGTGTGCTGATTTGCGATTTTGTCGTGGTGAGCGGTGTCTCCCCGACGTTGGGCCCTGACCCGGGTGCACCTTGGTGCGGCAGTTGGGTCTGAGCTGGTTGTTTCGGGCCGGATACCCAGATTGGAGTCTGAGAGCTTCGGACCCGAAAGGTAGGTGTGTTGGAGGCAGATCAGCGGAGAGGTGACACAGTTGTCGGAGCAGCGCAGTGGCACGGTTGTCGGACTAGTGAGTAGCCCCTCCGTGCCGATGTTTAGTGCTGGGGCACTGAGGAAGGGTGGACCGTTGACAGCGGCGAAAACTGTGGGATTGCATTGAAAGAGTGAGCCAGTTTTGGCGGATGAGTCGCCCCGATTTGTGGGATTGAGAATGGAGCCTTTGGAGGCAGGGTCTTGTTCGGTGGGGGATTGAGAGTACTAGGGACGCCTCATTGGAGTAGGCGCCGGGTATGGAGCGTGGCATTGTAGTTCCTTTGGATTGGGGGGAATCTGCCGCCTGAGGTGAGTTCGGATTGAGGCGCTTGGCGCCGGGTGTTGGAGGACAGGTCAGTCGGATGAGGCATTCCCGATCTCCTGTTCCAGGATAGTGGATTTTGAGACCGTCAGATCACATGGGTTCCAGCGGTCAGTGTGGTGGTAGGTTGAGTTGTTCCGGGCTCTTGGGTTCGTATCTTTTGATACGAGAGGATTTCCCTCCGTGGTGGGTAGTGCTTTTGCTTCATTGCTTGGGTTAGGGGTAGGACGGTTACCGGGTGTTCGGGAGGTCATATTCCCGATCTGCGGCACGTGGGGGAGAGTTGTTGGTCCTGCCCGGTGCAGCTTGAGTCCTAGATTTTGCCGGTAGACCTGAGGGTCTTGACTCAGCTGCGGGATGTTGTTGTGGTACCTGTTGGGCTGGCTGGTTCGGTTTTTCTTTCGCGGCGGCTGATTATGCCGCAAGGACAGTTTTCTTGGGGAGCCAGGCCCGGAGGTGTTGGTGCACTTGGGTTACTTGAGGGTTATCTTCGCCTCTATAGTTTTGACTCCGGGAGCGAGGCGGGTGTTTCACAGTGGATGAGTAGACTCTTGGCTGGTGTGGTCGAGGGATCTACGGCGGCGCTGGGACTCGGGGATACCCCCTTTGGTTGTGAGTTTCTAGCTGTTCTCCTATCGGAGTTGTTTGGCATGACACCAGTTTGGGAGTTGAGGACCCAACTCTAGGATTTGATGTTTTGGATTTGTGTCAGGTCAAGTGTGTCGCCTTTGGGGCGCCGGTGCTATTCGAGTTATGGAAGGTTGGTTCACTTCGGCTTTGCGTGGATCCCCGGGAACTAGATGAAGTGACCATCTGGAGCTACCACCCTTGTCGAGCATGGTGGATTTGCAATCTGGTTGTTCGACTGCATATGGCCGTGTGTTGATGCCGGAGAGTTGGGGAATTGCTTCTACACCCCGATGGTTTAAAGATGGGAGATCAGAGTCTACGTGATCATTGGGGGACTTATATTGGATACCTTGGGAGTACAGAGGTATTGGGATCAAGCTTTTGTGTCCATGGACTTGTGGTTGGATTATCGTGGCCCTGGGAGGAGCGGATGCTTGTACCGATGCAGACTATTTGGTAGCCCGAGCGGTTAGCCCAGCTGTACTTGGATGAGGTGGTGCGGTTTTCTGGAATGCCCGCCTCTATTTTGTTCTAATTAGAGACCCGAGGGTTGTATCGCGTCTCTGGAGAAGGTATTAGCCAGCCTTGGGAGCTTGAGTGGTGGATGATTGGATCTTTACCCCCTCTATTTGGTTGAGGTTTCGGGTTGAGGATTGATTTTAGTTTCGAGGACGAAACTTTCTTTTAGTGGGGGAGGATGTGATGATCTGGATCTCTGCAGAGCTGTGGTAGAGTCATTGGGGACTTCGGGGGAGCCTGTACTATGTTTCGGGAAGTGGTTGTGCCTGATTGGTTACAAGTGTTGAACCTCGAGCTTTATTGGATCACTTGGGTAACCGGCTGGCCCCGTCGGATGTTTAGAAGTGTTTTCGCGCAAATCGGATATCAAATTTGGACTCGGCGTGAAATTCGGATTGAAAATACCCTTCCGGGAGCCTCCGGCAAATTTTAGGATTGGAATTTGGCAAAACGGACGCCGGATTTGGAATCAGCGCGCGAAAACGGTCAAGATGGGCTATTTACTTGATGTTTTTGGGTTGGCGGTTACTGTTCACGCCGGAACAGTGTTTCCGGCGATCGCCGGCGGCGGCCGGCGGCGGCGGGCAGCGGCGGAAGGCGGCGGCGGCGGGGGCGGCGGGCAGGCGACTAGCGGCCGCGGGCAGGCGCTGAGGGCGCGGGCAGGGGCGCGGTCCACCGCGGAGGGCGTGCACCGGGAGCGGGCCACGTGGCGCTTTCTGGTTGGCCGGCGCAGCAGGCGCGGTCCACTGACTTGGCGGGGTGTACGGTGGACCGAGGGGTGCCCACGTGGCGGCTCGGGATTGGCGGGTCTTGGTGCACGCGGTCCACGCGAGTGGTGGAGATGGTGACCGGGGCAGGTGGCCGTACGACCCGGGTCAGCCGGCGACGTGCGCGGTGCACGGCGCACCGTGCGCGGTGCACGGCCTGTCGGGGCCACGTGGCGCGCCCCCGTTGGCTGGCGCAGGTGCACCGGGTGCAGCGGGGTCCGCGGGCTAGTTGGGCTGGGCTACGTGGCCGGCCCAGGGGATTTCGGGCGTGAACAGTAACGGGCCGGCCCGTTACTGTAGCAGCCCGAATTCCGGAATGCGCCCGAAAGTGGGGACATGGAGGGAATTTTTGATTTGTTTTTCTCAGCCTATATAAACCACCAGCCCGAACCTCCTTCTTTCTTCTTCTTCTCCCAACCTGTGCAAGATCTCTCCGAGCTTCCTTAATCAAAGTTTTTCATCTCCAAGTCCTTGATCTCCCTGCCAAGTTTCAAGAGTTTTGGAGGCACGAATCCCGAGGTTCCCCATTTTACGGTGCGGCGCGACGTTGCTTCCTAGTGTTCTTCTTCGGCGCAGCGATCGTGTTTTTGCTCCCCTGGGCTACCCCGACATCATTTTCCTGTGATTCTTGCACCAGTGGACTCCTAAGAGGTAGGACTTCATCTTTCGTTTTGGTCGCGCTTTCCCGTTTCGAGGTTTTGGCACGGATCCGAGGCAAACAGTGACCCCTTTTTCTGTGTGGAATTCCTTGACAGCAGCGGAGTATTTCGGCCATATCTTTGCGCACGAGCGTCTGATGGAAACGAGCTTATACAACTTTTTCATCTACGGATCGCAAGGAACGCGCTCGTATTTTTATTGGATTTTTGTGAATTTTATTTCGAGGTGAAATTTACTGTTTTCTCAGTGAACAGTAATCTGTCCTTAATACAGATTTTGTTTGAGTGTGCCCCCTTGCCGAATTTTTATCTTGATGTACAGAACTCGGATTTGGGCGTGCAAGGTACCGTTGCGAAGCTATCGACGCGAGGATCGCCGTGATATTTTTATTGGAATTTTATGGGCACTTTCTGCAGGTGATAATTTAACAGTTGCGAATCCGAGGTTGTATGTGGTTACAAGAGCATTAATTGGGAGCCTTGTGTAATTAGTGAGCTTTGTATTGTATCAGGAATATTACGGGTGTGCTAAAATTGTGGGAGCAAGGATTTGGAGTTTTTGGTATTTTCAGCTGTACGGATTGGGACAGTTGCACTTCAGGTGGGTGGTCGTTGTTCACCTCTATTTTGACATGCTCACTAGGAATATTAGAGTGATCCCTTTATTTGGACATGCATGCTTAGAGTAATATGAAATTGTGAGCCCTTCATATGGATATTACTATTGTGGATATTTGATAGTGGTTGGGACTTATACATGTTGGTATGGATGGAATGTTAGCGTTTAACCTTGCATGTGGATTGGATTATTTAGTTTGGACTATATGTTTATCCTGTTAGTGGTTGGTACTAATTGAGGATTTTATGACATGCATAGGTGGATAGTGATGCTTTATCATGGAACATGGATTATAGACATGTGTGGTTGGATAAGGTTTTAGCATGATGGTTATATCTATGCGGAGTTATTAATTGTTACACATGTGGAACCACTATTGAACGCCTTTTTCCTTTATTTCCTTGAGAACACTTGCATGCTTGTTTGGACACCTAGATAGGCCACCTTTTTCTGCTACACTATCATGCTGGAATTGACATAGGAGAAACCATGTTTGATTTCTTTTCTCCTTCTTATTTAGACCTTTGAGTCTGGTTGCTCGGGTTCGAGCAGGGGTTTGGGATAGTGTAGCGAGGACCTGAGGGTTAGTGACAGGTTGTGTTTGATTATGGGTTGCGGGATTATAGCGGCTACCGCGGACAGTAGGCGGTTGACCGGATGTCGGATGTGGGACATGATTGTGATTGTGGGTATTGCGGCGATCGCGGATTTTGGGCGATCGACCGGACGTTCATTTGTGCATCAGATTGGGGATCTGTGTTTCTTTTAGTGGAGGGTGTGTTCCACTGGGGCTTTGCGGTTGTGATCTATTCCTGCTTTTGGTACTTATCTTACCGGCGCGGTTATTGCCCGGTAATGTTTTGATATGGATTTTACCGGCGCGGTTATTGCCCGGTAATGCTTTCCTCGAGTGGGTCGCTCCCCTCGAGTTCCCCTCCGGAGGCCGGGGTCGGACAGTTATTGACGGTTTTGCTATCACATCGGCGCGGCTTATTTGCCCGATGATGAGGGCGGCAGCAGGAGCTTTGCTATCACATCGGCGCGGCTTACTTGCCCGATGATGAGGGCGGTACAGATGGGTTAATCTGGGACGGGTGGTTATTGTTGGTTATGGTTATTCCAGTTTAGGACTGCATTTCTAGAGGCATAGTAGTGGTAGTTTCATTTCTTCGGCAGTCATTATTTCTTACCACTCTTCCTCTGGTAGACCTAGTGGGTGTGTCGGAGTTTGAGGTTTTACCCACTAGGGGAGGCTACTGGTTTACTAGTAGTTCTCACCCCCATTCTTCTTTCTTCTTTCCTCTTTTTCTTCTTCCTTGTTTTGCAGAGTCTTCTGTGGGTGCTACTGGACTGTCAGTGGCGGGTCGAGGAGAGAGGACGGCTGTGTAGATAGATCACGAGGCAGGATGAGCGTGTTAGCTGGACTGTTGGTGTACCCAGGTTTTCCTCAGACGGTTGTACTTTCACTTTTGGGACTGGCTTTTGCCAGCAGGTTGTATTTATTTATTGTGAGCTGGGAGAGACTGATGTATCATTTATACCGACGTATTGTATTTTATTTCCAGCTTCAGTCTGAGATGTATTAGTTTTAGTTCAGCTCTGTTTTTATTGCTCTTTTATTATATCTTTTATATCTGAGCAGGTTGTTGACGCTTCGTGTACACGGGAAATACTGTGTGCACGGCGGATCTGTAGACGGGCCCGGGTTCTGGTTTACACCCGGGGCGTGACACCGGGTCTTCCGGAAGATGTCGGCCAATCCGGATGCACCACGTGTCAGCCGCCCACATGCCTTCTAGAAGCCGGCTGGCCATTGGGGAAGCGCCACGTGGCACGGGAGGTTTTCGGTGCTCCCGGTGCACGCCATGTCGTGGACCGCGCACCCGAGCCCCCTGCCCGCGCCTGCCCGCGCTGCCCGCGCCTGCCCGCGCCGCGCTCCTCCGCGCTCCGCCGCTGCCCCGCCGCTGCGCCGCTGCCCGCCGCCGTGCGCCGCCACCCGCCGCCGCCTGCCGGTCGCCGGAACAGTAATTCCGGCGGCCGGAGTTACTGTTTCGGCGTGAACAGTAACCTAGTGCCCAAAAATAAAGTGAATATACCATTTTGACCGTTTTCGCGTGCTGAGTCCGATTTCGCTGTCCGTTTCGCCAAATTCTCGTCCGAAATTTTGCCGAAAGCTCCCGGAAAATTCCATTTGCTCCGATTTTCGCGCAGAGTCTATATTAAATGTCCAATTTTGATCCTACAAGCTCTGTTTCACCGAATAAGCTCCATAATCACTGTTTAATGTTGCACAGTTCCTGCGGGAGTCCGGATCATCACATATGCAATCATACTTGCAAGGTATGAGTTGATGCTAGAGCAGTGTGTCGTTGGTAAGATGGTCTAATACTACTATTCAGAGATAGAGATAGTAGCGACCATAGTGGTTAAGCGTGAGTTGGTGCTCGAACACGCTCGTGTAACGAGTAGGGTGTGCGCCACCTGTCGATAGGCGTAGGTAAACAAGCAATGCCGACAAACTGCTAGTGGTGAGCCGAGGGTTAAGTCTTAGTGTAGTGATCGAAGTGATGAGGCTTGGGCCTTGCACTACGATCTATTGCGAAGGTCGAGTCTTGTCGTCCTGAGCATTTGGCGAGTGGAACTTGTATCCCCAGAGCAAAAGGTTTTGCTCCCGGAGGATTGTGGTGTTCTCGTCACGTTCGGTAAATGCCGAATGTGCGGGTGGTTGTATTGCCACTAAGCAATGGTGGTGGTAGTTCTGAGACGAGGTTTCGACAATTGCGAATATCTCGATAGTTTGAGAGTTCCTAATTTGATTCTGGCGTATTGGTAGTGACAGTGGGATTACAACCATGGGAATAGTGCGATATTTTCAAAAAAATGTATTTTTTCCTCTTCAACTTTCAATCTGGTCTAGATTAAAAAATAGGTGATTGAAGAATTCCCAATCACCAGAAAAATGTAATTGGAATAGGACTATCACACCCCGAGTTTTAAAAAGCAGTTTAAATTTTTTATTATTTTTTTTCAATCAGTGTTTAAAGCACAATTTCAAGGCGTGAGCATATCGCCACATGTATAAAAAATTCTATGTCCCCTTGGACAGAGCCTTCCCTATACATGCACGGCTAAGCAAATATAGTTGCAATCAGAGTAATGTCTAAACATACTAAACATAATCCAAAACATATCCATCTCAGTTCTTAAGCATATAGACTAGTCATAATATCTCTAAGTCATAATCAAAACAACCACAAAATAGGTGAACTGGAATTCTCAATAAACATCAGGGGGACAGCTCTATCGTAACAGCCTCACCAACTCGTCCCGACATCCCATCACCCGACATACGTGAAAAATGGTCACTTAGGGGTGTGAGATACAACATAAGTGTATCCCAGTGGGTACGACGGACCGAGAAACAGCAAATCGTACTTACTGGCATACAATAATCAGCGGATAGTAGATGATCAGTAGGTAAGGGTAGATATAGATAAACAGATAACTGAATGAATCATAATCACAATACTGAGCATATAAGGGTACAGAAATACAAATACAAGAACATGCTAAAATAGAGACCTGAATCATAATCATGATACTAAGCATATATAAGAGTACAGGTGCTAGAGCATGCTGAACAGATATATAAATGATGCATCAATAATAGAAACCTAAGTATCCAATCGATGCTACCTTTTTGGTCACTTGGACCTCAGGCTAATGCCATAGCAGAAACACCTAGCAGAAACTGATAGTAATCCCTATATCAAGGATACAGTCGAAAAGGCTTCCCAACGGTACCGCCGAAGGGATTCCCTATTATTGAGACCAGAATTTTCTGTCATGGGAGGAGGTGACACGTGGCATCAACCATCGGTTGGAAGATCTCAGCCGACAGGGGATTGAGTCCGTAAGGAAGGACTTGCGTCTCGATTGAGACCAGCCCCGAATACGGAGGCATACTGTATGTGGTATGCTATCGGTTGAAGGCATCAGCGGATACAACTTCCGGGGACTGATGGCGATGCAAAAACTATCACATCTTTTAGCATCAACTACGGTGTCGAGGAAGAGATCCGACTTCCCCGGTCATACAGCAAAGCAGGCAGAGTTAGAGTCAACCTTTGGTTCGTCAAGCCGAAGAAAAGAAGACCCGCATCTTATTTTAGACCGGTTGTGGGTGCGCGACAGTACAACATGAGGCGCGCGCCATCGGACGAAGTCACCAGCCATCAAGGGGGTAGGTCAGCCGAAAAGGGGCTTGCGCCTCGATTCAGACCGACTTCGGCCACATAAGGGCATAAAATGTGGCGAATGCCATCAACTGAAGGCGCCAGTCGATAGGAGAATCAGCCGATAAGAAGAGCAGTCAGCAAAAAGATTATTGCCTTATCCAGGATCGTTTGTCGGCCAGAGATAGATACAAGATTGCCTCAGTCAAGCGACGGGAGAGGCGAAGTCGAGGTCAATCCTCAGCTGCTCGAGACTGCAGATGGAAAGATCTTGGAAAAGAATGAAGGCGGGATTCTGGTGTGAATCTCGTAACAGACCCCGAAGCGACAAGTGACGTGCAGCAAAGGAAGGCGCCGAAGATCACGCTTCGTTACAACAATTTAAGGGCTAAACCAGAGGGAAGGAACGCCCAGCTCCGGAAAGCGCCGAGAATGACGCCCCAGCGGAATGATCAGGGGATGAACCTAGACGGGAAGCTACGACCATCCCACTGAGGCAAATCGACTCAAAAGAAAATGGTTGAGGATTTCCTGATAACCTCCCCCAGATTACGCTGCTCATTCGAAATTCAAAATCGGCGCCGAATAACTATGGTTCGGGATGTGTATAAATATCCGAACCATCGAAGAGATCGGGGTCCGGCAATCCTTGTAAGCCCAGTATACCACCCCAGCTCTTCATTTATTTAGGAGTAGGAGTAACTTAACTTCTTTTCTTCTTTTTTACTGCTTTCCTAGGAGTTGGCTTAATTAATTCTTCTATCCCTTTTCCCCACTTGTATCCCCTTCTTTTTATTAATATAAAGTGTAAACCGACCTTTTGGTCGTGTCTTTATTTATCTTTGCATTTAGAGTGTAAAACGACCATGTGGTCGTGTCTTTATCTACCCTCGTGTATGCTTTAATGTTATCATCGACTCATTAGTCGTATATTTATGCACTAGCATTTCGACTCATCTAAGTCGAAACCAACGATCCCTCTCTAGCTCCGCGAACTCGCTTTCGGCAATTATCGGTCCCTTGCGGTTGCGAGGAGTTACCAGAGGTAGAACCCGGCCGAGCGAATCCTTCCTCGGCCCGATTGCTTAATTGTTGGCACATGGCGCACTTAGACACCTTTTGGAGGGTCACCCTGCAGGGGCCGATCGCGCGCAAGCCACATTTTGGCCCCAACAACCTTCTTGGCACGCCCGGTGGGACACTCAGGTATTTAATTCCTAGTCTAACCGCAAGGATGCCATGGTTTCCGGAGACATATGAGGAATCGGCTCTATCGGAGCCGTCCTTAACAGAGGTCTATGGGCAACTCGCCCAGATGATGAGGGCTTTGGAGAACAAGATCTAAGCTTGGGATGCCAATGCCCTAGCTACAGATGAAAGTCTCGCTCATTTTGGGCACTTTCGGGCCCAGGGCGAGTCAGACCGGGAAGACCCGTGGGAGGCCCCATCAGTGCCACCACCGGCGCAACCACGGGAAGTTGCGAAACCAGCAGCACCAGTCTGCGAGGCCCAACCAATGGAGGAGGGCCAAGAACTATTGGTGACACAACGGGTTGGTCTCTACGGGCCATCATCTCTCCCAGTGCAGCCAGCGATTCCGGGTCCCTATGCCGCATTCGCCAAAAGGACTGGGGGCAGGGAAACCAGGGGGCAGGATCCGGAGATGAGATCTGCCCAAACGCAAGGAGGCCAAGACATGGTGCCACCTATTTCGTTTCCCCCAACACTTCAACAGACCCACGCGGAAGACAAGTCGGCGTGGGGGCAGGCCCCAAACGAAAGTTCGGTTCAGGCAAGTCAAGTGACACCGCCACTGCCGAAGCAGACGACGACTTTAGCTGTAGAGTACCGGGACTTTGTGGAGCGCACCGACCTCGCAAGATGGCGTGGTGTGGAGTAATCGCCTCAAGCGTGTTCCATATGTGTTTACAGATGAGTTCGGGTTGAGTCAGATCGACGCGGAAGCCCCAGCTTGAATCGGAGTTTTCCGAGCATTGTGCGCCGATAGAGGGCTGGTTTTATTAGAGCCTCAACTCCACAGTTGTGCGAAGAAAATTGAGAAAATACTTGGAACATGTGTATTTTATGTTTACAGCGGAGTTCGGGAGGTTCCGGACTGATGCGGAGGACCCGAAGGCAAAAAGTGAGTTGGAGTTGGCAATTAATGGATGGAATTTTTGGAATGAGCACACCAACTCCACAGTTGAGCTTTTTGAGTGGGAAAAGCTTTGGACATGTGTATTTTCAGATTACAGCAGAGTTCGGGAGGTTTCGGATTGCTGCGGGAGCCCTGAAGGCGAAACGTAAGTTGGAGTTGGCTTAAAATAGATTAATTAATTAATTAATTAAATGGGTTAATTAGCCTGAGAGAATGAAAGAAAGAAAAAGAATTTAAAAGAGAGATTGGAAATGGAATTAGTGGAATGAGAATTAATTGAGTTGGAGGGTATTATGGTCTTTTGCCTTTAGCCTTGTCCAAGCCACTAATTAATTAATTAAGATTGCCACGTCATCCTTCTTCTTCTTCTTCACAAACAGAGGATTTAAGCCCAAACAGAGAAAAGAGAAGAAGATGAAGAACGAGAAGAAGAAGAAGAAGAAGAAATGAGGGGAAGTAAAAGAGGATTTTGATTGTGTTGACGGTGTGGATATTCTGCTAGTAGCCGCGTGGAGCCGAGCGGAGCGCGCGCGAAGAACTTGGATGAGGTGTAGTAGTTCTTTTTTTGAAGCTTGGATTTTTAGGATTTTGTTGATGGATTTGGAGTTGATTTGGGTTTTAGAGGATTCTAGTGTTGTGTGTATGTGTGTGTGAGAAGGCTGCTGTCCAATTTTTAGAGGTGCCGCGCAGCTGGTGGCGCGCGCAGCTGAGGCGCGCGCAGCGTGCGCGGACGCGCGCCGCGGGCCAGGGCGCCGCGCGGCGGGCGCTTGGGCGCCGCGCATGCTGCGGCTGGAGCTTTTCCTTGCGGTTGGCTTGGTGTTCCGGAACCCAAATCGGGATTCCGGAACAGGGTGTTGGGTACCGGTACACCTAGGAGGGTACCGGTACCCCATCTTGCAGGATGCCTTTTTTTGGTGTTGTTAGCAAGGGCACTTTGGTAATTGCACTTCCCCACCTTCCAGTTGACCCTGTTGACCTTTTTTCTTTATTTAGATAGACTCCCCCTCCTCTCTACTTTGCTGGATACAGAGGGAGGAAAAGAAAGAAGGATGAAGAAAACAAGGAAAAAAAAATGAAAGAGAAGAAGAGAAAGAGAGTGAGAGATGTTGTGAAGGGTGCTGCTTGAGAGGTCTTGCGGCTTGGAGCTGAGCGGGGCCGCGCACGTCGGTCGCACGTGAGAGGTAAGTGACGGTTGTTTCCCTAAATGGATTAAAATTTTCCTTAGATGGATTTTATGGATTTTTGAGCTTGGTTATCGTTGTGTTGCTTCTCTTTTGTACGGTTTGAGCTGAGTTTGTGGTTTTGCACTTCGCGGAGCCGAGGCGCGGGAACGGGTGCGCGCGTGCTGTGTGGTGACTGTGGAGTGAGCCGAAGCGCGCCGGATATTTGTAGAGGACCCGAGGGATATGTTCGGGCTTCCGGAGAATTTTCCGAGGATCATGACAGTGCGCGCGCGCGCGGCGCGGTTTTCATTTTTCCGGCAGATTTTTGACAGTGAGCGCCCGACACTTCACCGACTTCAGCGATTGCCTGCGGAATGCTTTTGAGGTGGGTTGGAATTTCTCCAAAATGTATGGAATGCCCTCTAAAGCTTCTGTATGCATGTTGATCATGTTTAGTTATCTGTTTTATGCTTGATAAATCTGATAGTTGCCTAGAAAATTGTAGGAATACTTTCCTGAGCCCCTGATATTTTTAGCATGATCTAGAGGTGTCTTGACACTAGACTGCATGATTATTTTGCATTGGATTGGCATCTGAACCATTTTAAAAATCGTCGGACATGTTTTAATGAAAACCGGGCTTTAAAAAAAAATGTTTCTAAAACAGTGAGATCACCCAGAGGGGTTGGGTTGGTTCAGATTGCATGTATGCTCGTGCCAGAGGGCCGAGCGAATTTTTAGTGCATTGTGTGTTGAGTTTCTAGTGTCATGAGAGTTGCACTTCCTTGTTGGGATTGATGGGTTCATTCTAGATCATGGGTCGAGTTTCTGATTTAGTTGT
The DNA here is from genome assembly GCA_029168755.2 of Tillandsia fasciculata. NCBI lineage: Eukaryota > Viridiplantae > Streptophyta > Magnoliopsida > Poales > Bromeliaceae > Tillandsia > Tillandsia fasciculata. The sequence continues at coordinate 140,115 of JAQOTM010000356.1, read as the reverse complement.
GGAGGTGGTTCTCCGACTTAGCTTTGAGAGTTTTGGATTCTGGCAGATCGAGTCGTGGAGATTTCCCGACTTAGCCATGGGTTGTGCATTATCAGATTGAGTCGTAGAGGGTTCTCCGACAGATTATGTGAGGATTTAGGCATTTCCTGATTGAGTCGTGGAGTCTTTTTCCCGACCGAGTTATGCTATTTGAGCTTTGAGTTTCCGATCTGTTTGATCGTGGATCATAGCCTGCATGTGCCACTTATTGAGACAGTTGAGACAGTTGAGACTGATGAGATACTTGAGCTCGGTGGGGTCGCTCCCCTCGAGTTACGCCCCGGGTGCGTGTTGATGATGCGACTAGTTGATACACTGGAGTTCGCTTGAGATTGAGATAGTCCGTGTGGGATGCCCTACGTAAGTCCCGTCCCAGTGTGGATGAGGTGGCAGTAGGTTTGGTGCAGGCTAGACTGGACCCTATGAGGCAGTCATTGAGATTGGGTGATATGAGAGAGTGATTGCATAGCATGTTCTTAGATGAGTTTTCCTTTGAGCATGATACTTGAGGCATGTTAGCAGTAGCGAGTGTATGCATATTTCATCTTTAGTAGAGTTTCTTGAGCATGATGATTAAGACATGGTAGCTGTAGTTTTCTTTCAGCTTTTCTATTATCTATCTGCATACCTATCTGTTGTGCCTTCAGTAGACTTAGTGGGCATACCGTGGATATTGGTGACGGTACCCACTGAGATCTACCTTCTGCAGTAGATCTCACACCCGCTGCGGTGACAGGTTCCTGAGGTAGCTGTTCCGGCTTGGTTCGCGCGGAGACAGCAGATCGAGGTGAGGACGTGGCCGATTAGTTCCTTACCAGCATTGAGAGTCTGAGGTAGATGTACCCGGTATATTTTTTATGATTTCACTTTTGTACTGGACATTCTGAGAGATCTGTGAGGTTTGTACTTGTATTTTCATAGTTGAGAGACTTGTCTTGAGAATTTGATTTTATTCAGATGTTCAGTGTTCTATTTCTGTAGCTATTAATTTTATTTTCAGCTCTGATACATGTTAGCTATAGATCTTTTGCAGGGTAGACGCTTCGTCTGTGCGGCAGTTTTCGTACAGACGGCGGATCTGTTGGCGAGCCCGGGTCGCAGTTCGACTTCGGGGCATGACATTAGCACCACAAGCCGGGCCTATCGAAAGGGTTTCCTGGGATCAGGATGGCCATCTTGGGTCATCCCCAGCGAGCTTGATACCATCGGCGCGAATAGCACCGATGATTAAGGCAGCACAGCAGGACATGCCACGCACAGTTACAGTGGCACAACCGCTGGGGGTAGTACAGCCGCATATGACCCCACATTGGGCGAAGACTGGGCCGACCGGGCAGAATGTCGGCCATCTACTAGAGAATTGTTAGAATGATCATATGCCTTCCCCGCCGCTGCGCATCCAGCCTCGGGTTGGGGGCAGGAGCGGCGAAAGGGTCCCTCCGCAAGAGCCGCACCAAAGCTGGGATGGCCAAGGTAGGCCATCGCCCACGCCGGCGTAGCTGAGGGCCCCGGTACCTCAGAAGGGGCTCATCAATCTTCACGCCCGTCTGCGAGACGCTTCAGGCGCGGAGGCCGGACCGGGCAGGTGGCCGACGTTCGGGTCCCTACAACCTTCGGCCGAGAAGGTTTACATGGGAGACCCATACCAGGCTCATTGGAAAGGGCCGAAGTTCGACAAGGTCTCGGTTGAAGTAGCCGAGAGTATAGACCCACCGGGGTCGTATCAAAGGGATCACTGACTCAGGCCCCTCTTGGGCCTGAGGATTAAGCGTTGGCCAAGAAGGGCCTGCCAGGAAGACCTTTAGGCTAACATAGTCAAGGCCGAAAGCGGATGAAGCGCCTAATCGGTCAAAAAGATCGAGGGTGAGAACCCTGGTTCTGATTGGAGGAATCAGAGAGCAAGGCGCTCTGATTAGCCAAAAGGCGTCGGATGAGGAATGTGCGAGTTTTCGGCCAAGTAATATTAGACTGCATTTAAGTCTGCTAAAGCTGAATGGAATGCACATGCAGCAAACGGATCGTAAAGAAAGTAGCCGATCGAGAAAAGGCCCGAAACACAACTGTCAATTTTGAGGACGTGGAGCAAAAAATATAAGAAGACTTTATATTTGACCAACCGATACGTACACAGCTTAAAAAAAGAGCGAATACAAAAGTGTTTCAAAAGAAAAAGGCTTGCAGTCGGACGTCCCGTCGAGAGGTTGATGTACTCGACCGTCTTCAAGCTGGCGGCGATCGAATGCTGCCTGGAGGAAATTGAGACTCTCGATCACCTTTGGAGTCAGCAAGAAGGGGAGCAAAAGAGAATGTAGAGTCTCTTTAGACTCCTTGGTTCCCTGTATGCAACCGGAGAAGATCATGCAGTTTTCTTCTGGAGAGGAAGGCCCGACCTTGCAGAAAAGCCGGTCGGAGCATAACGAGGCTCGTTCCGACAAGGGCCAAACGTCCGAACAGCTCGAAAGACACCAAGCTCCCATGAGTAGGGGCAAAAGCCGCATTCCAAACACACGACCTTCACAAGCATAATCCTCTGAAAGAGGACGAAGGTCTGATGGGCCACCGGACGTAAGATCCCGGATCGGGAGGTCATGCACGAGAACTACATGGGGAGAAACTCTATTGAGAGCCCGACGTAAGAAAAGCCTTTCATCGCCCAGCGATGTGATGTCGCCGAGTTCAGGTTGAAAGGCCACCTCAAAAGCACTATCTGGGACGAAAAAGCTACGACCAGAGCACCGTTGTAGCAGGAACACAATAATCGTCATGAGGGAAGGAAGAGGTGTGGAGAAAGCTGCGAGTAATGGCCATATTTATAGGCCAACGAGTAAGAGCAATGGTCATCCCTCGGGAAGCAGCAACACCTGATATGGAAACGGCGAAGAAAAGATTTTGTCGAGAATCAAGAAAGATCAGCACACATCCGCGAATCCCTCGGGCGTGGAGCAAAGATCCCGCCAAGGTACGAGAAGATCGTGGGTATCAATATCTCTGCCGAGAATTGACTCAGTTTCGACAATCGTCCGAACGACACATCAGGCGATTGCTGAGGGGGCATTGTTGAGACCAAAATTTTCTTCCACGGGAGGAGGCGACACGTGGGCATCAACCATCGGTTGGAAGATCTCAGCCGACAGGGGATTGAGTCCGCAAGGAAGGACTTGCATCTCGATTGAGACCAGCCCCGAATACGGAGGCATACTACATGTGGTATGTTATCGGTTGAAGGGATCAGAGGAAAAGCAGTCGATGCAAAGACTATCACATCGTTTAGTATCAACTACGGTGTGAAGGAAGAGATCTGACTGTCCCGATCATACGACGAAGCAGGTAGAGTCAGAGTCAACCTTCGGTTGGTCAAGCCGAAGAAGAGAAGACCCACGTCTCATTTGAGACCGGTTGTGGGTGCGTGACAGTACAACACGAGGCACGCGTTATCAGACGAAGTCACCAGCCATCAAGGGGGTTGGTCAGCCGAAGAGGGGCTTGCGCCCCGATTCAGACCGACTTCGGCCACATAAAGGCATAAGATGTGGCGAATGCCATCGGTTGAAGGCGCCAGTCGAAAGGAGAATCAGCCGATAAGAAGAGCGGTCGGCAAGAAGATTATCGCCTTATCCAGGATCATCTGTCGGCTAGAGACAAATGCAAGACAGCCTCAGTCAAGCGACGGGAGAGGCGAAGTCAAGATCAATCCTCATCTGCTCGAGAGTACAGATGGAAAGGTCTTGGAAAAGAATGAAGGCGGGATTTAGGCGCGAATCTCGTAACAGACCCCGAAGCGGCAAGCGACGTCGAGCAAAGGGAGGCGCCGAAGATCACGCTTCGTTACAACAATTTAGGGGCTAAACTAGAAGTAAACAACGCCCAGCTCAGGAAAGCATCGAGAATAACGCCCCGGCGCAATAATCAGGGGATGAACCTAAGCGGGAAGCTGCGACTATCCAACTAAGGCAAATCGACTCAATTGAAAATGGTTGAGGATTTCCCGATAACCTCCCCCAGATTACGCCGCTCATTCGAAATTAAAATCGGCTCCCAATAACTATTGTTCGAGATGTGTATAAATACCCGAACCATCGAAGAGATTGGGGTCCAACAATCCTCGTACGCCCGATACCACCCCACCTCTTCATTTATTTAGGAGTAGGAGTAACTTAACTTTTTTTCTTTTTTTTTTTTACTGCTTTCCTAGGAGTAGGCTTAATTAATCTTTCTATCCCCTTTTCCCCACTTATATCCCCTTCTTTTTATTAATATAAAGTGTAAACCGGCCTTTGGTCGTGTCTTTATTTATCTTTACATTTGGAGTGTAAACCGACCCTGTGGTCGTGTCTTTATCTGCCCTCGTGTATGCTTTAATGTTATCATCGACTCATCAATCGTATATTTATCCACGAGCATTTCAACTCATCTAAGTCGAAACCAGCGATCCCTCTCTGGCTCCGCGAACCCGCTTTCAGCAATCTCCGGTCGCTTGCGGTTGCAAGGAGTTACCAGAGATAGAACTCGGCCGAGCGGATCCCTCTTTGGCCCGATCGCTTGATTGTTGGCATGCGGCGCACTTCAACACCTTTCGGAGGGTCACCTAGTAGCGGCCGATCACGCGCAAGCCACAGTTTGGCCCCAACACCTATATCCAACGGTACTGCCGAAAAGGTTTTCCTGTACCAACGTTATTGCCGAAAAGGCTCACGGATCATGTCGACCACTCTACCAATAAAGAACATCATGACGGTGGTCAAATTGTCGATGTACGCGAGTGTACAATGGGTGTACGGCGATCGCATTGCTGATGCACAAAGCTCATGGTCAGAAGACCGATAAATCGGCAACAAGCCGGAAATCCCAACAGGGATGTAAGTATCTGTATACCAATCCTGTGTCATATCATGCAGTACTGAAGGCAAAGAGTAATGAACTGTGCGAATAAGAGTAATCAAAGTAATGACCAATCACACATGGTATATGTCCAGATATAATCAAAGCATACTAATGACCAATCAAAAATGATAAATGTCTAGGTATAATCTGATATCCAACTAATGACCAATCAAGCATGATAGATGTCTAGATATAATCAAGGTATACTAATATCCAATAAATAACCAATCAAGCATGATAGATGTCCAAAAGTAATCAAGGTATACTAATATCCAACAAATGACCAATCAAGCATGATAGATGTCCAAATATAATCTAAGTATACTGATGACCAATCAAGCAATGAAAAGAAGGCTCAAGGCTAAAATCAGGGCTATCATAAAGCACAGGGGTCCGACCAATTACGGTACCCCAGAGGGCCAAGATGATAAAGCCCGAACCGAAGAAAACCCACCTCAGTGTAGGCGGTCCTAAACTTCGCTGGAAGGCTCGCGGGCTGAAGTCTGACTGTTGGGACCTGAATCACATACACTGATCAGAAATAGACTCACACATACCCAACCCACTGACTCACTATGTGTAGAAGGCCTAAACGTAAACCTTTACCAGATTCCTGGAATTTGCCGGAAATTCGTCGATCGGTCAACTATGACCCGATCCGCGCCTACAGGTTTCCGAATTCAACGAAACTTGACGTGTGACCCCGGAACGCTTCACTGAAGACGTTCGGGCAAAGGCATACCATTGGGTGCAACTCTTAACTTGATCTGTGCCATAATTACCAAAATACCCCCAAAAAATTCTATTTCGGTTTCGGGAGTCGCCAACAACAAACCAAAGACACTAGATCCACCAGGACAGTGCTAGGAACAGCCAGGAACATCTGGCAACAGTAATTAACCATCGCAATTCCTCGAATTGCGTGATTAATGCTAAAACCCTGATAAACCGGCGATTTTGCCGATTTACGGTTCGATAACCAATTTCTGCTCAACAGAAGCCGTCGGATCTCTAACGAAAGGTTTAGAGATCATAGGCACACAGCCCAAGACAACACATAAGGCTACAATTGAAAATAGGCCCGTACGGTTTACAATAATTATAAGATTACATGCTTTTTAAAGCTTTTCAAGCTAGAAGTCCACACTTAGACACTTTTGAATTGAATCGAGGCCACCAGTAGGTGGGCCTCGACGCACTGAACACCGTGCTCACCATTTGGGAGCAGCACACGACCCGAGGACAAATCTGGGTCAAATTTGCACTATGCCTTAAGGCTCAAGTTGCTATTGCTACTTAACTACTCAGTCATTCTCAAATATGAGATGAGCACCATGCTCAAAAGGTCGAGGGGACTCAAAAGCTCACCTTGGTGGAGCAGCAAAGCTGCTGGAACAGTCCATGGAGCAACCTAGCTCTCCAAGGGCTTAGGTTGCTAGAACTCACCAATCCTCCAACCAAACTCATTTATGAGGTGAGCATCAAGCTCGGGAGGTCAAGGAGGTCCAAAGGCTCACCAATGGGTAGCCGAAAAGTGGCCGGAACAGAAGATGGAGCAAGCTTGGCCAAAGCACAAGGTCCAAGAGCTAGCTTGGTCCAGCTCAACAAAACATGAGTTCTGGAGCAACCCTAAGGCAAGCAGCAGCATGGGGAGGCTGAGGGGAGTGCACTGGGTGCAACAAGTACCAGCCCCGGCGTCGGGAACCGGCAGTTGGCCGAAGCCTGAGCATGCGACCATGTCACGCCCCGGGGGTTTTTCACGCGCGGAAGGGAAGCCGCCGATGCTCCCAAATTTCTACATATATTTTTTTTTGAAACAAATCTCCCCCGGTGCGTGCCCAGACCCACCGCACATACAAATTCACTCTGCAACCAGGCAGAGTCTCCTTTGTATATGCACGGCGTCCTGATTACCAAGTTCACACAAACATGCCTTTAACCACACTTGTGATGACCCGAATCTCCGCAGAGCTGCTGCAGTGCGTTGGGGTGGCTATTGGAGGCCTACATGGTGTGTTGGAAGTGTCTAGGGCCTAATTGGACATAAGTGTTGGACATCGGGCTTATTTGGATCATGTGAGTGATCAGAGGACCCCGTGGAGGGTTTAGAAGTGGTTTCGCGCGAATCGGATATTAAATTTGGGCTCCGCACGAAATTTGGGCTAAGAACACATTTTCGGGTGCCTTCGGCAATTTTTAGAGTGGGAATTTGGCAAAACGGACGTCAAATTCGGATTCAGTGCGCGAAAACGGTCAAAACGGACAACCCACTTGATGTTTTTGAGCTCGGGTTACTGTTCACCGCCGGAACAGTGATTCCGGCGATCGCCGGCGGCGGCCGGCGGCGGCGGGCAGCGGCGGAGAGCGGCGGCGCGGCCTCGGGCAGGCGGCAGCACGGCGGCGGGCAGGCGCGGGCAGCGCGCAGCGCGCGGGCAGGGGCGCGGGCAGGCACGCGGTCCACGCGCCGGCGTGCACCAGAGCGGGGTGCCACGTGGCATGACAGGATTGGGTGGTTCACTAGTCCCGGTCTACGGAACTGTGCGGTGCACGGTGTACTCGGCGGGAAAACACGTGGCATGCTTCTATTGGTTCGGTGCATGAAGTCGGGTGCACCGGGTGCAGCGAGCGTGAGGCGTGACACGTGGCGCGCGGGGATTGGGCGCGCCACTGTGCGCGGCAGGCGCGGGCGGTGCGTGGTGCACGGTGGACCGGGGCGCGCCACGTGGCGGCCCCGGATTGGTCGGTGTTGGTGGTCGCGGTGTACGCTGAGCCACGCAGCAGCGCGGCCGTACGCGCGTGGGCGGCGGGCGCGGCGGACGCGGGGCGGCGGCGACCGGCAGGGTGTCAGGCGGCGGCGGCGCACGCGGCGCCACGTGGCGCCGCTCCATTGGCGGGTGCCACCCAGCGCAGGGACACGCGGCGGGCCCGGGTTGGGCCGGGCCGCTGTCCCCTGTTCTGGGGACACGCGCCGCGCAATGGGCCGGGTCGGACGGGCCCGCGGTCTGGCCAGGATCCGCTGTGCGGGTGCGGGCCGTGGGCCGGGTACTGTGCGGGCCCGGTTTCGGGGCCCGAAAGATTCGGGCGCCCGAAACCGGGACCTGTTGGGTATTAATCCAATTGTTTGGATTTGCCTATAAAAGGCAGCCCACTTCCCTCTTTCTTTCCCTTTTTTCGAGCTGTAGAGAGAGAATGAGAGGGTGAGTTCTTTATGAAAGTTTTTCCTCTTGATGCCCTTGATCTCGTGGTGGATTCCCAGAATTTTTGGAAGCTCGACAACGGCGATATCGATTTTACAGTTCGCCTCGGTTTTCTCCCCTTTTCGGCCCGTTACCGTCAAAGATCATTCAAAAATTCACTGTGAGCTAACCAGGAGAACTTTTTGGACGATTTCTTCGACAGCGTGTTCCTAAGAGGTAAGGCTTCGATTTTCGTGTTGATCGCTTTGCTCCGTTTCGCACTTTTGGCACGTTTCCCGAGGCATCTTTGACCCCCATTTTTCTGTGATGGATTTTGGACAGCACCGACTTGCCGATTTTATATCTCAGCCTAGGAACATCGGATCAAGGCGTTTCAGGACTCGATTTTGATCTACTCGTCGCGAGGAACACAGTGGTGATTTTTCTGAGATTTATGGAAATTATTTCGAAGGTGATAATTAAGCTTTTTCTTGGACAGATTGCTACAGGAATTTTGTTGTGGAGATTTTTAGTATGCAACGGTGTTTTATTTTTATCTTGGCCTACAGGTATCAGATCTGGGCGTTTAAACAGTCGTTTTGGGGCTACTTTTCGCGAGGAACGCGACCGTGAATTTTCTGGATTTTCTTGAGGATTGGACAGAGGTGATAATTACTGTTCTTTGCTGCTGATTTTACAAAACAGCAAGGTGCTGTTTTTGGGGATCGATTTGTACACCGGAATTGACTCTTGTTTAGTGGTTCACAGATCGGGGCGCGTTTTGCCTGAAAGTGACGTTTGGACTGTGAGGATATTTCTACAACTGTGGATCGCGCTTTTCGAGGTGGGTGGTTGTTGCATGCCTCTACTTCTGACTTACTCACTAAGTTTATTAGAAAACCCCACTATTGAGCATATTGTTTGATTATCATGCCTAATTGACTGATATACATGTGAGCCTATCTTTGGGGATTAATTATGTGGATATAGCATGTTTTGGGATAATATTACTGAGGGGACATGATTGCGGGGACATATTTAATTGTGATAATTAACATGCTACATTAGCACCCAGATTTTATGAAAAGTGGATTAAATGGATTAACTGTTGGGACATAATGAAATATCAATGTGCGGGTTTCACTCTGGGAATTTATTATGGAACAGGAATCTTATACATGTGTAGTCGACTGATGATTTTAGCCTGATGGTGATATTTATCTGGATATTATTAATTATTACACATGTAAAACTGTTATTGGACATTCTCCCTCTTTCACATTGCTTGAGGACTTTTGCATGCTTATTTGGACATCTAGATAGGCCACTATTTTATTGCTACACTATCATATTGGGATTTGACTTAGGAGAAACCATGACGGCTTTATTTCTCCTTCTTGTTTAGACTTTGTGAGTCATGTTGCTCGAGTTCGAGCAGAGGTTTGGGATAGTGTAGCCGGGACCTGAGGGTCAGTGACAGGGTGTACTTGATACTGGATTATGGGTTATTGCGGCAACCGCGGACAGTAGGCGGTTGACCGGATCTTGATTATTTTACCCAATTGCGGGTTGTGGGTTATTGCGGTGACCGCGGACCTTGGGCGGTTGACCGGATGTTTACTATTGCATCAGATCGGGGTTTTATTAGTGGACGGAGTTTCCCACTTTGATCATAGTCATGATCCAGTCCTGCTATTATGAGACAGTGGTTACAGAGATGCTTGATACAGTGATACTTTACTCGTGTGGGTCGCTCCCCTCGAGTGCCACTCCGGAGTAGGCTTTAGACGGTGCCGAGTTCCGGTCACCATGCTGAGTTCTTGAGTTCGACAGCAGAGCAGGCAGTACCAGTTTTACTGGTGGCACTAGATTGGGTCTATTTGGTCAGACACTGTTTCCTGATGCATTCATACCGTCATTTCTTTCGGTATTGCATTTAGAGGCATACTAGTAGTGGTTTCCCCTCTTGTTCAGTAGTTCTGTTTACAGCTTTACCTCTTGCCCCTTTTCTTGCCTCTAGTAGACTTAGTGGGTACGCCGGAGCTTGAGGCTTTACCCACAGGGGGAGGCTACTGGTTTACTAGTGGTTCTCACCCCCATTTGTTGTTTCCTCTTTTCTTCCCCCCTGTTTTGCAGAGTCCTCTTCGGAGTTGCTGATCTTCGGTCGTTGTTCGAGGCGAGGGAGTCACGAGCTAGATCTTTACCACCCGAGGAGTGTAGCTGTATCCCCTGGTTGGAGATTCCTGGTAGCTGTTGGCTGGTTTTACTGTTTATCTGAGGAGAGAGATCTTTTGTATTTGGAGAGACTGATGTACTATGTACTATAGTTTTAGTTTATCTCCTTTTATAGTCGAGAGATGCTGTACTGAGGACATTGTATGATGATTATCTGTATTTGAGGAAATGGATATTGTACTCTATTTCATGATGTACAGTGATTGGATTTTATTTTACAGCATTTTATTTCAGCTCTGATATTTGTGTAGCTATAGTACTATCTTTTGCAGGTTAGACGCTTCGCCTATGCGGGTTTTGGCATAGGTGGCGGATCTGTTGGCGAGCCCGGGTCGCAGTTTCGACCCCGGGGCGTGACAGATTAGTTGGTATCAGAGCTTAGGGATAGGTCAGTTGGGACTGTAGAAACCCTAGGCTTATGGTTGGACCCTAGGATGACTTCGTGAGAGTCGTGAGTTTTGCGAGAGTCCTGATTGAGTTTTATACCTCTCCCAAGTGATGGGATGGGTGATTGGCATGTTTATTCTCCTAAGCAATTATGTTGGCTGCAGACAACATAATGCGGCGGAACGGTTGACATGCTCTAGACTCTCGCCGGATTGGGTCGAGTTTTGTTTTGTGCTGTGGTGCAGTTGGTCGTGGTGAGCGGTGTCTCCCCGACGCGTTGTGCGGATTGGTGCGCACTCGTCGCAGCAGTGGAGCTTGAGCGGATTGTTTTGGGGCCGGATATCCGGATTGAGGTTAGAGAGCTTCAGGCCCCGATGGCAGGATTGTCAGAGGTATATCAGCGGCAGAGTGAGCCGCTGGTCTAGGTGACACAGTTGTCGGAGCAGTGGGCAGCCCGACAGTGTTTTTCTTCTGAGACCACCTGGTTACAGTATCCTCAGCGGCAGTGATTTCTGAGGCGCCGATGGAGCGAGTAGCCCCCTCCGTGCTAATGTTTTGTGTTGCGGCACCGAGGCGGGGTGGATTGCTGATAGTGGATGAGTTGTGGGACATCATTGATGGATGGAGCCAGTTTTGGCAGATGAACCTCCCCGACTTATGGATTTGAGTTGGAGCCTTTGGAGGCAGAATTATGGTTGGTGGTGATGGAGTGATCAATTGAGGGTCTCCCTGTGCTAGAGAGTTGAGGCAGTTGTTGAACTGTACGCTCCAGGTTTCGAGGGACGAAGCGCGTAGGATGTGTGTGACTGGGAGTGGATTGCGCCAGATACCCTTTTAGTTTATCTGATTCCCCTGTTTTGGATTTTGGATTTTGGATGCCTCGATGGAGTAGGCATTGTGTATGGAGCGTACTGTTGAAGTTCCTTTGGATAAGGATCTGCCGCCAGAGGCGAGTTCTGGATAGAGGCGTCTGGCGCTAAGTGTTGGGGGACAGGTCGGCTGGCAGAGGCACTTTCGTTTTCCTTCCCTAGATGGTGGACATCCTTGTGGACGGATTATGTAAAGCTTACCCAAAGGAAGGTTACCCTTTGTGATTGATAACATTCGTGTTTGGGGTACAATGATGTGCTTGAGGGGTGAGCTGAGTAAGGATAATTGTATGAGGAATTGCAGGAATTAATTGTGTTTTGTCATATGACGATTGCAATAATGGATTTTCTGAGATGTCAGAGGTCAGGTGGACCCCGGTGGCAGCATCAGCATCGTTATCAGAGTGGCGCAGCGGTAGCGTGGATTATTGTCTGCGGAAGACCGTATTCCTTGCCTCAGTGTGAGCAAAGGCGGAGAATTGTGCTCCTTTTTGTGGATAGCCTTGATTTTCAGGCAGATTAAGTGACGACCACCTACATTGAGCGGTTGAGACTGTGCTGCCTGGGTGGAGGGCACCAAGGCAGTGGATCGGGTCGTCGCAGGTGTGATTTCATCACAGCAGTCGAAGTTAGAGCATGTTGCATTCCTGCATGGACTAGAGGTAGATTTGTTACCACATGCACTAGAGGTACAGGTTCCTGTTGGGGTGGTGCATGTGGAGGAGGCTTGTGGATCATGTCCAGTGCAGTTGAGACCTCGAGTGGTATCGGCAGACTTATTGGTAGTTGTACCTGGTCAGTGTTTGACCCAGTGCGTGGGATTGGTTGGCACAGTGCCACATGGTGTATGACTGCGGAGAGAGAAGGTTATGATCTTCTGCAAGCAGACATTAGAGACTTGTTCTTTGAGACAGTCAGAGCACACAGGTTGCAGCGACAATGCGCGAGGTGCTACGGCGGCACCGGGACGCGAGGATATCCCTGTTATCGTGAGATCCCGGGTGTGATTCCACCGGAGCTGATAATGATGCCGCCGATTAGGGAGATTGAGATTGCGGTTGACGTGGTTCAGGGAACCACGCCAACCCCGATAGCACCTCATTGGATATCACCTGTAGAGCTGAGAGAGCTGATGGCGCAGTTGCAGGATCTGATGGATCGAGGGTCTGTTCGACCTAGTGCCACCCCGTTGTTGTACAGTGGTGATGCCATACCGTTGATACACGGTGGTGATGTCACGTCGTGGACACATGACAGTGAGGGTCCTTGTGTGGTGTGACCGCAGGCAAGTTTGGATATTATTTAGGACCTTTTGATGGAGTTATACCCCGACAGTGGTCTGCTTAGGATGCAGGTATCTTTTTGGGATCATACAGTGGAGTATCAGCTGAGTGTTCGCCAAGATGGTGTTCAGGACCCGGTAGGGGCATTGTGAGTACAGTGAGGATAAATGGATGACTAATGCCCTGTCGTCTTTAAGATCTGAGGAATTGTGTATTCTTGCTGCACTTGGAAGAATTATTTGAGATATTCTTCTGGGATATTTTGATTTTACCCCATCTCTGTATGGTTTAGAGCTGGTGGAGTACTTGTAGATGGTGTAACAAGGTCTGTGAGGAAGAAGCTGTATGCCAAGTTGTTGTGGTACAAGTTTTAGCTTCGAGAGCATATCTTCTTGGATCACTTAGTCTAGCCATAAGAGGCGGTGGTGGAAATCCGGCCAAAATAGATGCTATGCGAGAATGGCTGAGACCGGCAGTTATTTGTTGAGGTGAGAAGCTTATGAGCCGGATAGTGCCAGCAGAGCTTGACGAATTGGTGATGAGATTGATACCAGCCCTGATTTCAGCATCGCCAGTGTTGGGAGATGGATTTGTGATATACAGTGATGCCTCCCATGGTAGCTAGGAAGTTACAGTTGGATTTGTGGCAAGCATCCTATATCACCCCGATAGGGCCACAGGGATGACGGATACCTGGAGCAGGAAAGCTGTCTGGGGTCTAGCTTGATGATGCCACACCTGGTGCTGTTTGGACTGTCGAGGCAAACGTGGCGTATGGTGGTGTCACTGAGGACTCTTTGGATGATAGACCGCGGCTGAATGGTTCGCTCGGATGGTCAAGATTTGGGAGCGATCGGGGGAGGACCCCCTCCTGGTCAGGGCTCTTTTCCTTTCGGAGTTGCCTAGCATGTCACTAGTTTGGCAGTTGAGGACACAACTCCCGGAATCTAATGAAGCGATCGTCTGGAGCAGTTGCCCTTTTTCGAGCCTGGAGGATTGGATTTACCAGCTGCAAGGGTACTGGATCTTCTCGAAGATTGTTTCGCGATCTGGTTCTCTCGAATGCTTATAGTTGTGTGCTGATGCTGGAGAATTGGGGAAGTGATTCTACACCCTGATGGTTTTTGGATTAGAGATCAGAGTTTACGTGATCAGTTGGAGGACTTATATTGGGTACCTCGGGAGTACAGAGGTACTTGGATCGAGCTTGTGTGCCGATGGACTTGTGGTTGGATTATCTGAGGCCCTGGGAGGAGCGGAGGCTTGTGTACCGATGCAGATTACTTGGTAGCTCGAGCGGTTAGCCCAGCTGTACTTGGTTGAGTTGGTACGGCCTTTCTGGAGTGCCCGCCTTTATTTGTTCTAGTTAGAGACCCGAGGACCGCATCGCGTCTCTGGAGGAGGTATTTGTCAGCCTTGGGAGCTTGAGTGGTGGATGATTGGATATTTACCCCCTTTATTTGGTTGAGATTCCGTGTTGAGGAACGACTTTAGTTTCGAGGACGAAACTTTCTTTTAGTGGGGGAGGATGTGATGACCCGGATCTCCGCAGAGCTGCTGCAGTGCGTTGGGGTGGCTATTGGAGGCCTACATGGTGTGTTGGAGGTGTTTGGGGCATAATTGGACATAAGTGTTGGACTTCGGGCTTAAATGGATCATGTGAGTGATCGGAGGACCCCGTGGAGGGTTTAGAAGTGGTTTCGCGCGAATCGGATATTAAATTTGGGCTCCGCACGAAATTTAGGCTAAGAACACATTTTCGGGTGCCTTCGGCAAATTTTAGAGTTGGAATTTGGCAAAACGGACGTCAAATTCGGATTCAGCGCGCGAAAACGGTCAAAATGGACTACCCACTTGATGTTTTTTGAGCTCGGGTTACTGTTCACCGCCGGAACAGTGATTCCGGCGATCGCCGGCGGCGGCGGCAGCGGCGGAGAGCGGCGGCGCGGCCTCGGCAGGCGGCAGCACGGCGGCGGGCAGGCGCGGGCAGCGCGCAGCGCGCGGGCAGGGGCGCGGGCAGGCACGCGGTCCACGCGCCGGCGTGCACCAGAGCGGGGGTGCCACGTGGCATGACAGGATTGGGTGGTTCACTAGTCCCGGTCTACGGAACTGTGCGGTGCACGGTGGACCGGCGGAAAACACGTGGCATGCTTCTATTGGTTCGGTGCATGAAGTTGGGTGCACCGGGTGCAGCGAGCGTGAGGCGTGACATGTGGCGCGCGGGGATTGGGCGCGCCACTGTGCGCGGCAGGCGCGGGCGGTGCGCGGTGCATGGTGGACCGGGGCGCGCCATGTGGCGGCCCCGGATTGGTCGGTGTTGGTGGTCGCGGTGTACGCTGAGCTGCGCTGCTGCGGCCGTACGCGCGTGTGGGGCGGGCGCGGCGGACGCGGGGCGGCGGCGACCGGCAGGGTGTCAGGCGGCGGCGGCGGCGACCGGCAGGGTGTCAGGCGGCGGTGGCGCACGCGGCGCCACGTGGCGCCGCTCCATTGGCGGGCGCCACCCAGCGCAGGGACACGCGGTGGGCCCGGGTTGGGCCGGGCCGCTGTCCCCTGTTCTGGGGACACGTGTCGCGCAATGGAGCGGGTCGGACGGTCCGCGGTCCGGCCGGATCCGCTGTGCGGGTGCGGGCCGTGGGCCGGGTACTGTGCGGGCCCGGTTTCGGGGCCCGAAAGATTCGGGCGCCCGAAACCGGGGACCAGTTGGGTATTAATCCAATTGTTTGGATGGGCCTATAAAAGGCAGCCCACTTCCCCTCTTCTTTCCCTTTTTCCGAGCTGTAGAGAGAGAATGGGAGGGTGAGTTCTTTATGAAAGTTTTTCCTCTTGATGCCCTTGATCTCGTGGTGGATTCCCAGAATTTCTGGAAGCTCGGCAACGGCGATATCATTTTACAGTTCGCCTCGGTTTTCTCCCCATTTCGGCCCATTACCGTCGCAGATCATTCAAAAATTCACTGTGAGCAAACCAGGAGGAGTTTTTGGACGATTTCTTCGACAGCGTGTTCCTAAGAGGTAAGGCTTCGATTTTCGTGTTGATCGCTTTGCTCCGTTTCGCACTTTTGGCACGTTTCCCGAGGCATCTTTGACCCCCATTTTTCTGTGATGGATTTTGGACAGCACCGACTTGCCGATTTTATATCTCAGCCTAGGAACATCGGATCGAGGCGTTTCAGGACTCGATTTTGATCTACTCGTCGCGAGGAACACAGTGGTGATTTTTCTGGGATTTTGGAAATTGTTTCGAAGGTGATAATTAAGCTTTTTTTGGACAGTGCTACAGGAATTTTGCTTGGAGATTTTTGATTGCAACGGTGTTTTATTTTTATCTTGGCTTACAGAATCAGATTTGGGCGTTTAAGGTACCGTTTTGAAGCTACTTTTCGCGAGGACGCGACCGTGATATTTTTCTGGATTTTCTTGAGGATTTCTGCAGGTGATAATTTACAGTTTTTGCTGCTGATTTTATGTATTAGTAAGGTGCAGTATTTGGGAGCCTATTTGTATTTAGTGGACTTTGTTTGTGCCAGGAGTGTTTCGGGGTACTGTTTTGTTGGAGCGCAGGATTGGAGTTTGAGGTATTTTCAGCTGTGGACCGCGCTTTTCGAGGTGGGTGGTTGTTGCATGCCTCTACTTCTGACTTACTCACTAAGTTTATTAGAAAACCCCACTATTGAGCATATTGATTGATTATCATGCCTAATTGACTGATATACATGTGAGCCTATCTTTGGGGATTAATTATGTGGATATAGCATGTTTTGGGATAATATTACTGAGGGACATGATTGCGGGGACATATTTAATTGTGATAATTAACATGCTACATTAGCACCCAGATTTTATGAAAAGTGGATTAAATGGATTAACAGTTGGGACATAATGAAATATCAATGTGCGGGTTTCACTCTGGAAATTTATTATGGAACAGGAATCTTATACATGTGTAGTCGACTGATGATTTAGCCTGATGGTGATATTTATGTGGATATTATTAATTATTACACATGTAAAACTGTTATTGGACATTCTCCCTCTTCACATTGCTTGAGGACTTTTGCATGCTTATTTGGACATCTAGATAGGCCACTATTTTATTGCTACACTATCATATTGGGATTTGACTTAGGAGAAACCATGACGGCTTTATTTCTCCTTCTTGTTTAGACTTTGTGAGTCATGTTGCTCGAGTTCGAGCAGAGGTTTGGGATAGTGTAGCCGGGACCTGAGGGTCAGTGACAGGGTGTACTTGATGTTGGATTGTGGGTTATTGCGGCAACCGCGGACAGTAGGCGGTTGACCGGATCTTGATTATTTTACCCAATTGTGGGTTGTGGGTTATTGCGGTGACCGCGGACCTTGGGCGGTTGACCGGATGTTTACTATTGCATCAGATCGGGGTTTTTTTATTAGTGGACGGAGTTTTCCCACTTTGATCATAGTCATGATCCAGTCCTGCTATTATGAGACAGTGGTTACAGAGATGCTTGATACAGTGATACTTTACTCGTGTGGGTCGCTCCCCTCGAGTGCCACTCCGGAGTAGGCTTTAGACCGGTGCCGAGACGCGGGCACCATGCTGAGTTCTTGAGTTCGACAGCAGAGCAGGCAGTACCAGTTTTACTGGTGGCACTAGATTGGGTCTATTTGGTCAGATACTGTTTCCTGATGCATTCATACCGTCATTTCCTTCGGTATTGCATTTAGAGGCATACTTGTAGTGGTTTCCCCTTTTATTCAGTAGTTCTGTTTACAGCTTTACCTCTTGCCCCTTTTCTTGCCTCTAGTAGACTTAGTGGGTACGCCGGAGCTTGAGGCTTTACCCACAGGGGGAGGCTACTGGTTTACTAGTGGTTCTCACCCCCACTGTTGTTTCCCCTTCTTTTCTCCCCCCTGTTTTGCAGAGTCCTCATTGGAGTTGCTGATCTTCGGTCGTTGTTCGAGGCGAGGGAGTCACGAGCTAGATCGTTACCACCCGAGGAGTGTAGCTGTATCCCCTGGTTGGAGATTCCTCGTAGCTGTTGGCTGGTTTTACTGTTTTATCTGGAGGAGAGAGATCTTTTGTATTTGGAGAGACTGATGTACTGATGTACTATAGTTTTAGTTTATCTCCTTTTATAGTTGAGAGATGCTGTACTGAGAACATTGTATGATGATTATCTGTATTTGAGGAAATGGATATTGTACTTTATTTCATGATGTACAGTGATTGGATTTTATTTTACAGCATTTTATTTCAACTCTGATATTTGTGTAGCTATAGTACTATCTTTTGCAGGTTAGACGCTTCGCCTATGCGGGTTTTGGCATAGGTGGCGGATCTGTTGGCGAGCCCGGGTCGCAGTTTCGACCCCGGGGCGTGACAACACTAGACCGATTGCCAATCACATACAACAATTTTCAACGATATGCAATCAATTTCCACAAGTAGCAAGGAAGCCGACTATTTTTGAAAGGATAAAACCACAGGGTTTTGAAAGCGATGCCCACTCGACATCAGGTTTTATTAAAACTATTTTCGAAACCACATGAGTCCACAGAATTTGTAGTTTGAAAGCGGCCAAGCCAAGAAATAAGAACAAAACGCATATCCAAAGGAGCTATCGAATAGCCCAACATCCACATCGATCCCACAGGGGGTATCGCGATCCACAACTAGCTACAATGCGTAATGAAATGAACAAGGAAGGTAAAGTAAACCTGTCACGCCCCGGGTGTAAACCAAAACCCGGGCCCGTCTACAGATCCGCCGTGTACACGGTATTTCCCGCGTACACGAAGCGCCAAACCTGCTCAGATATATAAGAGATAATAATAAATGAGCAATAAAAACAGAGCTGAACTAAAACTAATACATCTCAGACTGAAGCTGGAAATAAAATACAATACATCTGTATAAATGATACATCTGTCTCTCCCAGCTCACCAAAAATAAATACAACCTGCTGGCAAAAGCCAGTCCCAAAGTAAAAGTAGAACCGTCTGAGGAAACACGGGTACACCAACAGTCCAGCTAACACGCTCCACCTGCCTCGAAGTCTATCTACTCAGCCGTCCTCTCTCCTCGACCCGTCGCTGAAAACTCAGCAGCACCCGCAGAAGACACTGCAAAACAAGGGAGAAGAAAAGAGGAAAGAAGAATGGGGGTGAGACTACCAGTAAACCAGTAGCCTCCCCTAGTGGGTAAAACCTCAAACCCTGACACACCCACTAGGTCTACCAGAGGCAAAAAGGAAAGAAGTGCGGTAAGCAATGATGACTGCCGAAAACAGGAAACTACCACTACTATGCCTCTAATATGCCAAGCTAAAGAGATAGCTAACTGTATGCATCAGAACATAAATGCCTGCCTGCCTAGACCCAATCGATACACCAGTGAGCACTGGTACTGCCTGCTCTGCCTGCCTGCCTGCCTGCCAATCGGGTATGCTGGCCAACGCATAACACCGATAGGGAAAAGGGAGTCTCGAGGACTCGAAGCCTGAAAAACGCACACTCCGGAGTGGCACTCGAGGGGAGCGACACACACGAGCATAATGCCTGAGTAACAAGTACCATAGATCAGCAGGACTGGATCATGACTCTGATCAAAGTGGGAAAACCCATCCACTAAAGGGAGACCCGATCTCTACCCCAACTGATGCAAGATAAACAAATAGTGGGAAACCCCATCCACTAGAGACCTGATACCCAATCTGATGCATAAGCAACCTCCGGTCAACCGCCCAAGGTCCGCGGTTGCCGCAATACCCTGCCATCAAGCCTGCCTGTCCCAAAATCCAAGATCCACAATCGGGTAGAATAATCGATATCCGGTCAACCGCCTACTGTCCGCGGTTGCCGCAATAACCCCAAGTCCGACATCAAGTACACCCTGTCTCCGACCCCAAGGTCCCGGCTACACTATCCCAAACCCCCGCTCGAACCCGAGCAACATGACTCGAAAGTCTAAATAAGAAGGAGAAAGAAAGCAATCATGGTTTCTCCTAAGTCAAATCCCAATATGATAGTGTAGCAATAAAAGATGGCCTATCTAGATGTCCATACAAGCATGCAAGTGTTCTCAAGGAAATATAATTAAAGGCATTAATCATTAACAGTATCCACCTACGCATGTCATCTACCCTCAAGTAGTACCATCAACAGGATAATCAAATAGTCCAACATAAATATTCCATTCCACATGCAAGGTTAACCGCTATCAAAGCAACCCTATTCCCACCCCGGCATGCATGAACCCAACCCCAATCATGATTAATCAAGATGTCCAATAAAGGGGATCACTCTAATATTCCTAGTGAGCATGTCAAAATAGAGGCAATAAACAACCGCCCACCTCGAGCGCTAAATCCTGATCCCAACAGCGAAGTCCGCGCCCGGTCTCAACGATCACCACGGTACTGCACAAAATACCCCAAAAGAACAAGCACAATTAATGAACCATGCTCACACCAAAATCTGTCCCAATTACAATCAGTCCACAGTTTAGCCTTTTTCACCTGCGAAACGTGCCCAAGAAATTCCTAGAAAAATACCACTGCGATCTACGCGACGAACCGGTCGAAACGAGTACCTGCACGTTTTCCCACGATTTTTCTATGCTGAGAACCAAAATCGACAAGAGGAACCACCCCGAACAATACTTCACCCAAAACTGTGCTACAAAATTCTGTAAAAAGGGGTTTCTCACCTTCAGGGAAATTCCAAAAAAATCCAAGAAAATTCAGGGAGATTCCTTGCGACGCGTAGATGCAAATCCCCTTTTGAATCGTCTCAATCCGATGTCCGGTTGCGGAGATATCGCCAAAACAATCCGTGCTGTCCAAAACTCCATCACAGCAAAATGGGGTCACAAGATGATCCGAAAAACCCATGAAAACCTCGGAATGGGAAAAACCAGTAGAAACAAGAAACGTAGCCCTACCTGTTAAGAATCCAACGGCGCAAAAATTGCGAAAATAGGAGGTCGGGGTGAGTCGGGGGAGCCTGAACACTGAGATGCGACGAATCGGGTTGCCGGAGAATGATCGTCGCGCCGCGCCGGAAAAATCCCAAACCTCGGGATCCGAGCCTCCTAAAATCCTCAAACTTCACAGGAGTGTTCCTCTCTTCTTGATGAAGATTTCATCTTCTCAGCTCTAAGGGAGATGGAGCCTCTAAAATGGAGAAAACTGCCTTTGAATGAGCCTCGGATGGGATTAATAGAAACCAGAAAATCTTTCAAATAATTCCCTCTGTGTCCCACAAAACACGAAACAGCGTTTTGGACCACTAGCATGCGACACGTGGCCCCCCGACCGTCCCTGCCCGCGCGCCCAGTCGCGTCTGCTGCCCTGCCCGCACAGTTGACCGACCAATGGGATGCGCCACGTGTCAACGCACTGTTTAGTGAACCCAGTGCACTAATACCGTAGACCGCACCAATGGATGACTGCCACGTGTCCGCTCCCGGTGCACCGTAGACCATGAGCCATCCTGAATACTCTGTAGACCAAATGCCGTGAGCCGACCAACCACCAAACGCCACGTGTCCACCTCGGTCCACCATACACCAGCCCTGCCCGCTCCGTGGTCCCGGTCCACTGCACCGACCAATAGGGGAATGCCACGTGTCCCCGCCTTGGTGCACGCTCGCCGCGTGGACCCCGCCGCCTGCCCGCGCGCTGCCCGCGCCCTGCCCGCGCCGCGCGCGCCCTGTGCCGCCTGCCCGAGGCCGCGCCGCCGCCGGCCGCCGCCGGCGATCGCCGGAAGTACTGTTTCGGCGTGAACAGTAACCCGAGCTAAAAAAAAAAGCAGAAATAGTCCATCTGAAGCGTTTTCGCGCGCTGAATCCGAATTTGACGTCCGTTTCGCCAAATTCTCACTCTAAAAATTGCCGAATGCCCCCGGAAAGGTATTCTTAGTCCAAATTTCGCGCTGAGCCCAATCTGAATATCCGTTTCGCCCGAGAACACTTCTAGAGATCCGACGGAGTCACCCGATCACCCACGTGATCCATTTAAGTCCGAAGTCCAACACTTGTGTCCAATTGTGCCCTAAACACTCCCGCACACCGCGTAGGCCTCCAGTAGCCACCCCAATGCACAGCAACAGCTCTGCGGGGATCCAGGTCATCACATCCTCCCCCACTAAAAGAAAGTTTCGTCCTCGAAACTAAAGTCATTCCTCAACACGGAATCTCAACCAAATAGAGGGGGTAAATATCCAGTCATCCACCACTCGAGCTCCCAAAACTAACCCAAATACCTCATCCAGAGACGCGATGCAATCCTTGGGTCTCTAACCAGAACGAACAAAGGAGAACACTCCAGAGGACCACGCCACCTCAACTAGGTACAGCTGGGCTAACTGCTCGGCTATCAAGTAGTCTGCATCGGTACAAGCATCCGCCCCTGCTAGGCCTCAGATAAACCAACCACAAGTCCAACAACACCCAGCTCATCCAAGTACCTCGGTACTCCGAGGCATCCGATATAAGTCCCCCAACTGATCACGTAGACTCTGATCTCTCGTCCAGGAACCGTCGGTGTGTAGAACACATTCCCTAACTCTCCGGCATCAGCACACAGCCATAAGCAGTCAAGAGAACCAGATTGCAAATCAATCTTCGCGAAGATCCAATACCCTTGCAGCTCGTAACTCAAATCCCCAAGCTTGACAGAAGGGTGCTAGCTCCCGATGATCACTGTATCAAATTCTTACGGGTCCTCACAAAGCCGAAGTGAACCAACCTTCCACAACTCAAATAGCACCGGCGCCCCCAAAGGTGCCACCTTGGCCTGACACAAATCCCACACATCAAATCCTGGAGTTGGTCCTCAACTCCCAAACTGGTGTCATGCCAAACAACTCCGATAGGAGAACAGCTAGAAACTCACCACCAAAACGGGTATCTCCAAGTCCTGGTGCCGCCGCAGATCCCTCAAACACACCAGCCAAAAGGCTACTCACCCACTACGAGACATCCGCCTCGCTCACAAGGTCAAAACCAAAGAGGCGAAGATACTCTCAAGCAACCCAGGTACACCAACACCTCCAGGCCTGGCTCCCACAGAACCGTCCTCGCAGCATAATCAGCCCCGCGAAAAGAAAAAGATAACCGAGCCAGCCTAACCGTCCTAAGTACCAAACCAAGCCCAAACTGGGTCAAGACCATCAGGCCTACAGGTACAACCAAGGACTCAACCGCACCGGGCAGGACCCACGGACACTCCCCCTAGGTGCAAAAGATCGGGAATACGACCTCCCGAACACCAGGTAACCGTCCTACCCCCTAACCCAAAGCAAAGAAGCCAAACACTACCCACCAAGGAGGGAAAACCTCTCGTATCGAAAGATACGAACCCAAGAGCCTGGAACAACTTCAAACCTACCTCCGCCACACTGGCCGCTGGAATCTATGTGCTCTGACGGTCTCAAAATCCACTATCCTGGAAAAGAGTCGGAATACCTCATCCGACTGACCTGTCTCCCTCACCCGGCGCCCAGCGCCTCAATCAGAACTCGCCTCAGCGGCAGATCCCAATCCAAAGGAACTGCAATGCCACGCTCCATACCCGGCGCCTACTCCAATGAGGCGTCCCTAGAGCTCTCAATCCCCACCGAACAAGACCCTGCCTTCAAAGGCTCCAACTCAATCCCACAAGTCAGGGCAACTCTCCGCCAGATCTGGCTTCACTCCTTTCAATGCAATCCCACAGTCCCTGCGGTCAACTGTCCACCTTCCTCGTGCCCCCGCACTAAACGTCGCACGGAGGGTCTACTCCACTAGTCCACCTGCACTGACGGTGCCCACTGTGCTGATCCGACAACTGTGTCACCGCGCTGCTCGACAACTGTGTCACTGCTCCGACCAACTGCGCACTGTGCTGATCCAACAACTGTGTCACCACATGTGCTCCGACAACTGTGTCACTGCTCCGACAAACTGCACCACTGTGCTGATCCGACAACTGTGTCCACCGCTGCTCCGACAACTGTGTCCTGGGCTCCGACAACGTTGTCAACTGCTTTCCGACAACTGCACCACTGTGCTGATCCGACAACTGTGTCACCGCGCTGCTCCGACAACTGTGTCACACTGCTCTACCGACAACTGTGTCACCAGCTGCTTTCCCGCTGATCTTCCTCCAACACTCTACCCTTCGGTCCGGAGCCCCCAGACTCCATCTGGGTATCCGGCCCGAAACAACCAGCTCAGGCCCAACTGCCGCACCAAGGTGCACCTCGGGTCAGAGCCCCAACGTCGGGGAGACACCTACACCACGACAAACCGCAAATCAGCACACCCCAAACACTCGACCCAATCTAGCGAAAGTCAAAGGCATCCCCTATTTTGTAACGTTATGTTGTCTGCAGCCAACATAACTGTCCCACAAAAATAGGGTATGCCGATCCCTCTTCACTCACTGAAGAGTCAAAACCAAATCACCGACTTTCGCCAAAAGTCACGTCTCTCA
>JAQOTM010000356.1:0-115690 GCA_029168755.2 Tillandsia fasciculata | reverse complement strand
CCGATGCACTCGGAGCGTCAAACGCAAAATCCGACAGTCCCAACGCGCTCAGAACGTCAAAATTGGCTAGAACTCATACTCATACTCCAATATATTAAATTTTTAGACA
Source organism: Tillandsia fasciculata (assembly GCA_029168755.2). Lineage (NCBI taxonomy): Eukaryota > Viridiplantae > Streptophyta > Magnoliopsida > Poales > Bromeliaceae > Tillandsia > Tillandsia fasciculata. The sequence goes on along the minus strand of JAQOTM010000356.1, from coordinate 115,581 downwards.
GTGAAACGGCCGCTAGTGGTTGCGAAGGGATTAAAATAAGGTTACTATTCACAACTTAAGTTGTGGGGCCCGTTTTTGATTTCTGATTTCTGGAAGATCCGACCGTCAGATCGAAAACATCTGAATATGAAACTTCTATGTTTCGACGAGATGATCGCAATGGTGATCTCGGATTTTCCAGATCAGACCCGATCAAAAGTCGATATTTCTGGGCCATTATTGACCCACTAATTGCCGATTTTTGCTATTTAAATAATTCTGAAAATTATTTTAGACTTAAATTTGGATTTTAAAAATTATGGTTACTACAGCACGCCTGAGGCGTGCACCGCGCACAGGATGCAGCCCGGTGCACGGTTTCGTGCGCCGGGTCCGCGCTTCCGGGATTGCGGGGCGTGCACCGGGTGCACGCCCGGGATCCGTGGACCGCGTCGTACGGATAGCAACAGTAACCCTAGTTTTCACCGTTTTCGCTCCCGTTTCACGATTTCTTCTCCGTTTTCGCTCCCGTGCGACTCCGGCGAAGACCCCGTGACCATGGTAACGACGGCGGCGGCCTCCCGTTAAAAAACGGCGGCGGCGGCCTCCCGTTAACCCACAATGTTCCGACGAAGTCGACCCAAAAATTCCCGAAAAATTCCCGGTAATTCTAACGGCTAAACCGACGACCGACGAACAACCAAAACGTCGATCGGAGGTCCGTCAAAAAGAAACCGATTAAAAACCATCGGTTAAATTCGATAAAAAAAACACCGATCACCCCCAATCAAGAACAAGAAAGACACGGATCAAAACCCGACGAAAATCCGCGATGTACGACCTTACAAGAACACGAAAAACTCCCGATTAAATTCTACGAAAGGATCTACAACCACTAACCTCACTTAATCGGAAAATAAAGAACCGATCTTGGTCCTCGCGTCGTCGGAGATCCGAATCCGCTCCCCGTAGACGATGGCGTCTCGTTCTCCGATCTCCGGCACGTAAAACGGGCGATCGGGTTCCTCCGCTTCTTCCTTCTTTTCTTCCGATTAGGGTTTCGCCCTTCTTCTTTTCTTTCTTTTCTCTCCGCTCTTACGGCTAGGGTTTAGAATTCTCTTTTCTTACGGCTAGGGTTTAGAATTCTCTTTTCTTAACGAGGGAAAATACTTATATTATCCAATTATCTTAATATTTAATTTCCCCAATTTCTGTTATTTTCCAAATCGTACGTAGAGAAAAATCTATTTTCCCCGTCACCGGATAATTAATTAATTAATTAATTAATTAATTATCCACACGAGATAACCCCCATTATCCACAAACGGGTGCAAGATATTTTGCACGGATTTTGATGCACGACTAATCCCCGCATCACTAAAAATCCTGTTCCGGGGGTTCCCGACATCGGATTTCCGATCCGATCGCATTGTCGGTCTTCATTTTTCGCGCTCTTCCGCAGAAAAATACAAGTGCCACACACACCGACCGACAAACCAAAAGTAATATTCCCGGGATACTAAAAGAACACTAAAATAGATGGAGGGTTAAATATTACAAAATACCGTGTCATTACGCAATGAGCCCTCGGATGGCCGTAGCTCCGGAAGAAGAAAAGGGTTCACGCATTGAAATTCGTGATTACGCTACAAGAGGTTCTGGGTCCAAACCAAATTCACAGAACCTCCCCAAAACTCAAAGTGAAGCTTTCTGGACCCGTGCCCGGCGTCGGGGTGCGGCGGCGGCGCGACGGGAGTGAGCTCGGTTTGGAGCTCCTCCACCTCTAATGGTGAAATTCAACCGAGCCATTATGAAGCTCTATAACATGGATGGAAGTGATCCATAGGCCCATACAAAGCTTCCCGACCACCCCTCCCCGGCCGGAGGTGGCCGGAGCGCCGGCGGCCGAGCTTGAAGGCATTTTCGGGTCATCCATGGTGCCGTGGGTTTCGGGCTGCATGGTTGCCATGCAACAGCATGGGTGGGGTCCTCTCGGTCCCAGCAACTTGCTGGGTAGGTGGCCGGCGTCGGAGAAGGCCGCCGGCGCCGGAGCAAGGAGTTCGGCCAACCATGCAAAAACCCGAAACCTAGGGCATCGAGTTTCTCCATTAATACTCAACAATACTCCACCAAACCTTGCAGATTTCTTTCATGTATTCTACAGTCCACACCCTCAAATTTTGGGCTTTGTTGGTTGATTATTTAAAACACAAGGCCGCGGCGGAGCAATTATTAGGGTTTCGGCCAACCCATGCCCCCGCCGGCCATGCACTGTGCATGGGGCTCGGGGCTTGGCCTGGAGCATCCTAAGGACACTTAGAACCTACTGCTAGGGGTCCCGGGTTCTAACAACCCACGGTTTGGAATCCTCACCTTAGCCGAGTTCGGGGAAGATAGGATGAAGCCGGATCTCTCTTCCTCTTCTTCGCGCAGCCACGGCAAGACTCCAGCAAGGTCCAGAGGCCTCAAGGAACTCCTCAGACACTCCCAACTCCAACTTGGAAGAAGTTGGTTCTACTTCCCTTCTTTCTCTCTCTCTCGGATTATCTCTCTAAGGGTTGTGTTCTCTTGGCTTCTCTACACTCGGGCTTGGTTTTGAAGATGGCAGGGAAACTAAATGATGCTTGAGTCCCAACATGACTCCTCGTATATGGGTTCAAGGAGTCCAAGAGACAAAGTTGAATTTTAATGAAAGATTCTTTGGAAAAAAAACTTGAAGTTGGGTTCACACCAAACCCTTAGCTTCCGAGCCTCTACTGTAGGTTACAAATGCACCTAGGACCCTATAGATTAAGTCCCATACACTACGGTACATAAAATATTAGGTTCCATATAGAAAAGATTACATTTTGGTCATTTTTCATGCATTTCGAGACAATCCGCTCGTCGTTTTGCGAAACGGACTTCGCCACGACGTCCGGCTCGTCGAGACCTGTCAGGTAGGGTGTTTGTTTGGTCTGTTCGACGCTCGGATTAAAAGTTGTTCCATAAAGTTCGTCGAATTATCGCGCGTGGCACGCACTTCGATGCACCCGGATCACCGAACGCGAAAACCATCAGTGCCATTGCGCTCAGAATGTCGAAAATAGCTAAGATCCATTACTCATACTCCTATGTTAAAATTCTGGATAGTAGTTTGGCCATTAGTGATCGCGAGGGGATTAAAATCGAGGGTTACTATTCACTTTAAGTCGCGGGGCCCGCTTTTTGATTTCTGATTTCTGGAAGATCCGGCCGTCAGATCGAAAACATATGAATATGAAACTTCTATGTTTCGACGAGACGATCGCGTTAGTGATCTCGGATTTTCCAGATCAGATTCCGATCAAAAGTCGATCTTTCTGGCCCACTATTTGTCCACTATCTCTCCACTTTTGCCAAAATTAATAATTTAACATATTTAAAAGCAAACAGGGTTTTATAATTCTGGATTACTACACCGGGGTACTTCTACACCCCCGGAGGAGCCGGAGCAGTCCGGGCCATCTGAGATTAGCGAGCTGAGGGCCATGGTGGCCCAGTTGGCGGAGAGTCACCGCCGACAGGAGCAGAGGTTCGAGCAGTTGCTTGCCCAGGTTGGGGCACCTCCCCCTACTACTATAGAGGCCCCTGTACCACCGGTTGTACTGCCGGTAATTCCACCCGTCCCTACGGCACCGTCGTCGAGCAGTGGGGCCCAGGGGATGTTCAGGCCATTGACCCCGGCGGAGGAGCAGGAGTTTGCCGACAAACTCTCACAGTTTTGTCAGCGAGGACCGCCTAGGTTCTCAGGGCGGAGCACACACCCGTGGGAGATAGGATCGTGGCTGGCAGCAATGGAGAAGTTATTTCGGGACTTCTTCATTGACCATAGATACAGAGTGCATATGGCAATATACTGTCTAGAGGGGGATGCAGATGCCTGGTGGCGTCGGGTTGAGCCTTTGGAGTTTCAGATTATCCGACAGCTGCCTTGGTCAGAGTTTCGACGGATGATTCTGGATACCTATTTCTCCACGAGCGTGAAGAAAAAGCTTGAAGATGATTTGAAGAATCTACAGCAAGGTGATCGGGCAGTATGGGACTACTTTCAGGAGTTCACGCAGTTGCTCAACTGCGTGCCCTATGTTGCCAGGGATAGGCCGCACCAGGTAGAGCTTTTTGAGATGGGCCTGCGCCCTGAGATTTATACTTTGGTGCACGCCTAGAGGCTTCAGACCTTATCAGAGGCAGTGGATCATGCACAGTGGGTCGAGAGGGGAGACCACGTAGTCGCTAGGGGTGGAGGCACGGTCGCTCAGAGTTCTGAGAGGAAGAGACCAGCATCGGACGATGGGGGACAGGCCAGTTCCTGGAGGCCGCCCCGACCGCCACCGCCTCAGTTTACGGGCCATGGGCGATCGGAGCGGCGAGGGCCTGGGGGATCCCAGAGGCCCCCGCAGCATCAGCAGCAGCCTCAGCGATAGCAGCAGCACTCGCAGCAGCAGAGGTCGCAGTCCCGACAGCAGGGGTCACAGCGGCAGAGGCAGCAGCAGCAGGAGTCGAGGCAGCCCCAGTCTGCGGTCAGGTGCATCTTTTGCAGGGGACAACACCCGTCGGATACTTGTGATCAGAGGTATGGCCGCTGTTATCGGTGAGGACAGTCCGGCCACATTCGAGCTACTTGCCCTTTCTCGACACCGCAGGCTCCTTCTTCAGCATCAGTTCCTTCGGTGCCCCAGCAGCGGCCCTATGCTCCAGCGAGCAGGGCTCCTTCCTCCCATCCTGCAGACTACAGACCCCCGGCACAGAGTGGGCGAGTCTACGCCGCCCAGGTAGAGGACTCCGCAGCAGCCGACCACGTGGTGGCAGGTATCACTTTACTTTTTGGTACTAGAGCTCGCACTTTATTTGATACCGGTGCATCACATTCTTTTATCAGTAGATCATTTGCATTATCCCATGGACTAGAGTTAGATCGGTTGCCACAGGCATTAGTGGTACAGATTCCCGAGCATACATTGCATGTAGAGGAGTGTTGTTGGTCTTGCCCAGTGCAGATTGAGTCTTGGATTCTGCCAGCGGACCTGATGGTCCTTAGTCAGCTGCGGGATTTGATATAGTGCTTGGGATGGATTGGCTGGCTCGCTACTTCGCTACGATTGATTGCGCCGCGAGGACTGTGACTTTTAGCGAGCCAGGCCAGGAGGTGTTTGTTTATAGGGGGTGCCAGAGTGCTTTCTTTGCCTCAGTGGTTTCGACTTCTCGGGCGAGGCAGATGATGCGCAGTGGATGCGTAGCCTTTTTGGCTTGTGTGGTCAAGGAGCCTACGGCGGCACCGGGACTCACGGATATCCCTATTGTCCATGAGTTCCCGGATGTGTTTCCACCTGAGCTGACTAGTATGCCGCCGGATAGGGAGATCGAGTTTTTGATTGACGTAGTCCCAGGAACTGCGCCAATCTCTAAGGCTCCTTACCGAATGGCACCGGCTGAGCTGCAAGAGTTAAAGGCGCAACTTCAGGACTTAATGGATAAAGGCTTTGTGAGACCAAGTGTATCGCCTTGGGGAGCGCCGGTGCTATTTGTGAAGAAGAAGGATGGTTCACTTCGACTGTGTGTTGATTATCGGGAGCTGAATAAAGTGACCATCAAGAACAAGTACCCTTTGCCGCGCATTGATGATCTATTTGATCAGCTGCAAGGGTCTTGTGTCTTCTCCAAGATTGACTTACAGTCTGGTTACCACCAACTGAAGGTGAAGGCCGAGGACATCCCGAAGACGGCATTCAGGACGCGGTACGGGCATTATGAGTTTACCGTCATGCCTTTTGGATTGACAATGCCCCTGCCGCTTTTATGGATTTAATGAACAGGATTTTTCGACCATACCTGGACCGATTCGTTGTGGTGTTTATTGATGATATCCTGATCTACTCACGGAGTGATGCGGAGCACGAGGAGCACCTGAGGATTGTGCTGCAACTTCTCAGGGAAAAGAAGTTGTATGCCAAACTATCTAAGTGCGAATTTTGGCTTCGAGAGGTTACCTTTTTGGGCCATGTGATCTCCGCCGCAGGAGTGGCTGTGGACCCGGCGAAGATTGAGGCAGTCCGGGATTGGCCCCGACCGACGACGGTATCAGAGGTTCGCAGTTTTATGGCCTAGCCGGATATTACCGTCGGTTTGTGGAAGGTTTTGCGAAACTTTCCACACCCCTCACTCGTCTGACTCGTAAAGGGATTAAGTTTATTTGGAGTGAGGATTGCCAGAGGAGCTTTGAGGAATTAAAGAACAGACTGATGTCGGCTCCTATCCTTTCCCTCCCTGTTATGGGAAAGGATATGTGATTTACAGTGATGCATCGCACAGTGGACTTGGTTGCGTGCTGATGCAGGAGGGTAGGGTGATCGCTTATGCCTCTCGGCAACTAAAGGATTATGAAAAGAATTACCCTACCCACGACTTGGAGCTTGCTGCAGTGATTTTTGCATTGAAGTTGTGGCGCCATTATCTGTATGGGGAGCACTGCGAGATTTACACAGACCACAAGAGCTTGAAATACTTGTTCACACAGAAGGAGCTCAACTTGAGGCAACGCAGATGGTTAGAATTATTAAAGGACTATGATGTGGACATACTCTACCATCCCGGCAAGGCCAACGTGGTTGCTGATGCCCTGAGCAGGAGAGCAGTACAAAGCCTATCTTTGATGATCACCGATCAGGCGCCATTACTTGAGCAGATGAGGCGGTTAGAGCTCGAGGTTGTGTCCCCTGGGGTCTCTGCTAGACTTATGTCTCTAGTCGTGCAGCCCACTCTGTTGGACAGGATTCGAGAGAAACAGAGTGAGGACCCCCACTTGATGAGGATTCGAGAGCAGATTCAGACGGATTCGACAGGGGACTTCTCAGTTGATGCTTCGGGAGTACTTCGGTACAGGGACCGAGCTTGTGTGCCCATGGATACAGAGATTCGAGAGCAGATCTTGAGGGAGGCCCACTATACACCTTATACCATCCATCCTGGAGGGACTAAGATGTATAGGGACCTCAAGGCACAGTTCTGGTGGATTGGGATGAAAAGAGACATTGGGAGATTTGTGGCGCATTGCTTAACTTGTCAGCAAGTAAAGGCTGAGCATCGTGTACCTGCTGGCAAGTTGCAGAGCCTCCCAATCCCTGAATGGAAATGGGAACATGTTACCATGGATTTTGTCACTGGGTTGCCGAGGGCACAGACTGGAGCAGACGCGATCTGGGTAGTCATGGACAGACTCACCAAGTCCGCTCACTTTTTACCGGTACAGGTGACTTGGCCACTTGAGCGACTGGCCCAGCTGTATTTAGACGAGGTGGTGAGATTGCATGGCGTGCCTGCCTCCATTGTATCTGATCGAGATTCGAGGTTTTTTTGTTACGGAATTTGAGTTGGCGTATTTCGTGAAAGTATTAAGTCTTGAAGATTGAAGATGAAAGAAGTTTGGATCATATACCTCAATCTCAAGAAAGAAGAATTCAAAAGGATCAGGTATGTTTAACTAAAGATTTTTGGTGATCCGAATACTTCTTATAGTGTAGAAACACCTGGAAGAATTTTTTATTGCATAAAAATCAAAAACTGGACATGGGACATGTTCAGGATCCGGATCAGACTTCCAATCCGGATCCCGAAGGGTGTTGTTCATTGGCAAATCCAATCCGGATCAAAGGCCATTTCCGATCCGGATCCCGAACATGGGATTTTGCTGAATTGTATGAACGATCCGGATCGGGACTTCGATCCGGATCCCGAACCCTGTTTTTCTGGAATTGTCTATCACGCTACGACGATCCGGATCGCAGTAAATCCGATCCGGATCGCCGTCCTGAAAATTTCCAGAAAAGGTTAGTTTTTGATCCTTATCTTCTTCCAATGGTTTCTAACCTATAAATAGACCCTATTTTCATTTCTAGGGTATCGGAAAAAAATAGAAAAATACGACCGAAAGAGAAAAATCCACATATAGAGAAGAAAGGAAATCAATAGATTTAATTCTATGTTTCTTCATCTATATTGATTAATTTGATTCTAGGTTTTCCAAACTCAGATTTTGAGTAGAATCAAATTAATGAATACTTAGATGGTATTTCCGATCTATTTCTAATCTAAGTATTCGGCGGATCATCACCACCCAAAAACAACGATTTACCCAAAATCGGCGCGTGGACTCGCGTGGCCTTGTGGATTCAAGGTGCAACCGCTCTCGTGGATTCGGAGCGAGGTACGTTCGTGGATTCGAAGCGTGCTACTGGGTGAAGACCGTGGATTCGGTCGGACGTCGTGGACTCGACGTTGGACGCTGTGGATTCAGCGTTGGGCGCAGATCGTGGATTCGAGAAGCGTCGTGGAGCGAGCGGAGAAGATCTACTAGGAGCGTATGGTAAAAGGTTGAGTCGTCTGTGAGTACGTTATATCACCTTGTACGTGTGTTAATTCTAGTGGATTTCGCCGTGTTATCGGTCCCGTGGTTTTTTACTCCGGTTTGGAGTTTTTCCACGTAAAAATCTTGCGTGTTCATTTATTTTTCCGCATTGGGTTTTATTGCGCAATGATTTTTTGAGTGTTTATTGTTTACACCTATTCACCCCCCTCTAGGTGTTTTTTCCCCTATTTAGATCCATTATTACATATAACCCAACAAGTGGTATCAGAGCGGGAATAGGGTTGTAAACAATGGTTGAAGGTGGAAACATCAATCGACCCCCTTTCTTTGATGGAACAAATTATGCGTACTGGAAAGTACGGATGAAAGCCTTTTTAATTTCCATCGACGAAAGGGTGTGGCAATCAATTGAATTAGGATGGTCTAATCCAACTGAAATTATTTCTGATGTTCGCACCTTAAAACCTAGGTCGAAATGGACCAAGGAAGAGATAGATTCATCTTCTTACAATGGCAAGGGAATTAATGCTCTATTTAATGCTTTGTCACAAACTGAGTTCTCTCGCGTCTCGGCATGTGAGACTGCGAAAGAAATCTGGGATGTTCTTCAAGTTACGCATGAGGGAACTAACCTTGTGAAGATTCAGAAACTGCAAATGCTTACGAGCAAGTTTGACTCTATTTCTATGGCAGAAAATGAATCTTTCACTGACTATTACACACGATTGCAAGACATCGTAAACTCATGTGCTAACTTGGGAGAGAAGATTCCAGAATTTAAAGTTGTAAGAAAGATTTAAGAACTCTTCCTGAACGATTTCGCCCGAAGGTCGCAGCCATTGAAACAATTAAACACCCGGACGAAATGCGTGTAGAAGAATTAGTTGGTGCATTACAAACTTATGAAATGACATTTCCTACTAACTATTCTTCTGGAAAGGCATCCTCTTCTAAGTCTTCAGGTTATGCATTGAAAACAACAAAGAAGAAGACGCGGATTCATCCTCCTCGGACGATGACGAGAACCTATCTATGGAGGACTTTGAGAAGCAGCTCGCTCTCTTGACAAGGAAGTTTCGCCGCAACTTTCGAAGGGGTAATTCAAGCAAAACTCCATCCTTCGGAAAGTCGAAGAAAGGCAAGGGTTCTTCAAGTTACAAGTCAAGAAAGCAAGAGAACTTCTCAAAGGATAAGAAAAGTTCAGAGGGACAAGTACAGTGCTTCAAATGTCGAGGCTACGGCCATATTGCAACAGAGTGTCCCAACAAGAATCCGGCAAAGAAGAAAGCGATGCAAGTCGTCACTTGGGATGACAACTCCACGTCAAATGAGTCATCCTCAAGTGATGAAGAAGACAACGCGACAGCATTCCACGCGTCCACATCTTCACCCTTCATGTGCTTAATGGCAAGTACATCCGATTCATTGTCCAACTCCTCCCATGTTGAAAAGAACGCAACGGACGACGAATCGAGTAATTCTGAAGGTGAAGATTTTGCTCTTGCCTACCATAAGCTTTTGAGGGATTCAAAGAAACTGGCAAAGCAAAACCGGAGTTTGAGAGGGAGATTGCAGGATCTCGAAGAAGAAGCAAAAAGGGCATCTTCTCTCTCAAACGCTCTTGAAGTGGAAAGGGATAATTTAGTCAAAGCAAATGTTTCCCTTCAAGAGGAAAATGAGCTTCTCGAGAAAGAACATACAAAATTGGTGGACAAAGCGAATTATTTCTTGAAGCTCTACAACGAGGCTCGACAGGAAAAATTGGAAATGACAAAGACCATCTCCAACTAAAGGATGACTTAAAGCGATTTTCTTCTGGAAGGAGTAAGTTGGACAGCTTCTTGGTCTTGGTCAAACAAATAAGTTCGGCCTCGGATACACTCAAACTGGAGACAGTCCAAGTTCGAGTGGGACAGTTTTTGTGCCTCAGTCGGTATCTCCTCCTCCGACACCGGAATTCACGACAAGCAACGACAACAAGCCTACTTCATCCTCTTCGGGATCGTCAAGAACTAAGGTATGTTTTCGTTGTGGCATTTCAGGGCACATAAGGAGAAATTGCAAGATGGGAGCCAAACGCTCACCTCAAGCACCTCTTGCAATGACTACCAAAAAGGTGATTCCTCAGAAATCAAATGCAAATCATTGAAGGAAAAGAGCCTTGGTAGTTCACCGCTCAAGACGACATCATCAAGGAGCAGCAATTCTTCTAACAAGACGCTTTCACCTAGGAGAATAACTTCACGACCATTACCGACGCATTCCAAAAAGGTTTGGGTGCGCAAAGGTGAAATTTTCCCTTGTCTTGTTACTAATATTTCCTTGCATGCATATGATAGTTCGTCTTGGTATCTGGATAGCGGGTGTTCCCGTCATATGACCGGTGACAAAAACTGTTTTCAAACTTTTGAGAAAATCTCCGGAGGACTTGTTGTTTTCGGAGACGGTCGGTCTTCCAAAATTGTTGGAAAAGGAACTATAGCTATTCCAGATGGCCCGGTTCTAAATAATGTGTTATTTGTTCATGGCCTTAAGACTAACCTCATAAGCATAAGTCAACTTTGTGATAATGGTTTTTCAGTTAATTTTTCATCTGATGAATGTGTTGTAACTGATAAGGACCATGTTTCTTTTTAAAAGGGGTTAGATCAGAAAACAATTGTTATGTTGTTCCTAATAAAATTTCTGAAAAATGTAACCTAGCTTCTTTGAAAAATGAAACACTTTGGCATGAAAGGCTAGGTCACATAAACTTTAAGGAACTTGCTAGAATTTCAAACAAAGATGTGGTCAAGGGGGTTCCTAAACTTTCATTTGAACAAAACATTGTGTGTGGCGGTTGCCAAAAGGGAAAACAGTCTAGGACTGCACACAAGAACTTGAACCACATTGGTACAAAACGGCCTTTGGAACTTTTGCACATGGATTTAATGGGGCCAACTCGTCAACCATCTTTGGGAGGTAAATGGTATATTTTCTTATTGGTTGATGATTTCTCTAGATATTCTTGGGTAGCATTTTTAAAAGAGAAAGCTGATACTTTTGATTCTTTTCACGAGATTTGCCATCGTATTATGATTGAAAAGAATGAAAAGATTACTCGTGTTAGAAGTGATAGAGGTGGAGAATTCATAAATTCTAAATTCATTGATTTTTGCACTTCTAACGGCATTAAACATGAATTCTCGGCACCCTATACACCTCAACAGAATGGTGTAGTCGAGCGCAAAAACAGGGTCGTACAGGAGATGGCACGTGTTATGCTTCATAGCCGGAACCTACCGTTATATTTTTGGGCTGAAGCGGTGAACACTGCTGTCTATGTAATTAATCGAGTGTATTTGCGCCCGGGAACTTTAAATACACCATATGAACTATGGTTTTGTAGAAAACCGAACATCAAATATTTTCGTATCTTTGGGAGTCGGTGTTTTATTTTACGTGACCGCGAAAATCTTGGAAAATTTGACTCTCGAAGTGACGAAGGGATTTTCTTAGGTTATTCTACAAACAGTAGAGCATATCGAGTTTTTAACTTAGAATCTAAGACGATCGTAGAATCGATAAATGTTAAGGTAGATGAAGCTTTTCACTTTGAATCTGAAAAATCTACCCTCGATATCTCTCTTGATGATGATACACCTGCTAATGCATCTTCTTCTAACAATTCTTTCGATAATAATGATGCATCTAACGGTTCTTCAAGTTTATCTGATGTGCAGGAATCATCTCGTGTACCTCCGAGTACTCCTTACCTCAAACGTTACGCATCTCCAAGGATCATCCTGAATCGAACATCATTGGAGATCCACAAGAAGGAGTTAGAACTCGGAGACAATTGGTTTGCGGATTCGCTTGCTACGTATCTTTAATCGAACCAAAGAATGTTGATGAAGCTCTTCAGGATGACTACTGGATTGAAGCAATGCAGGAAGAGCTCCATCAATTTGAGCGAAACAAAGTCTGGGAATTAACGAAGCCTCCGAAGCAACACAATGTGATAGGTACCAAATGGATTTTCAAGAACAAGAAAAATGAAGATGGTACTATCATCAGGAACAAAGCAAGGTTAGTTGCTCAAGGCTACTCTCAAGTAGAAGGTATAGACTTTGATGAAACTTTCGCCCCTGTAGCTAGACTCGAGTCCATTCGTATCCTATTTGCGATTGCTTGTCATTTTAAAATCAAATTATTTCAAATGGACGTTAAGAGCGCCTTTTTAAATGGGTTTTTAAATGAGGAAGTTTATGTGGCTCAACCGAAAGGTTTTGTGGACCATAAACTACCTAACCATGTTTTTCGTTTGAAAAAGGCTCTTTACGGTCTGAAACAAGCACCGCGAGCATGGTACGAAAGGTTGACAAAGCACCTTTTGGAAAAGGGCTATACTCGAGGGGGAGCTGACAGGACTCTCTTTGTGAAGCATTATCAAAACAATTTCATTGTAGCACAAATCTATGTCGATGACATTGTATTTGGCGCAACAAGAGATAATGATGCTTCTAAATTCGCGGAGACCATGGAAAGCGAATTTGAGATGTCCATGATGGGCGAATTGACTTATTTTCTTGGATTACAAGTTAAACAAAATGATGAAGGAATTCACTTGTGTCAATCCAAGTATGCAATGGAGTTGGTCAAAAAGTTTGATTTAGAAAATTCTAAGGATTTTCCGACTCCAATGGGAACTAGCCATAAGGGACTTGGAAGTGAATCACATAGTGAGAATGTAGACGAGAAACTGTATCGCAGTATGATTGGAAGTCTACTTTATCTCACGGCTAGTCGCCCGGATATATCCTTTAGTGTTGGGATTTGCGCGAGATATCAATCAGCACCAAAGGAGGTTCACCTGAAAGCGGTGAAACGGATCATCCGGTACATCAAAGGAACAATAAATTTCGGAATTTGGTATCCTATGGGAACAAGTTTGGATATTGTTGGATACTCAGATGCCGATTGGGCAGGATCAGTGGATGATCGGAAAAGCACGAGTGGTGCATGCTTTTATCTTGGCCATTGCCTTGTTGCATGGCACAGTAAAAAGCAAAACTGCATAGCACTCTCGACTGCCGAAGCGGAGTATATTTCAGCGGGTAGTTGTTCAACCCAATTGATTTGGATGAAAAGCGTGTTGAGCGACTTCCGGATTTCAGCAACTTCGGTAACCATTCTTTGTGACAACACTAGTGCTATAAACATTTCCAAAAACCCTGTGTTGCACTCAAGAACAAAACATATTGAACTTAGATATCATTTTCTTAGAGAGCTAGTTGAATCAAATATTCTTCAACTTTCATATATTTCAACTGAGGATCAATTAGCTGACATTTTAACAAAACCTTTGGATCAAAAACGTTTTATTCATTTGCGTAAAGCAATTGGAATGCTTTCCTTGAAATAACCTCTTTTTGAAACCTTTGCTTAGGTTAGGTTTTGTTTTGTGTTTTTGTTCTTTATCTATGTTTTGTACATAGGACATTAATTGAGCATTAATCATATTGACTTTAATTGCATCTTTTCACGCATTTAGAAATTTATTATGCTTTTGATATCATAATATTTCAATGTTGCAATGATCATTTATGTTAATTAAGTCATCTTTTAAGTGATCAAAGTCAATTTCTCTCTCAATGATCTCTTGGTATAGTCATTATCTTATTTGATTGCTTAGTCGAGTATGAATGCGAGATCAATTTTTGGTTGAATACCTTATATATTAAATAATTGATAGCCAATTGAGGGGGAGTCAAAGAAATGTAATATGCTCAAAAGATGTGGAAAGAGTTACATCCCAATGAGGAGTGTGAAAACTACCACCACATGGAGGAAAGAGCTACCACCTCGGTCGTCCGAGTACTGTGTGCAGCTACCACATGTATACCAAGCATGGTTTTCAATTTGATTGATAAAATGCATATTGAAATACTTGACTCTGTCAAATTTCAAGGTTGGTATAAGGTGGGATTTTTAATGAAAGATGCTCAAAGAGCCACTCTCTTCAACAGATTGTCTAGATATATTATCTAACTTATCTGGGATTTCAAACATCTATTGATCTTGGTATTTCATTTTCTTTACAAAATTGATGATTTGATAAAGGCATTACACATAAGATCATGATAGATGTAATTGAAGTTGTTCAACTTTAAGGGTTTTAATTTTCATAAATTTTCGTTTCATTTTTGAGTATTTTTGATAGATTTAGTATAATCTATTTCTTGTTGTATGAAACGATGATTTTTGTTTAAAGTTGATATGCAAAGTGCTTACATACTTTTTCTGGATTTTATGGAATTTTTCTGAAATTTTCTGAAGAAAAAGTTGGAGCCGATCCGGATTGGACTAAGTGATCCGGATCCCGAACGCAGGTTTTCCTGCGGGTAGCCGATCCGGATCACATTCACGATCCGATCCGGATCACGGCTAGGGTTTTAATAGAACAAGAGGGTTTTTGATTTCTTTTACCCAATCTTTTGTTCTTAAGCCTCTAGAGCTTCTCTCTCTAGAATTCTTCCTTCTTGGAGCTTTCCAAACTCAAGTTCTTCGATTCCAAGTAAGTTTTATTGATCAAAATCTCGGTTTTTCACAGTTTTTCTTGTTTGCTCAAAACGTGAGTAGAAATCATGGAACTTTTTCGTTTGTGAATGGTTTTTGGTCAAATTTCTTTTGAAATAAGAACTCTGGGTAGATTAGTTTTGATTATATGCTAGGTTTTCTCAAGATAAACGAATTTTTGGGCTTCGATTTCTAAAAATTCGGTTTTAGGGCATATAATAGGAATTTTTGAAATTCATGCAATTGATCTATTTTTAAAATTCTTTTTGCAAAACTAATTTGATTCTTAGTCTCTCTACATGATTATGAGTGTTTGGGTACAATTTTTCAAATTTTTGAAAATTGAAAATTTTCATGTTCTTGAGTTGGTCTCACAGGACCTCTTCTTTCTCAAGCACTGGGTCAATGGCATTCTCATGGATCATTCTTCTCTTGGTTACAATGGTGCATACTCGAGCAACCAACAAACTGAAAAGAGCCAAGAAACCTCAACGAAAAGGTGAATTTCATCTTATCAGTGATTCAGAAACTGAAGCAGATAATGATGAGGTAGACTGGGACAAGTTGACGGATGATGATGATCAATGCCCGTTAAACCTAAAGAAAAGGCTTCCGATGGATCAAAAGGAAAGACTTCCGATGGATCAAAAGGAAAGGCACCCATGGACACAGGAAAAGCACCTATGACGTCACCAACCATCTCCGTAAAAAGGAAACGACTAGCTCGACGCTTTGGACTACCACGAGATGCTGATGTTAGCAAACCAACAGTTCCTGACTCCCCGCCTCGCGTGGAAGAAGTGTTTGTTAACACTGATCGCCTTAGAGCTTTTGAACATCGTGAATGCATCGGTGAACGACATGTCAACATTGAAGCTCTCCGAAATCACTCACCAGAGTTTGGGACTTTGATTGACCAAGCTAATCTCATCCAAGTCTGCCGATTCCCTGAATTACTTGGATATTGTTTGTATCGTGTAAGGACCTTTTACACAAATGCAAGACATCTTCAAGAAGATGAACGTGGCTCAATGCATTTCTATACAAATATCCAAGGGATGACACTTAAAATCACTCCGCAGTTAATTGGCGAAGTCCTAGGAATGGAATCCAACAGATCGGGGATCAACTTTTTGACGGAAAGAAGCTTGACAAATGCCTTGTGGGAAACCGTGATAGAAGGAATTTGTTTGGAAGGAACTGAATCAGCAGATGGAAAATCTGTAAAATCCAAACAACTTCGGCTTGAGTACCGCTTTCTTAACTTCATCATGTGTTACAACATTCTCCCTAACATGCAGACAAAGGTAGTGAGATGGGACAGAATGTTGTTCTTATATCTAATAGGTCATCCGTCTGAGGCTGTAGGGTTGAACATGAACATCCCCTACATAATTTGGAAAAGAATGTCCAGATATGTTGAGCATCCTCATCCTTCTGAGCGACTTCCATTCCCATTGATCATCATGAGGATCTTTAAAAAGTTTGAAATTGATATCAGCTCGACATCATATCAACACTGTTGGGGGATGATAGATGAGTCAACGATTGTGAAGTCCCTTCACAAATTGCCACATGTTACTCCAACACCTTCCACTGGGAAGAAACCCTGTGTTGGCACCTCTGCCTCTCCATCTCAACAAGCACCCGGAACACATGATGAAGCATCGGTAACTTCAATTTTCAAGCAACAACAGCGACTATCTTTTGAGCAAGAGCAGATAACCAAAGAACAAAGGCGGATTTCTGAGGAACTCGAGGTCATCACGGCATCTCAAATTACATTAACCAAGAGAGTAAACTCGATGAAGAAATTGATCAAGAAATTGTTCACTAAGATGGGATATAGTGCGTCTGAGGAATCAGACTCCGATGACTAATTTGTGCTCTAACAACTTTTTGTGCAGGATTTTAATTTTTTTTTGGATTTGGTTTTTTTTTTAGACTTTATTGTAGTTCTCAGATTTTTCATATTTTTGGAACCTTTTAACTCTCCTTGTCTTTTGTAATTATTGGCTTAGTTTGTGACAAAAAGGGGGAGAGAGAGTAGAGAACTTTGTGAGAACTTTGAACAAACTTTGACTTTGGTGAAAGGTAAGTATCACAACTTCTGGTTTTATCTTGTGTTTTGTTGCATGTCCCTACTAACTATTCGACTAACTATTTGGGCATGTAATATTACTAACAAGTTGTTTGATTACTAACAAACAAAGTTATGACATTTGGAATCTTATTGCTTAGAAGATATGTCAATGTTTAATTGTGATCTTATTACATATCTGAATTACTAAATGTCATGATGAGTATAAACTCTATCTCTGCTAGGTTTTGAATGCCAAAATTCTTGAGGTATCTAACGATTCTTTTTGTCAAGAATGATTTCTTTTTGCAGAGAGTACAGATGTCTAAGTTTAGAATCTGTTTTAGAAGTTTATCTCATGTATTTAATTTTTGGATCTCCATTGTAAATTTTTGTTGTATGGTAATAGCCACAAAAATATCCTTTTTGAATTTTCTTTTGTGGATTTGTGTTTTGTCACGAAACCGCCAAAGGGGGAGATTGTTACGGAATTTGAGTTGGCGTATTTCGTGAAAGTATTAAGTCTTGAAGATTGAAGATGAAAGAAGTTTGGATCATATACCTCAATCTCAAGAAAGAAGAATTCAAAAGGATCAGGTATGTTTAACTAAAGATTTTTGGTGATCCGAATACTTCTTATAGTGTAGAAACACTTGGAAGAATTTTTATTGCATAAAAATCAAAAACTGGACATGGGACATGTTCAGGATCCGGATCAGACTTCCAATCCGGATCCCGAAGGGTGTTGTTCATTGGCAAATCCAATCCGGATCAAAGGCCATTTTCGATCCGGATCCCGAACATGGGATTTTGCTGAATTGTATGAACGATCCGGATCGGGGACTTCGATCCGGATCCCGAACCCTGTTTTTCTGGAATTGTCTATCACGCTACGACGATCCGGATCGCAGTAAATCCGATCCGGATCGCCGTCCTGAAAATTTCCAGAAAAGGATAGTTTTTGATCCTTATCTTCTTCCAATGGTTTCTAACCTATAAATAGACCCTATTTTCATTTCTAGGGTATCGAAAAAAAATAGAAAAATACGACCGAAAGAGAAAAATCCACATATAGAGAAGAAAGGAAATCAATAGATTTATTCTATGTTTCTTCATCTATATTGATTGATTTGATTCTAGGTTTTCCAAACTCAGATTTTGAGTAGAATCAAATCAATGAATACTTAGATGGTATTTCCGATCTATTTCTAATCTAAGTATTCGGCGGATCATCACCACCCAAAAACAACGATTTACCCTAAATCGGCGCGTGGACTCGCGTGGCCTTGTGGATTCAAGGTGCAACCGCTCTCGTGGATTCGGAGCGAGGTACGTTCGTGGATTCGAAGCATGCTACTCGGTGAAGACCGTGGATTCGGTCGGACGTCGTGGACTCGACGTTGGACGCTGTGGATTCGGCGTTGAACGCAAATCGTGGATTCGAGAAGCGTCGTGGAGCGAGCGGAGAAGATCTACTAGGAGCGTATGGTAAAAGGTTGAGTCGTCTGTGAGTACGTTATATCACCTTGTACGTGTGTTAATTCTAGTGGATTTCGCCGTGTTATCGGTCCCGTGGTTTTTTACTCCGGTTTGGAGTTTTTCCACGTAAAAATCTTGCGTGTTCATTTATTTTTCCGCATTGGGTTTTATTGCGCAATGATTTTTTGAGTGTTTATTGTTTACACCTATTCACCCCCCTCTAGGTATTTTTTTCCTTATTTAGATCCATTATTACATACAACCCAACATGTTTCGCGCTTTTGGAGGAGTCTACAGGCCACTTTAGGGACGCAGCTCAGTTTCAGCACGGCATTTCACCCACAGACAGACGGACAGTCAGAGCGGACTATACAGATTCTCGAGGACATGCTCCGGGCTTGCACGCTAGACTTTGGAGGAGGTTGGGTGCGACACTTATCACTGGCAGAGTTTGTGTACAACAATAGCTTTCAAGCGAGCATCCAGATGGCTCCGTTTGAAGCATTGTACGGACGCAAGTGTCGTTCTCCACTTTATTGGAGCGATGTGGGTGAAAGACGGACTTTGGGTCCAGAGTTGTTGCGAGAGGCAGAGGATCAAGTCAGAATAATCAGGCAGCATCTTCAGACAGCTCAGAGCAGACAGAGGAGCTACGCCGATGTGCGGAGGCGAGACCTTGAGTTTATGGTTGGAGATCATGTCTTTTTGAAGGTTTCGCTTTCAAAGGGTATCCGGAGATTTGGGATTCGTGGGAAACTGAGCCCTCGTTATATTGGACCTTTTGAGGTATTGGAGCGCATAGGGCCAGTTGCCTACAGGCTTGCACTTCCTCCCAGGCTTGCTGGTGTTCACGATGTATTCCATGTATCGACTCTGAGGAGGTATGTTCATGACCCGTCACACATCATCGATTTCACCCCACTGGAGATTGCTGAGGACCTGAGCTATGTTGAGCGGCCATTGAGGATCTTGGACCGCGAGGTTAGGAGTTGCGCAGTCGGGCCATTCCTTATGTGAAGATCCTCTGGAGCAGTCATGGTGAGCGTGAGGCTACCTGGGAGCTAGAGTCAGCGATGATGGATGCTTACCCCCACTTGTTCGAGGCCCCGGCATGAGGTATGGCTTTTGTTTCGGGGACGAAACTCTTTTTAGTGGGGGAGGATGTAGTGTTCTGGGTTTTCCCCATGCAGCTTTTCCGTTGAATCCACTGTGTAGAACACCTAGTGTTGGTGTGTCTGACCCATGGTGCATCAAACGGGTGCCACAGATGGACCCTGTGTGATATTTTTAGCTGATTTGGCCTTCGGCTGTGTTTGCCAAATTTTAGAAAAGGAATTGGGCCAAACAGAGTTCGGATTTGGATTCAGCGCGGAAAAACGCTTGAAAACGACTGTTTATTTGTCAAATTTGGAGTCCGGATGACCAAAAGCGGGCTTCCGGAAGTTTCGGGGGGATTCTGGTGCATGGGGGTGCTCCGTGGACCGGCCAGTGCCACGTGGCGGCCCATTATTGGACGGCTCACGTCGGTCGGTCCACGGAGGAGGCGCGGCGGTGCATGGACCGTGCGGCAGGCCACGTGGCGCTTCCGGATTGGCGGGAGTGCGCGGCGTGGTCTAGGGAAGTGGCGCGGGACTCGTGGACCGGGTGCACGACACGCGTCGCCCGGGGATTGGACGGCTCACCTGGGCGCGGTCCACGGGTGCGCATGGCGGTGCCTCGGGGCGCGCGCCAGCGCAGGGCCACAGTGCGGCCGATCGGCCGCACATGGCCGGCACTCGAGTGCGGGCCATGTGTCGGCCGACCAGGGGGCGGGCGCATGCACCGCCCCCAGCGGGTCCCTGCCACGCGGCGGGCGCGCGATCGCCCCGCACAGCTGTTTGCTGTGCGGGGGACACGTGGCCGCACCGCGTGGATTCGGGCGGTCGGACGGGGGGCCGTCCGACCCGCTTTGTGGATTCGGGCGCCCGAAAGTGGCGCCCGAATCCAATAAGGTGGGGGGGGTGAAAGGCAGCCTATAAATAGGCCTTTTGAGGGGCCTTTTTACACTTTTCTGTGAGGATTTCCACAGGGCACCCTTAAGGAAAAATCTTCTTCTACCTGAGACCTTTCTTGCTGATCATTCCTGGGATTTTTAGGAGCGCGTTTTTCGAGGTTGGCAATTTTTCGGCGCGGCGCGACGCTCGTTCACCGACGACCCGTTTCGTCCCTTCGCAGTGTTCAGGCTCCCCCGGCTCACCCCGACCTCCGATTCGGGTGATTCTTGCGCCGTTGGACTCTTGACAGGTAGGGCTTCATTTTTTTTGTTTTGAGTTGCCCCTGGTTTTCATGTGGATTTTGAGTTTCCCGAGCTTCTTTGTGACCCATTTTTCCTCGCGGAGTTTTGGACAGCACCTGGTTGATTTGGCTATAACTTCGCGCTCAGGCGACGGATCGAGGCGATTCAAAAGGCGTTTTTCATCTACATCTCGCAAGGAATCTCCTGGAATTTTCTCAGATTTTTCTGAATATTTTTCGAAGGTGGAAATCTCCTTTCTCTGTAGTTTTTTGGTACAGAATTTCTGCACAGTTTTGTTTGGGGTGTTCCCCTTGCCGAATTTGTATCTCAGCGAAGGAAGCTCGGTTTTGAACGTGCAGGTACTCGTTTCGACGGGTTCGTCGCAAGGAACGCGACGGTATTTTTCTTGGAATTTTCTGAGCACCCTTCGCAGGTGAAAATCTGAGAACTTTGGACCGATTAATTTGGGACAGATTTTGTGTTGTTTGAAGGACTAAAGTATGTATGTTCTTCTTGGAGATTTGGTACAGTGTTGCGGTGAGCTTTTGGTGCGAGCGCGGGTCTTCGCATTTGGGACAAGGATTTTAGCGCTCGAGGTGGGTACCGTTGTTAACCTCTTACTTGGGATAACCCACTAGGCATATTGGAGCTAGTCATGTGTAATGTTGCTATTATACTAGTTGAATGAACATAGCATGCTTAATTAAAAGAAAAGAACTTGTAATTGATACTTGCATCTTTAGAGGACTAGATGCTAATAAATGGTAATTCTTACAAGTGTTAATTTGATTAGAATCCTTGGAATTATTGCTTAAACCTTCTGGTAATAATCGGCTAAATTCATATCATACTTATGTATAAAAGGGAGACTTAAGCATGTGTATAAATTGGCTTGTGGCAGGTTAGTACTTCAGATATTCAAATAAAGGCATACTGTAAATCTTGCAAGAATTAGAACACTGAAATTATTCTGTTAAGAAAGGACTTTTGCATGCTTGAATGGTCACCTAGTTAGGCCACCTTTTTCTGCTGAACTATCATGCTGGAATTGACTTAGGAGAAACCATGATTTCATTTTCTCCAGTTATCTTGACATAGGGGATATCATGCCCGGGTTAGGGCAAGGGCTGGGATAGGGTAGGCAGATACTTGGGATTCGGGACAGGCAGGCTGTGTAGGCAGGGTATTGCGGCGACTGCGGATTTTGGGCGGTTGACCGGACAGTCGTTGTTGCATCAGATCGGGGAGAGGATTTGGGTTTCTTTCAGTGGATGGTACTTTCATTTAGATCAGTGTCATGATCCAGTCCTGCGGACTTATTTTTCCTTGGATACTTATTACTCAGGCATTTTACTCGTGTGGGTCGCTCCCCTCGAGTGCCACTCCGGAGTGCGCGATATACAGACTTGAGTCCTTGAGACTCCTATCCCCTATCGGTGTTATTGTAGGCTGGCATACCCAATTTGGCATTCACCGCAGGCAGTCCCAGTGTTTACTGGAGTAGCGATTGGGTTTATTCAGACAGGCTTTGATATTCTGATGCATACATTTAGCTATCTTTTTAGCTGGGCATGTAGAGGCATACTAGTGGTAGCTTTTATCAGTAGCCATACTTATAGTTTACCACATTTATTCTTTTCGCCTCTGGTAGTCCTAGTGGGCATGTTCGAGTTGAGGTTTACCCACTAGGGGAGGCTACTGTCTTTATAGTAGTTCTCACCCCCACTCTTTTTCCTTCTTCTTTTTCCCCTTTGTTTTGCAGAGTCTTCTGCGGGAGTTGCGGGACCCTCTTCCCAGGACCGAGGTAAGAGGATCGTTGATTAGCTAGCTGCTTTCCTGATCCAGAGTTCTGTAGATTTTGATATATCCCCGGTACACTCAGACGGTTGTATTTTCCTTTTATTTTTGGGCTTGGCTTCGGCCAGCTGGATGTATTTTATTTTGTGAGCTGGGAGAGACATTTGTATATTTATGAGAGCTATGTTGTACTTTCCTTTTCAGTATTTGTCTGAGTTGTACTAGTTGTAGTTTAGCTCTGTTTTATGCTCTTTTATATTATCTGTCTATCTGAGCAGGTTACCAGCGCTTCGTGTACACGGGAAATTCCGTGTGCACGGCGGATCTGTAGACGAGCCTGGGTACTGGTTTACACCCGGGGCGTGACAGATTAAGTTGGTATCAGAGCTTAGGGATAGGTCAGTTGGGACTTAGGAAACCCTAGGCTTTGGCAGACCCTAGGACGGCAGGGCGTGAGTGGCGTGATATTTTGCGAAAGTCGGCAATTTATTATTTAACTCTTCCTGTGAGTGAAGAGGGACTAGCATATCCTATTTCTGGAGGACTATTATGTTGGCTGCAGACAACATAAGGTTACAGAAATGGGAGGATGCTTATGACTTTCGCTGGATTGGGACGAGAGTGGTTTTGTTTTCTGATCCGTGGTTTCTTGTGTGGCAGGATGCCTCCTAGGCGGCGGATCCCTACCCGGGGTACTTCTACACCCCCGGAGGAGCCGGAGCAGTCCGGGCCATCTGAGATTAGCGAGCTGAGGGCCATGGTGGCCCAGTTGGCGGAGAGTCACCGCCGACAGGAGCAGAGGTTCGAGCAGTTGCTTGCCCAGGTTGGGGCACCTCCCCCTACTACTGTAGAGGCCCCTGTACCACCGGTTGTACTGCCGGTTATTCCACCCGTCCCTACGGCACCGTCGTCGAGCAGTGGGGCCCAGGGGATGTTCAGGCCATTGACCCCGGCGGAGGAGCAGGAGTTTGCCGACAAACTCTCACAGTTTTGTCAGCGAGGACCGCCTAGGTTCTGTAAGGCCTGGCCCTTCTTTGACTTTTCCCCGTTACCCCTCTTCTCATGATGTCCGACTGAGGGTCTAATTTTGGTGTCTTTCCGAACAGTCCGTCGGGGCTCGCGGACAATTTTAGGCGGTAGAGCTCGCAAAACGGAGCACGGCAAAGCGAACGGATTCGGATTCGGATTTACGGATCTCCCGGAATGGGGGTCAAAGCGTTTGCTTTGAGTGGTGCATCGGAATCCGTGCTAAGGGGCTGGCACGCTTTTCGAGGCGATCAGACCTTTCATCTTTGTAAGTCAGTGGGTTACTTTATCTTTCGGGTGGCACCTCGGCCTTTCGGTTTTTCGTTTAGGGTCCTAATTTTATATCTTCGGTTGTTAAGGAGGGGAGGTTGCAATTCGAGAATTTTTTGGGCTGATCGTCGGGGTTGCCGGGTATTTTTAGGTGGTAGAACTCGCAAAACGGTGAACGGTGGCGCGATCGGATTTGAATTCCGACCCCGGGATCTCCCAGAATTTAATTTTAATGTTTGGACCCCTTTTTGGCACTCCGGGATCCGTGCGAGCGGTTGACACGCTTTACGAGACATTC
This sequence comes from Tillandsia fasciculata, assembly GCA_029168755.2. NCBI lineage: Eukaryota > Viridiplantae > Streptophyta > Magnoliopsida > Poales > Bromeliaceae > Tillandsia > Tillandsia fasciculata. The sequence goes on along the minus strand of JAQOTM010000356.1, from coordinate 91,436 downwards.
TTAGCCGCCGGTTTTCATTCCGGGTATATTAGGTTTTCTTTAGAACCGGGGGCCGTAGGGTTTTTTCCCCTTGGTTTCTCTCTTGACGGCTAGGGTTTAGGGCGGCGTTTAAGAAAGAAAAGAGGGAACCCCAATTCTCTTTCTTTCCCTCGTTTCAACCGTGGGCGTGAGGAACCGAGGCGACGAGATGGAAAGGGAAAGAAGAAACTGCCTGGAACCGATCGAGCAAGGACGGCCGATCCTCCTTCCTCCTCCTCCTCCGCCGGCGAATCAAGGTGAGTGGTTCACATTTTTTAGGTTTTCCCGTGGTGGAGTTTTCTTGTCGATGTCGCGTGCGATGCGAGGTTGATAATGGGAAGCCGCCGCCGCCGTTGTCAAACGGGAGGCTGCTGCCGCCGTTATCGTGTTCTCGGGGTCGTCGCCGCAGTCGCCGTGATCGCAGGGTCGCAATCGGAGCCGCGAAGGGCGAAAAGGGGGGACTTACTGTTCATCCGTACGGCTGGCCCTCACGCGGTCCACCGGACCGGCGTGCACCCGGCGCACGTGTCCGCGGCCCGAAGGCGCGGACCCGGCGCACGGGCGCGTGCGCCAGCCCACCCCCGCACCGCGCGGTCCACCGGACGGGCGTGCACCCTGCGCACGAGTCCGCGGCCCGAATGCGCGGACCCGGCGCTCGGGCGCGTGCGCCAGCCCGGCCCGCAAGCGCGGTCCACGCATGGGCGTACACCCGGCGCTGCCGCCGCGGCCGGGGACGCGTGAGCCCGGTGCGCGCTCAGCCCGTACACCGCCCGGCCCATTCCGCCTGGTGCACACTCCCGGGGAGAGCCCGGTCTGCGGCGCCGCCTCCTCTGCGTCGTGGACCCGGTCCACGCCTGGACCCGTGCACCAGACTTCAGAAAATGAGCCCAGAAACTCCGTTTTTGGCCCGTTTCGTCCCGTTGTTCAGTGTTTTTGACCACGACGATGTTTTTTTAACATTATTACTTACTGTAACTTTTTCGGGCACAGGGTGGGAGTGTTTTAGCGGGAGTTCCGCAAACCTTCTCCTTCGCGTTTCAGGTGGGTACCCCTTAGAACCTCTTGTGCATATTCTCGTTACTATTATGTCTCATTGTCATCATATCGGTGGCGACTGGGGGTCACGGTGCATGGGGATACATCCCGTTATAGGGAATTCTTCCGGTGCTTGAATTACGGTATTGTGGGAAAGGTGTAAGAGTAAGTAGTTGCATCATTCAATATTGTTAACTCCCGTTATCATTTAACATGTGCTCATATTGATATTATAGCGACCAAGTGTCGCGGTGCCTATATTATGTGTAGGTATGGTTACTATGCTCGAGGCTGCAGCACGCGCACCCGCGGTTTGGCCACCGCAAAGGGTGTGCTTTTCCGGAAAAGTGGTCTATGACCCGTGTATACCCACGAGGTGACGTAGTGGGGGCCCCCGTAGGTGTGGGGTTTGAGGCACCAAGGTGTGAGCGGTGCGACCTGTCGGGATTGGTGCCCGTCGAGGTCAGGTGATAAAGGTGTTAAAGGTGTAAAGGTGTTACAGGTGTTACAGGTGTTACAGGTGTCACAGGTGGGTTGGGGGGGGGGGGGGGGGGGGGGGGCTTGCTCCGGCTAGTTTTACTTTGAGGCTTGGTATTACTTTACTGCTTTTAGTACTCTATCATGATAGTGTCGCTGACTACCCACTCTGTGACAGGTTCGTCCAGGGACGAGTGCTAGGACGACGGTGAGGCCGTGGCAAGAGTACTTTCGGTCCTTCGAGACCATAGACTGTACGTGCTTCTATTTTGCTCATTTCATTACCTGTTAGTAGTTTGCTATGTGGATTGCGATACCCTCGTGGGGTCGATGTGGATGTTGGAATGTCATCTATTATCTTTGTGAGCGTTTGTTTTGCTTTTCCCGTTGGGCCGTTTTCCAACTACAAAAGAAAGCATTTCGAAAGCTGTTTTAAAAATGTGGGTGTCGGGTGGGCACCATTTTAAAAACCCTGAGGATTTATGGATTGCGAAAACCATTCTGAAAACCTGGGCGCCGTGTGGGCGCCGTTTTTAAAACCTGTGGATTTATCCTTTCAAAATTTGTCGGCCCTATTGAATGCTTATGAGAAAGAACTGTATGCTTCCGACCGTCGAACTAGTGTGGTTATAGCGATAGTTGTTTGGCTGTTGTAGTCAGGACGCCGTGCATATACAAAGGAAACTCTGCCCGTTCGCAGAGTGAATTTGTATATGCGGCGGGTCTGGGCACGCACCGGGGAAGTTTGATTTCAAAAAAAAAAGTATACGCAAATTCAACCATTTTCAGTGGTCGTCTTCCGCTTAATGAAACCCCCGGGGCGTGACAGGTTCTCAGGGCGGAGCACACACCCGTGGGAGATAGGATCGTGGCTGGCAGCAATGGAGAAGTTATTTCGGGACTTCTTCATTGACCATAGATACAGAGTGCATATGGCAGTACACTGTCTAGAGGGGGATGCAGATGCCTGGTGGCGTCGGGTTGAGCCTTTGGAGTTTCAGATTACCCGACAGCTGCCTTGGTCAGAGTTTCGACGGATGATTCTGGATACCTATTTCTCCACGAGCGTGAAGAAAAAGCTTGAAGATGATTTGAAGAATCTACAGCAAGGTGATCGGGCAGTATGGGACTACTTTCAGGAGTTCAAGCAGTTGCTCAACTGCATGCCCTATGTTGCCAGGGATGGGCCGCACCAGGTAGAGCTTTTTGAGACGGGCCTGCGCCCTGAGATTTATACTTTGGTGCACGCTCAGAGGCTTCAGACCTTATCAGAGGCAGTGGATCATGCACAGTGGGTCGAGAGGGGAGACCACGTAGTCGCTAGGCGTGGAGGCACGATCGCTCAGAGTTCTGAGAGGAAGCGACCAGCATCGGACGATGGGGGACAGGCTAGTTCCTGGAGGCCGCCCCGACCGCCACCGCCTCAGTTTACGGGCCGTGGGCGATCAGAGCGGCGAGGGCCTGGGGGATCCAGAGGCCCCCGCAGCATCAGCAGCAGCCTCAGCGACAGCAGCAGCAGAGGTCGCAGTCCCGACAGCAGGGGTCACAGCGGCAGAGGCAGCAGCAGCAGCAATCGAGGCAGCCCCAGTCTGCGGTCAGGTGCATCTTTTGCAGGGGACAGCACCCGTCGGATACTTGTGATCAGAGGTATGGCCGCTGTTATCGGTGCGGACAGTCCGGCCACATTCGAGCTACTTGCCCTTTCTCGACACCGCAGGCTCCTTCTTCAGCATCAGTTCCTTCGGTGCCCCAGCAGTGGCCCTATGCTCCAGCGAGCAGGGCTCCTTCCTCCCATCCTGCAGACTACAGACCCCCGGCACAGAGTGGGCGAGTCTACGCCGCCCAGGTAGAGGACTCCGCAGCAGCCGACCACGTGGTGGCAGGTATCACTTTACTTTTTGGTACTAGAGCTCGCACTTTATTTGATACCGGTGCATCACATTCTTTTATCAGTAGATCATTTGCATTATCCCATGGACTAGAGTTAGATCGGTTGCCACATGCATTAGTGGTACAGATTCCCGAGCATACATTGCATGTAGAGGAGTGTTGTTTGTCTTGCCCAGTGTAGGTTGAGTCTTGGATTCTGCCAGCGGACCTGATGGTCCTTAGTCAGCTGCGGGATTTTGATATAGTGCTTGGGATGGATTGGCTGGCTCGCTACTTCGCTACGATTGATTGCGCCGCGAGGACTGTGACTTTTAGCGAGCCAGGCCAGGAGGTGTTTGTTTATAGGGGGTGCCAGAGTGCTTTCTTTGCCTCAGTGGTTTCGACTTCTCGGCGAGGCAGATGATGCGCAGTGGATGCGTAGCCTTTTTGGCTTGTGTGGTCAAGGAGCCTACGGCGGCACCGGGACTCACGGATATCCCTATTGTCCATGAGTTCCCGGATGTGTTTCCACCGGAGTTGACTAGTATGCCGCCGGATAGGGAGATCGAGTTTTTGATTGACGTAGTCCCAGGAACTGCGCCAATCTCTAAGGCTCCTTACCGTATGGCACCGGCTGAGCTGCAAGAGTTAAAGGCGCAACTTCAGGACTTAATGGATAAAGGCTTTGTGAGACCAAGTGTATCGCCTTGGGGAGCGCCGGTGCTATTTGTGAAGAAGAAGGATGGTTCACTTCGACTGTGTGTTGATTATCGACAGCTGAATAAAGTGACCATCAAGAACAAGTACCCTTTGCCGCGCATTGATGACCTATTTGATCAGCTGCAAGGGTCTTGTGTCTTCTCCAAGATTGACTTACAGTCTGGTTACTACCAACTGAAGGTGAAGGCCGAAGACATCCCGAAGACGGCATTCAGGACGCGGTACGGGCATTATGAGTTTATCGTCATGCCTTTTGGATTGACAAGTGCCCCTGCTGCTTTTATGGATTTAATGAACAGGATTTTTCGACCATACCTGGACCGATTCGTTGTGGTGTTTATTGATGATATCCTGATCTATTCACGGAGTGATGTGGAGCACGAGGAGCACCTGAGGATTGTTTACAACTTCTCCCGGATACCACTTGTTGGGTTATACTAATATGGATCTAAATAGGGGAAAAAACACCTAGAGGGGGGTGAATAGGTGTAAACAATAAACACTCAAAAAATCATTGCGCAATAAAACCCAATGCGGAAAAAAAATAACACGCAAGATTTTTACGTGGAAAAACTCCAAACCGGAGTAAAAAACCACGGGACCGATAACACGGCGAAATCCACTAGAATTAACACACGTACAAGGTGATATAACGTACTCACAGACGACTCAACCTTTTACCATACGCTCCTAGTAGATCTTCTCCGCTCGCTCCACGACGCTTCTCGAATCCACGATCCGCGCCCAACGCTGAATCCACAGCGTCCAACGTCGAGTCCACGACGTCCGACCGAATCCACGGTCTTCACCCAGTAGCACGCTTCGAATCCACGAACGTACCTCGCTCCGAATCCACGAGAGCGGTTGCACCTTGAATCCACAAGGCCACGCGAGTCCACGCGCCGATTTGGGGTAAATCGTTGTTTTTGGGTGGTGATGATCCGCCGAATACTTAGATTAGAAATAGATCGGAAATACCATCTAAGTATTCATTGATTTGATTCTACTCAAAATGTGAGTATGGAAAACCTAGAATCAAATCAATCAATATAGATGAAGAAACATAGAATAAATCTATTGATTTCCTTTCTTCTCTATATGTGGATTTTTTCTTTCGGCTATATTTTTCTATTAAGTCCCGATGCCCTAAAAATGAATATAGGGTCTATTTATAGGTTAGAAACCATTGGAAGAAGATAAGGATCAAAAACAGCCTTTTCTGGAAATTTTACCGACGGCGATCCGGATTGGAATTGGGCGATCCGGATTGCAGAAGCAAGAAAGACGATTTCCAGAAAAACACTGTTCGGGATCCGGATCGAAGTCCCCGATCCGGATCGTTCATACAGTTTCACCAAACATCAATGTTCGGGATCCGGATTGCAAATCCTGATCCGGATCGTGCAAGCAAAAAGGTAAAACTAGTGTTCGGGATCCGGATCATGAGATGCTGCGATCCGGATTGAACCAGTGTATGAACGAACACCCTTCGGGATCCGGATTGCAAGCCCGATCCGGATCCTGAACATGTCCCATGTCCAGTTTTTGATGTTTATGCAATTAAACATTCTTCCAGGTGTTTCTACACTATAAGAAGTATTCGGATCACCAAAATTCTTTAGTTAAACATACCTGATCCTTTTGAATTCTTCTTTCTTGAGATTGAGGTATATGATCCAAAGTTCTTTCATCTTCAATCTTCAAGACTTAACACTTTCACGAAATACGCCAACTCAAATTCCGTAACAATCTCCCCCTTTGGCGGTTTCGTGACAAAACACAAATCCACAAAAGAAAATTCAAAAAGATATTTTTGTTGCTATCACCATACAACAAAAATTTACAATGGAGATCCAAAAATTAAAAACATGAGATAAACTCCTAAAACAGACTCTAGACTTAGACATCTGTACTCTCTGCACAAAGAAATCATTCTTGACAAAAAAATCGTTAGATACCTCAAGAATTGAAACATACAAAACCAAATACAGAGATAGAGTTTATTCTCATCATGACATTTGAGAATTCAGATATGTAAGAGAATCATAGTTAAAACCAACATATCTTCTAAGCATTCAAAAACCAAATGTCAAAATGTTAGTCCAACATCAACTTGTTAGTCATATTACATGCCCAAATAGTTAGTCGAATAGTTAGTAGGGACATGCAACAAATCACAAGATAAAACCAAAGTTGAAGTTGAAGTCATACTTACCTTAATGTTCACACATTCACACAGTTTTCACATCATCATTGTTCATGTCATTGTTCAAGTTCTCTCTAAACTCTCTCCCCCTTTTTGTCACAAAACAAAGCCAAAAATGTAGTCAAAACTACAAAGTTAAGGAGAGTTAAAAGTTCCAATATCAAGAGAAACCTGAGAACTAAACTAAAAATGAGAACAAAACTAAGTCCTAAAAATCCTGCACAAAAAGAAAAGAAAGAAAATGAGTCAAAAAGTAATCAATCATCAGAATCCGAGTCTTCAGAGCTTGTGCAACCCATTTTAGAGAACATCTTTTTCACTCGCTTGTTCATTGAATTGACCTTCTTAGTTATGGTAATATGAGCTGCCGTGATGATTTCAAGCTCATTGGAAATTCTTTGCTGTTCCTTCGAAATCTGTTCTTGCTTGACAGATAGTCGTTGTTGTTCCTTGAAAATCGAAGTTAGTGATGCTTCATCATCTGCGCCGGGTTCTTGTTGAGACGGTGAGGCCGAGGTGCCGACACAAGGTTTCTTTCCAGAGGAAGTTGTCGAAGTAACATGTGGTAATTTGTGAAGTGACTTCACAATTGTTGACTCATCTATCATCCCGCAACTGTGTTGATATGATGTCGAGCTTATATCAATGTCAAACTTTTGTAAGATCCTCATGATGAGTAATGGAAACGGAAGTCGCTCAGAAGGATGAGGATGCACAATATATCTTGACATTCTATTCCAAATTATGTAGGGAATATTCATGTTCAATCCTACAGCCTCAGAGGGATGACCTATGAGATATAGGAACAGCAGTCTCTCCCATCTCACGACCTTGGTCTGCATGTTAGGTAGAATGTTGTAACACGTGATGAAATTTAGAAAACGGTACTCCAGTCGAAGATGTTTGGATTTTACACTTTTACCATCAGTTGGTTTAGTCCCTTCCAAACAAATTTTGTGTAACGACCCGGCCCACTAGCAATAATAACTCGTTGGGCCCAAACCACAGCCCAAAATGCTTAAGCCCAGTTATTATTACTAGTGTCCAAGTCTCATATAAACCCAATCATAATTCCATCCACATCCGATGTGGGACTATTGGGGGTGTCACAGACTCCCCCCGTTTAGGCCTGACGTCCTCGTCAGCCCAAACACACACACAGCAGCCCAAGATCACCAGGCGATGTGAGACTCGTCTCGCTAGTCCTGTCATCTAGACCCAGACTCAGCCGAGACTCGCCGCACACTTCCGGCTGGTTATTGTCTCTGATACCATCTTAATCTGTCACGCCCCGGCGGTTTGTTTTAGCGGAAACGGTTTGTTTTTTTTTTTTTTCGATAACCAAGAAACCTTTCTTCCCCGGCGCGTGCCCAGACCCGCCGCACATACAGGATCTCTCTGCAAACGGACAGAGTCTCCCCTGTATGTGCACGGCGTGGCGTTCAGTACATAATCCAAACATACACAACCATTCAATCACAACGGTCACTAACATACAACCAGCATTCTAATTTATTAAAGCGCATGGCCGATCAATTTTGAAAAGATAAATCCACAGTCGTTGAAAAGCGCCTACTCGGCACTCAAGTTTTGAAAACGAGTTTCGAAACCAGCATAAATCCACAGGGTTTTGAAAACAGTGCCCACACGACACTCGAGTTTTGAAATTCATTTCACAATCCATAAATCCACAGGGTTTTGAAAATAGTGCCCACACGACACTTAGATTTTAAAAACGGTTTTCGCAATCTTTTCTTTGGTTTTGCTTTTTCTTTTTCAAACGGCCAACCGGATAATAGGAGGAATAAATGCATAAAAGGACGACCAAATGTAACCCATACCGACATCCACGCCGACCCCACGAGGGTATCGAGAACCTCACAAGTAACTACAAAGTAAATGAAATGTAAAGATGAAAGCAATAATACGGTCGAGGGTTCCCAGCAACCCAGAAGCTCCTGCCCCGCCCTCACCGTCGCCTACCTCTCTCCCCGTCTGGACCCTGTCACAAAGTGGGAAGTCAGTGACAAATAAAAGTAGAGCCGGAAAATATAAAGTAAACAAACCGTGAAGACAACCGGAGCAACCACCCTCTCAAGAGGGAAAGGTAACCTGTACACCTGTATCCTGCAATACCCGGCCACATCGGACAACTAAACCGACGGCCCATACCGTACCTGCAGAAACCCGACCACGTCGGACAACTAAACCGACGGGTCGCACCGCTCGCACCTCGGCGCCTCAAACCCCACAACTAATAAGGGGCCCCACTACGTCACCTCGTGGGTATACACGGGTCATAGACCACTTTTTCGGAAAAGCGCACCCCTGCGGTGGCCAAACCGCGGGTGCGCGTGTCGCTGCCTCGAGCATAGTAACCATGTAACAATATATATATGTGTGTACGAGAACTATGTGAAACAACATGTATATACAACCCTGCGTAAGAACCATATGGAACACAGTATATAGATAAATCCGAGCGAAAGAATAGTAAAACCATAACGATTAGTGGGTGCCTTCCCACGATGTTTTAACCCAAGCACGAGATCCATATAAAGTTTAGAACATCCCCCCTTTTTTTTTTTTTTTCTTTTTTTTTGCAATTCCTTTTTCTTTGTTTTGACAAGTTAGCACAATCAACCAAGTAATATTTATCACCCCTCTATATTTCGCCCAAGTACGCACAAGATTGACCCCGTCCAATATGATAGAATTATATGCTAGAACTTAAAACAAAAACCCACCTCACACACGAAGAAAGAGACGTGTGGAAATTCCGACAAAGATGCCCTCACCGCGCGCCCGAACAGCTGCAACAAAAATCCGTTCGTTAAAAATATCGTCGCGGTTTAAAACACTCAAAAACGGGGCGAAACGGGCTAAAAACGGAGCTCCTGGGCCCTTTTTCTGAAAACGGGTGCACGGGTCCAGGCGTGGACCGGGTCCACGACGGCGGGCGGCAAGGGCGCCGGCCGGGAGCACGCGGCGCGGTGGACCACAGGCGTCTTGGGCCGGGCCGCGCATGGCCAGGAGCGCGCGCCGGGTCGACGACTTCCCCGCGGTGGCGGTGCGGACCGGGTGCTCGCCCAGGGCGTGCACCGCGCGGCCTGGCGCACGGCCCTGTGCGCCGGGTCTGCGCCCCCGGGCTGCGGTGGCGTGCGCCGGGTGCACGCCGGCCCGGTGGACCGCGCGGCCTGGCGCACAGCCCCGTGCGCCTGGTCTGCGCCCCCCGGGCCTCGATGGCGTGCGCCGGGTGCACGACGGCCTGTGTGGACCGCGGCCAGAACTCCTGTCACGCCCCGGGTGTAAACCAGAACCCGGGCCCGTCTACAGATCCGCCGGGCACACGGTATTTCCCGCGTACACGAAGCGCCAAACCTGCTCAGATATAAGAGATAGTAATAAATGAGCAATAAAAACAGAGCTGAACTAAAACTAATACATCTCAGACTGAAGCTGGAAATAAAATACAATACATCTGTATAAATGATACATCTGTCTCTCCCAGCTCACCAAAATAAATACAACCTGCTGGCAAAAGCCAGTCCCAAAGTAAAAGTACAATCGTCTGAGGAAATGCGGGTACACCAACAGTCCAGCTAACACGCTCATCCTGCCCCGAAGTCTATCTACTCAGCCGTCCTCTCTCCTCGACCCGCCGCAGAAAACCCAGCAGCACCCGCAGAAGACACTGCAAAACAAGGGAGAAGAAAAAGAGGAAAGAAGAATGGGGGTGAGACTACCAGTAAACCAGTAGCCTCCCCTAGTGGGTAAAACCTCAAACCCTGACACACCCACTAGGTCTACCAGAGGCAAAAAGGAAAGAAGTGCGGTAAGCAATGATGACTGCTGAAAACAGGAACTACCACTACTATGCCTCAAATATGCCAAGCTAAAGAGATAGCTGACTGTATGCATCAGAATGTAAATGCCTGCCTGTCTGGACCCAATCAATACACTAGTAAGAACTGGTACTGCCTGCCTTGCCTGCCTGCCAAATCGGGTATGCCAGTCTACGCATAACACCGATAGGGGATGAGAGTCTCGAGGACTCGAAGCCTGTAATATCGCACACTCCGGAGTGGCACTCGAGGGGAGCGACTGTCACGCCCCCGGGGGTTTTTGAGTCAATTGAAGCGGAAAGACGTGTCTATTTTTTTTTTTCTTTAATAGGGTAACATAAACCTTCAACCCCGGTGCGTGCCAGACCGCCACATACACAAATTCACTCTGTCCACGGACAGAGTCTCCTTTGTATATGCACGGCGTCTCATTTACACATGTCATTCAATCACAAATATCATACATCAATCACCAACCAACAACCATACAGTAGACATACACCAAGTTCAGAGTTTAAATCATTTAACTAAAGCATACCATTTAAGCGGCATCAATATTTGGAAAGGATAAAACCCAGAGTTGTAAAACCCGTGCCCACACGGCACTTCCTTTTGAGAAAACATTTTCGCAACCCTTTATCTTATCATGAAAACATGCCGCGGATGAAAACATAAGAAAACGCACTACTAGTAATATGAAACATAAAGGGTCACCTCATCCACAGTGCTAGCTAATACATGTCCACAAATAAAGTAATCCACAAGCAACTAAAAATAGCATAAAGAGGAAATGAGTCATAAATACGATAACCAAGAGTCCGACTACGACCCTCACGACGCAGTCCCACCGCCATCCCGGCTAACGCACCTAGGAATACCTGTCACGGAGTGGGTAAAGTCAGTGACAAACAAAGTAGATGTGTAACAATATCAGAGGGGAAAAATCATACGAACACACCGAATACACCGTAACCTTTCGTTAGACACCTGCACATTAATTAATTTAACCTGGGCACCAATCCCCAGATCACCTGTCGGGGAGACGGAAATCTCCCCTCGTGCACAAACACCTACTTTGATGCTCTTACCCCTTTCGCGGTGCTGGTGCAACACCTCAGCTGGCGCGAAGAGGTCCCCGCTTGCACCGTTACCTTTGCGGGGCACACGGGTCATAAAGACCACTTTTCCGGAAAAGTACACCCATGCGGAGGCCAATCCGCCTGTGTACGTGCAGCATCCGAAACCGGATTGCCAAGATTGGCGTGTAGTGGGCACCGCGACCGCAGCCGCACAATTATTAGATAAACAACATTAATCGAAAGGTTAAACTATCCATCTACTTTGTTAGGTAATTTAAGGAGTACTTTTAATGATGATAGATGCACTTACAGCACCGGTTGCACTCATCGCAACCGTACCCACCTTATTGGAGAGAAATCGGAACACCAATATCCTTCGCGCTCTCCCGCTGTGTACCCGGACCTAAGAAAAGTCCGCACGGATAAACTATGGTCAAAACACATACTAACACCTTGAAAACGGAAAACCCCACACCTTACATTTTAACGAAAAAGAACCCGGCACCGTCCGGTCGCAAAACCGGACTTTCGCCCGCACCGCCGTCGCCGCCCGTCGGAGCCCCGCGCGGCTCGGACCCGCGCGGCGGGCTCCGCGGGCGGTGCCCGAGCGGCGCCCGCGCGGCCCCCGCGCGGGCGGAGCCCCGCGCGGCGCCCGCGCGGGTGCGGGCCCGCGCGGCGCCCGTGCGGCGCCCGCGCGGGTGCAAGCCCGCGCGGCGCCGCGCGGGTGGAGCCCCGCGCGGCGCCCGCGCGGATGCGGGCCGCGCGGGTGCCCGCGCGGGCGGGGCCCCGCGCGGAGCCCCGCGCGGACGCGGGCCCGCGCGGGCGGGGCCCCGCGCGGCGCACCGCGCGGTGCCCGCGCGGTAGCCCGCGCGGGCGGGGCCCCGCGCGGCGCACCGCGCGGTGCCCGCGCGGGCGCGGGCCCGCGCGGCGCCCCGCGGGCGCCCGCGCGGGCACAGCCCGCGCGGCGCCCGCGCGGGTCGCCCACGCGGCGCCCCGCGCGGCGGGGCCGCCCCCCGCGCGACGCCCGCACGGGTCGCCCGTGCGGCGCCGCGCGCGGGTTCGCCCGTGCGTCGCGCGATCCGTGCGCCTTCCCCGTGCACGATTAATTTTATTTTATTTTATTTTATTTATCTACTCCGCAAAACTAACAACAAAGATAGTTGGAAAAGCCCCAAATAATTTTCTAAAAATTATTTGCTCACCGAGGATTGTTGGGAGGGTCGCCCGGTCTCGTTCTTGCCTTCGAGTCGACGTTTGGGGCGATCGGCTCCTTCCCTTTTCCTTTTCCTTTCTCCGGTTAAGGTTCTTTTCTTTCTTTGGGGTCTCGGTACGTACGAAAGAGGAGGGTTTGGGAGGCGGAGAAATAAAAATAGGGTTTGCTCGGTAAGCGGGGAAATAAATACCCTATTTATTTATCCTTGCATTCCCTTTCCGCATACGCACCGTCAAAATCCCTTTCGGGTATTTTGACCCGATTTATTAATTACCAATTAATTAATCCCTACCGATCCGATTAATTAATTTACCAATTAATTAATCCCCACCGATAACCCTATTTAATTAATCGTTTAATTATTATCCTCACCGTCAATTCCCCAAATTGATCGTTAATTTCTTTATTTACGTATGTAGGAACCTATAATCCCCCGATTCTGTTTCTCAAGAGAATATCCAACTGACGAGATATTTCTCAACTTTAAATCCTGACCACCGATTAATTAATCACCTTTATTAATTAATCTTGGGAAATCAAATTCCCAGTTGGATTCCAATTACCCGGATATTTAAATCTCAAATATCCGATTCCCGGTCACCGATTATTTAACCACCTTTATTAAATAATCAAGGGAAAAAAAACCAACTCCCAACTTAAATATCCGGATTTTATCTCTTATTCAATCCGTGAGATAAAATCCCTTAATTCAAATCCCTTAACTAAAAATATCCTGATTTTATCCCTTCCCAATCCATGAGATAAAATCCCATACTTTTCAATTAAATATCCTGATTTTTATCCCTCTCTTATCCATGAGATAAAAGTCCCACCGATTTAAATCCTACAATTAATTCGTACGTAGGAGGATTTAAATTTCGTCACCGGATAATTAATTAATTAATTAATTAATTATCCTTACGAGATGACCCACCTTATCTATTTCGGGTGCAAGTTATTTTGCACGGTTTCCGATGCGCGACTAATAACCGCATCGCTAAGGACCCCGTTCCGGGAGATCCCGATATCGGATTTCGAATCCGATCGCACCGTCGGTCATCGTTTTTCGCGCCCTATCGCAGAAAAATACACACACCTCGCCCGGCCGACTTTCAAAAATTAAATAATTTTATTCCGCTTAAGGCCTAAGCGATTACATGTGAGTTCGAAAATGCCCCAAAGGGTCGGGTCACTACACCACTCACACTTTATAAAAAGTTTCGTCCCGAAACTTAAACTCAAACCTCACTTAAACAACTCGGGAAAACATTCCCTCATCTTTGATTCCAGTTCCCACGTCGCCTCGCGCTCTTCGTGGTTGCTCCACTGGACTTTCACATAGGGGATCGTTCGGTTGCGTAGCTTCTTGTCCTCTCTTGCCAAAATCCGCACCGGCGTCTCCTCGACGCTCAAGTCCTCCCGCAGCTCAATGGTGGAGGCATCCAAGGCATGAGAGGGGTCTGCCAGGTACTTTCGGAGCATCGAAACGTGGAACACGTTGTGGACTCGTTCGAGGTTCGGGGGCAGGGCCAACCGGTACGCCACCGGTCCTACGCGCTCCAGGATTTCGAACGGTCCCACGTATCGGGGGCTCAACTTCCCCTTTATGCCGAAGCGTCGGTTCCCCTTGGAGGGTGAAACCCTGAGCAGCACGTGCTCGCCCACCATGAATTCTAAGTCTCGGCGTCTGTTATCTGCATAGCTTTTCTGTCTGCTTTGGGCGGTCAGCAGCCTTTGTTTAATCAAACGCACCTTTGCTTCGGTCTCTTCCACCAGATCTGGGCCCAGAAACTTTCGCTCACCTAAGTCATCCCAGCATATCGGAGACCGACAGCGGCGCCCGTACAGGGCCTCGTACGGCGCCATCTGAATACTGGCCTGGTAACTGTTGTTGTAGGCAAATTCTACCAGGGGCAGACACCGTGCCCACCCTTCGCCCAAGTCCAGAACGCATGCTCGAAGCATGTCTTCCACGATCTGTATCACCCGCTCCGATTGCCCATCGGTTTGCGGATGAAAAGCTGTGCTGAAGTGCAACTTGGTCCCCATCGCTTGTTGCAAACTTCGCCAAAAGTTCGACACAAAACGTGTGTCTCTGTCCGACGTGATGGATGTCGGTACACCGTGCAACCTTACTATCTCATCGAGGTACGTTTGCGCCAGTCGTTCCCGGGTCCATGTCGTGTGTATGGGCAAAAAGTGGGCCGATTTCGTCAAACGGTCCACGATCACCCATATCGCATCGTGTCCCTGTGGCGATCTCGGGAAACCGGTCACAAAATCCATGGTAATCATGTCCCATTTCCACTCGGGAATCGGTAAAGGTTGCAATTTCCCGCCGGCCGTTGATGTTCGGCCTTTACCCGTTGGCACACTAAGCAGTGAGCCACGAATCGGGTCACGTCTTCCTTCATTTTGGGCCACCAGAAGGTTTGCTTGACGTCCTTGTACATCTTGGTTCCTCCGGGATGCGCCGCATACGGGGCAGTATGCGCCTCCCGTAGGATTTCTCCTTGAGTTCCGACAGATCCGGTACGCAGATTCGTCCGCGAAATCGTATCGCACCGTCGGAGCTCACCACGAAGTCGCCCTCCTTGTCGGCGGTTATTCTACTTCGCACCAGCTGGAGTTGATCATCAGTCGATTGGCCTTCGAGAATCCTGTCCAGCAGAGTAGGTCTGACCACTAGCGTCAGAAGTTGGGCGACTGTCCCTGCAGGTACCACCTCTAGTCTCAATCGCGAGAACTCCGCGATTAGACTATCCTGCTGCGTAATGGCGCTTACATCCGCTTCCGCGGCCTGTCCTTTGCGACTCAGGGCGTCGGCCACCACGTTGGCCTTTCCCGGGTGGTAGTGGATCGTCAGATCGTAATCCTTTAACAGCTCAAGCCACCGCCTTTGTCGCAAATTTAGCTCCCTTTGGGTGAAAAGGTACTTGAGGCTCTTATGATCTGAGTACACATTACAGTGTGCCCCGTACAGGTAGTGCCTCCAGAGCTTGAGCACAAACACCACCGCTGCGAGTTCCAAATCATGCACGGGGTAGTTCCGCTCGTACTCCTTGAGCTGCCTTGATGCATAGGCGATTACCTTCCCCCGTTGCATGAGTACTCCACCCAATCCATTTCTCGACGCGTCGCAGTATACTTCGTAATCCTCCCCAGGTTCTGGCAGGGCGAGGATCGGGGCTCGCGTCAACCTGTCCTTGAGCTCCTCGAAGCTTCTTTGACACTTGTCCGTCCAGACAAACTTTTCCCCCTTTTTCGTCAAACGGGTTAAGGGGGTGGCTATCTTGGAGAAACCCTCCACAAAGCGCCGGTAGTACCCGGCTAATCCCAGGAAGCTTCGAATTTCCGTCACCGTGGTCGGTCGGGGCCAGTCCGTCACCGAATCTATCTTCTTTGGGTCCACCGCGACTCCAGCCGCCGAGATTACATGCCCCAAGAAACCGACCTCACGGAGCCAAAACTCACACTTTTTGAGTTTGGCGTAGAGTTTCTGTTCCCGAAGGGTCTGGAGGACTGTGCGCAGGTGTTCTTCGTGTTCCTCATCGGTACGCGAGTAGATGAGGATATCGTCAATGAAGACCACCACGAACAAGTCCAGGAAGGGTTTGAATACCCTGTTCATCATGTCCATGAACACCGCCGGGGCATTTGTGAGCCCGAACGGCATTACCGTAAACTCGTAATGGCCATAGCGAGTACGGAAAGCCGTCTTGGGGATGTCCTCCCCCTTGACCCGGACCTGATGATAGCCCGACTGCAGGTCGATCTTTGAGAACACCGTCGCCCCCCGTAACTGGTCAAAGAGGTCATCGATCCTTGGAAGGGGGTACTTATTCTTGATCGTCACCTTATTTATCTCCCGGTAGTCGATGCACAACCGGAGACTTCCGTCCTTCTTCCTCACAAACAGGACGGGCGCGCCCCAAGGTGACGCGCTTGGTCTGATGAAACCTTTGTCCAGAAGGTCCTCCAACTGTGCCTTGAGTTCCTTCAGCTCCGCGAAGGCCATCCTGTACGGTGCCTTGGTGATGGGCTTGGTGCCGGGGAGCAGTTCAATTGGGAAGTCAACCTCTCGTTCCGGCGGCATTCCGGAAAGCTCCGCCGCATCCGGCAATTTCCTTACCACTAAGCCTCAAATGTCGAATCGTCGGCACTAACCATTAACCCCAAAAGCCTGAGCTTTCAGAGGTGCGCATCCGATTCACTTATAGTGGTATACTCCGCACCACGGATCTCGACCAGACCCAACCCACCTGGATGTTGGGTCTATTGTTGGGCCTCTTGCCGTTAGGTCTATTATGGACCGCAGCCTACTCAACCTTTCAGGCTCACCTAACCCAACTCACTAGTCCCTTGGGCCTATTGTCTCAAGGCAGAAAGTTCGACCTATTTGACCCATAATAAAGGGCCAACACCAAAGACAACTAAGTCTTCGCATCCTTATTGGGCAGGAAAGTACAGACTATTTGCTCCTAAGGGTTCTCCTGGGGTCAAGACCCACATTACTCTTCGTAAGGGGTCTTTCCTGCTACTACTTCCCTCGGGTAGTGCGTCCTTTGTCGTGTCATCGCATAGGACCCCTCATCCGTGTCGCGACTCCAAAGAATCATTCCCGGGTTCGGGGCAGTAAAAACGGAACTGTCCCAGTTTGTCACGATAGAAGCAAAGGTCGTGCTTCCGGAATGAATCATTTCCCTCGAGGTGCTCCTCTTGGTATGCCCTCTTCCGAAGTTTGGCCGGGTTCGTTTCTTATCCCTGCTGTGTCCTGAGCTCTCCCGTCGGGCTTGAGACATCGTAAATCCGCGCTCCACCGCGGTGGCTCTATCGTCCACCTCCTGGAAGGTGCGCAAACCCGCCATTTGCGCCACCTTTAAGATGTCGCTCCATAAGCCATTCACAAAAGGACGGGCCTTGTGAGATTCATCTCTTGTATCAAAGGGGAACACATCTGATCAACCTCACAAATGCCCGTTGATATCCCATAACGGTCCGACTTCCTTGCTTGATGAACTTCACGTCACCTTCCATCCGCCGTTTGATGCTGTCGGAGAGAAATGCCCTCAACAGTTCTCCTTGGAACGTGGTCCAAGATGGAAGGGCGGTGCCCTCCGAAGGATCCGGGCGCACCGTCTTCCACCACTTGCGGGCGTCTCCCTCAAGAAAACGGACTGCCAAAGGGACCCGTTCACCTTTCCTCATTAGCAAAGCTTCGAAGAGCCTTTCCATGCTATCTACCCATTTTCCTACAACCCAAGGGTCGGTCGTATCTCCCTCAAGGGGTCTCCATTGACGGCTCCCGGCGTAGGTCCCAAAGTTGCTGGCGCGGCTGGCCCGGGCGACCTCCATTGGTGCAGTCGACTATTGCACCCACTATGGCATCTGTTCCATAAGGGTTACTGACTGCCCGGCCATCTCTTGTAGTCGTTGTCGGAGAAGCTGATACTCCGCCGCTGTTCGCACCATACTCTTTGCCCCTGCGTTCTCCGCTGATAACCCATTTCGGGCCATCGTCCGCTTGTAACAAAGAAACCACGTTAGGCCTAAGGTTATCACCCTAGCACCTAGACTTACGAACACACCTACATTACGTTCCCGTTTTCCCGTACTCTCACGTACTACTCCTATACCTTGGTTATCTCATTTCCAATTTGCTTGTGGCACCTTGCACTGTGGATGTAAATTATGTCTACTATGGTTGTGGTTGTATTTTCTCTGATACCATTTAATCTGTCACGCCCCCGGGGGTTTTTGAGTCAATTGAAGCGGAAAACGTGTCTATTTTTTTTTTTCTTTAATAGGGTAACATAAACCTTCAACCCCGGTGCGTGCCAGACCGCCACATACACAAATTCACTCTGTCCACGGACAGAGTCTCCTTTGTATATGCACGGCGTCTCATTTACACATGTCATTCAATCACAAATATCATACATCAATCACCAACCAACAACCATACAGTAGACATACACCAAGTTCAGAGTTTAAATCATTTAACTAAAGCATGTCATTTAAGCGGCGTCAATATTTGGAAAGGATAAAACCCAGAGTTGTAAAACCCGTGCCCACACGGCACTTCCTTTTGAGAAAACATTTTCGCAACCCTTTATCTTATCATGAAAACATGCCGCGGATGAAAACATAAGAAAACGCACTACTAGTAATATGAAACATAAAGGGTCACCTCATCCACAGTGCTAGCTAATACATGTCCACAAATAAAGTAATCCACAAGCAACTAAAAATAGCATAAAGAGGAAATGAGTCATAAATACGATAACCAAGAGTCCGACTACGATCCTCACGACGCAGTCCCACCGCCATCCCGGCTAACGCACCTAGGAATACCTGTCACGGAGTGGGTAAAGTCAGTGACAAACAAAGTAGATGTGTAACAATATCAAGAGGGGAAAAATCATACGAACACACCGAATACACCGTAACCTTTCGTTAGACACCTGCACATTAATTTAATTTAACCTGGGCACCAATCCCCAGATCACCTGTCGGGGAGACGGAAATCTCCCCTCGTGCACAAACACCTACTTTGATGCTCTTACCCCTTTCGCGGTGCTGGTGCAACACCTCAGCTGGCGCGAAGAGGTCCCCGCTTGCACCGTTACCTTTGCGGGGCACACGGGTCATAAAGACCACTCTTCCGGAAAAGTACACCCATGCGGAGGCCAATCCGCCTGTGTACGTGCAGCATCCGAAACCGGATTGCCAAGATTGGCGTGTAGTGGGCACCGCGACCGCAGCCGCACAATTATTAGATAAACAACATTAATCGAAAGGTTAAACTATCCATCTACTTTGTTAGGTAATTTAAGGAGTACTTTTAATGATGATAGATGCACTTACAGCACCGGTTGCACTCATCGCAACCGTACCCACCTTATTGGAGAGAAATCGGAACACCAATATCCTTCGCGCTCTCCCGCTGTGTACCCGGACCTAAGAAAAGTCCGCACGGATAAACTATGGTCAAAACACATACTAACACCTTGAAAACGGAAAACCCCACACCTTACATTTTAACGAAAAAGAACCCGGCACCGTCCGGTCGCAAAACCGGACTTTCGCCCGCACCGCCGTCGCCGCCCGTCGGAGCCCCGCGCGGCTCGGACCCGCGCGGCGGGCTCCGCGGGCGGTGCCCGAGCGGCGCCCGCGCGGCCCCCGCGCGGGCGGAGCCCCGCGCGGCGCCCGCGCGGGTGCGGGCCCGCGCGGCGCCCGTGCGGCGCCCGCGCGGGTGCAAGCCCGCGCGGCGCCGCGCGGGTGGAGCCCCGCGCGGCGCCCGCGCGGATGCGGGCCCGCGCGGGTGCCCGCGCGGGCGGGGCCCCGCGCGGAGCCCCGCGCGGACGCGGGCCCGCGCGGGCGGGGCCCCGCGCGGCGCACCGCGCGGTGCCCGCGCGGTAGCCCGCGCGGCGCGGGCCCGCCGCGCGGCGCCCGCGCGGTGCCCGCGCGGGCGCGGGCCCGCGCGGCGCCCCGCGGGCGCCCGCGCGGGCACAGCCCGCGCGGCGCCCGCGCGGGTCGCCCACGCGGCGCCCCGCGCGGCGGGGCCGCCCCCCGCGCGACGCCCGCACGGGTCGCCCGTGCGGCGCCGCGCGCGGGTTCGCCCGTGCGTCGCGCGATCCGTGCGCCTTCCCCGTGCACGATTAATTTTATTTTATTTTATTTTATTTATCTACTCCGCAAAACTAACAACAAAGATAGTTGGAAAAGCCCCAAATAATTTTCTAAAAATTATTTGCTCACCGAGGATTGTTGGGAGGGTCGCCCGGTCTCGTTCTTGCCTTCGAGTCGACGTTTGGGGCGATCGGCTCCTTCCCTTTTCCTTTTCCTTTCTCCGGTTAAGGTTCTTTTCTTTCTTTGGGGTCTCGGTACGTACGAAAGAGGAGGGTTTGGGGAGGCGGAGAAATAAAAATAGGGTTTGCTCGGTAAGCGGGGAAATAAATACCCTATTTATTTATCCTTGCATTCCCTTTCCGCATACGCACCGTCAAAATCCCTTTCGGGTATTTTGACCCGATTTATTAATTTACCAATTAATTAATCCCTACCGATCCGATTAATTAATTTACCAATTAATTAATCCCCACCGATAACCCTATTTAATTAATCGTTTAATTATTATCCTCACCGTCAATTCCCCAAATTGATCGTTAATTTCTTTATTTACGTATGTAGGAACCTATAATCCCCCGATTCTGTTTCTCAAGAGAATATCCAACTGACGAGATATTTCTCAACTTTAAATCCTGACCACCGATTAATTAATCACCTTTATTAATTAATCTTGGGAAATCAAATTCCCAGTTGGATTCCAATTACCCGGATATTTAAATCTCAAATATCCGATTCCCGGTCACCGATTATTTAACCACCTTTATTAAATAATCAAGGGAAAAAAAACCAACTCCCAACTTAAATATCCGGATTTTATCTCTTATTCAATCCGTGAGATAAAATCCCTTAATTCAAATCCCTTAACTAAAAATATCCTGATTTTATCCCTTCCCAATCCATGAGATAAAATCCCATACTTTTCAATTAAATATCCTGATTTTTATCCCTCTCTTATCCATGAGATAAAAGTCCCACCGATTTAAATCCTACAATTAATTCGTACGTAGGAGGATTTAAATTTCGTCACCGGATAATTAATTAATTAATTAATTAATTATCCTTACGAGATGACCCACCTTATCTATTTCGGGTGCAAGTTATTTTGCACGGTTTCCGATGCGCGACTAATAACCGCATCGCTAAGGACCCCGTTCCGGGAGATCCCGATATCGGATTTCGAATCCGATCGCACCGTCGGTCATCGTTTTTCGCGCCCTATCGCAGAAAAATACACACACCTCGCCCGGCCGACTTTCAAAAATTAAATAATTTTATTCCGCTTAAGGCCTAAGCGATTACATGTGAGTTCGAAAATGCCCCAAAGGGTCGGGTCACTACAGCGACCCACACGAGTAAAATGCCTGAGTAACAAGTACCATAGATCAGCAGGACTGGATCATGACCCTGATCAAAGTGGGAAAACCCATCCACTAAAGGGAGACCCGATCTCAACCTGATGCAAGATAAACAAATAGTGGGAAACCCCATCCACTAGAGACCTGATACCCAATCTGATGCATAAGCAACCTCCGGTCAACCGCCCAAGGTCCGCGGTTGCCGCAATACCCTGCCATCAAGCCTGCCTGTCCCAAAATCCAAGATCCACAATCGAGTAGAACAATCAATATCCGGTCAACCGCCTACTGTCCGCGGTTGCCGCAATAACCCCCAAGTCCGACATCAAGTACACCCTGTCTCCGACCCCAAGGTCCCGGCTACACTATCCCAAACCCCCGCTCGAACCCGAGCAACATGACTCGAAAGTCTAAATAAGGAGAAAGAAAGCAATCATGGTTTCTCCTAAGTCAAATCCCAATATGATAGTGTAGCAATAAAAGATGGCCTATCTAGATGTCCATACAAGCATGCAAGTGTTCTCAAGGAAATATAATTAAAGGCATTAATCATTAACAGTATCCACCTACGCATGTCGTCTACCCTCAAGTAGTACCATCAACAGGATAATCAAAATAGTCCAACATAAATATTCCATTCCACATGCAAGGTTAACCGCTATCAAAGCAACCCTATTCCCACACCGGCATGCATAAACCCAACCCCAATCATGATTAATCAAGATGTCCAATAAAGGGGATCACTCTAATATTCCTAGTGAGCATGTCAAAATAGAGGCAAGAACAACCACCCACCTCGAGCGCTAAATCCTGATCCCAACAGCGAAGTCCGCGCCCGGTCTCAACGATCACCACGGTACTGCACAAAATACCCCAAAAGAACAAGCACAATTAACAACAATGCTCACACCAAAATCTGTCCAATTACAATCAGTCCACAGTTTAGCCTTTTTCACCTGCGAGATCTGCTCTAGAAATTCCAGGAAAAATACTGTCACGATCTCGCGACGAACCGGTCGAAACGAGTACCTGCACGTTCCCACACGATTTTCCTACGCTGAGAACCAAAATCGACAAGGGAACTACCCCGAACAATACTTCCACCCAAAACTGTGCTACAAAGTTCTGTAAAAAGGGGGTTCTCACCTTCAGGGAAATTCCACAAAAATCCAAGAAAATTCAGAGAGACTCCTTGCGATGCGTAGATGCAAATCCTCTTTTGAATCGCCTCAATCCGATGCCCGGTTGCGGAGATATCGCCGAAATACCGAACTGCTGTCCAAAACTCCATCACAGCAAATTGGGGTCACAAGATGATCCGAAAAACCCATGAAAACCTCGGAATGGGGAAAAACCAGTAGAAACAAGAAACGTAGCCCTACCTGTTACGGATCCAACGGCGCAAAAATCGCAAAAATAGGAGGTCGGGGTGAGTCGGGGGAGCCTGAACACTGAAATGCGACGAATCGGGTTGCCGGAGAATGATCGTCGCGCCGCGCCGGAAAAATCTCAAACCTCGGGATCCGAGCCTCCTAAAATCCTCAAACTTCACAGGAGTGTTCCTCTCTTCATGATGAAGATTTCATCTTCTCATCCCACAGGAAGATGAAGCCTCTAAGGTGGTGAAAAATGCCTTTGAATGAGCCTCGGATGGAAAGCAATAGAAAAACCAGAAAAAACAATTCAAATAATTCCCTCTGTGTCCCGCCGAACAGGAAACACCGAAACCATCCAGTCAAAAGCCGCCACATGTCCACAGAACACAGAACACCAATCTCCAGCCAATCCAATGGTGACACGTGGCCCCCCCGACCGCGCCTGCCCGCGCGCCCAGAACCCGCTCTGCCCCTGCCCGCACAGTTGACCAACCAATAGGAGACTGCCACGTGTCCATGTTACTGTTAGGTGCACCCGGTGCACGAAATCCGTGGACCGCACCAACCAAATCCTGCCACGTGTAAGTCCGGTGCACCATGAACCGTGAGCCACCAAAAATACTCCGTAGACCGCGAATTGTGAACCGGCCAACCACCAGACGCCACGTGTCCACCTCGGTACACCATACACCAGCCCTGCCCGCTCCGTGGTCCCGGTCCACTGCACAGACCAATAGGGGAATGCCACGTGTCCCCGCCTTGGTGCACGCTCGCCGCGTGGACCGGCCGCCTGCCCGCGCCGCGCGCCCGCCGCCCTGCCCCGCGCCGCCGCCGCCTGGCCGCCGCGCCGCCGCCGCGCCGCCGCCCGCCGCCGCCGGCGATCGCCGGAACACTGTTCCGGCGTGAACAGTAACCCGAGCCCGAAAAATCAAGTAGATAGTCCATCTGAAGCGTTTTCGCGCGCTGAATCCGAATTTGACGTCCGTTTCGCCAAATTCTCACTCTAAAAATTGCCGAATGCCCCCGGAAAGGTATTCTTAGTCCGAAATTCGCGCCGAGCCCAATCTTAATATCCGTTTCGCCGAGAACACTTCCAGAGATCCGACGGAGTCACCCGATCACCCACGTGATCCATTTAAGTCCGAAGTCCATACTTGTGTCCAATCGTGCCCCAAACACCTCCAGCACACCGCGTAGGCCTCCAGTAGCCACCCCAAAGCACTGCAACAGCTCTGCGGAGATCCAGGTCATCACATCCTCCCCCACTAAAAGAAAGTTTCGTCCTCGAAACTAAAGTCATTCCTCAACACGGAATCTCAACCGAGAGGGGGTAAATATCCAGTCATCCCCCACTCAAGCTCTCAAGACTGTCAAATATCTCCTCCAGAGACGCGATGCAATCCTCGAGTCTCTAACCAGAACGAAACAAAGGAGAACACTCCAGAGGACCACGCCACCTCAACTAGGTACAGCTGGGCTAACTGCTCGGCCATCAAGTAGTCTGCATCGGTACAAGCATCTGTCCCTCGCTAGGGCCTCAGATAATCCAACCACAAGTCCAACAACACCCAGCTCGATCCAAGTACCTCGGTACTCTCGAGGCATCCGATATAAGTCCCCCAACTGATCCCGTAGCCTATGATCTCAAATCCAAACCGTCAGGATGTAGAAGCACATCCCTAACCCTCCGGCATCAATACTCAGCCATGAGCAGTCGAGAGAACCAGATTTGCAAAACAACCTTCGCGAAGATCCAATACCCTTGCAGCTGGTAAATCAAATCCTCCAAGCTTGACAGAAGGGTGCTAGCTCCCGATGATCACTTCATCAAATTCTTACGGGTCCTCACAAAGCCGAAGTGAACCAACCTTCCACAACTCGAATAGCACCGGCGCCCCCAAAGGTGCCACACTTGGCCTGACACAAATCCAAAACATCAAATCCTGGAGTTGGGTCCTCAACTCCCAAACTGGTGTCATGCCAAACAACTCCGATAGGAGAACAGCTAGGAACTCACAACCAAAAGGGTATCTCCAAGTCCTGGTGCCGCCGCAGATCCCTCAAACACACCAGCCAAAAGGCTACTCACCCCTACGAGACATCCGCCTCGCTCACAAAGTCAAAACCACAGAGGCGAAGATACTCTCAAACAACCCAGGTACACCAACACCTCCAGGCCTGGCTCCCACGAGAACCGTCCTCGCAACATAATCAGCTGCCGCGAAAAGAAAAAGATAACCGAGCCAGCCTAACCGTCCTAAGTACCAAACCAAGCCCAACAACTGGGTCAAGACCATCAGGCCTACAGGTACAACCAAGGACTCAACCGCACCGGGCAGGACCCACGACACTCCCCCCAGGTGCAAAAGATCGGGAATACGACCTCCCGAACACCAGGTAACCGTCCTACCCCTAACCCAAAACAATGAAGCCAAACACTACCCACCAAGAAGGGAAAACCTCTCGTATCTAAAGATACGAACCCAAGAGCCTGGAACAATTCAAACCTACTGCCACACTGGCCGCTGGAATCTATGTGCTCTGACGGTCTCAAGATCCACTATCCAAAAGAAATCAGGAATGCCTCATCCGACTAACCTGTCCTCCATCACCCGGCGCCAAGCGCCTCAATCAGAACTCGCCTCAGGCAGCAGATCCCAATCCAAAGGAACTGTAATGCCACGCTCCATACCCGGCGCCTACTCCAATGAGGCGTCCCTAGAACTCTCAATCCCCCACCGAACTAGACCCTGCCTTCAAAGGCTCCATACTCAATCCCACAAGTCAGGGCAACTCATCCGCCAGATCTGGCTCACTCCTTCAATGCAATCCCATAGTTTCCCTGCTGTCAACTGTCCACCCTTCCTCGGTGCCCCAGCACTAAACGTCGGCACGGAGGGCTACTCACTAGTCCGACAACTGTGCCACTGCTGATCCGACAACTGTGTCACCGCGCTGCTCCGACAACTGTGTCACTGCTCCGACAACTGCGCCACTGTGCTGATCCGACAACTGTGTCACCGCGCTGCTCCGACAACTGTGTCACTGCTCCGACAACTGCACCACTGTGCTGATCCGACAACTGTGTCACCACGCTGCTCCGACAACTGTGTCACGCGCTGCTCCGACAACTGTGTCACTGCTCCGACAACTGCACCACTGTGCTGATCCGACAACTGTGTCACCGCGCTGCTCCGACAACTGTGTCACTGCTCCGACAACTGCTGTCACTGTGCACGCTGCTCCGCTGATCTGCCTCCAACACTCCTACCCTTCGGGTCCGGAGCCCCCAGACTCCAATCTGGGTATCCGGCCCGAAACAACCAGCTCAGGCCCAACTGCCGCACCAAGGTGCACTCGGGTCAGAGCCCCAACGTCGGGGAGACACCGCTCACCACGACAAAACCGCAAATCAGCACACCCCAAACACTCGACCCAATCTAGCGAAAGTCAAAGGCATCCCCCTATTTTTGTAACGTTATGTTGTCTGCAGCCAACATAACTGTCCCACAAAAATAGGGTATGCCGATCCCTCTTCACTCACTGGAAGAGTCAAAACCAAATCACCGACTTTCGCCAAAAGTCACGTCACGTCACGCCCTAACATCCTAGGGTCCGCCAAAAGCCTAGGGTTTCCTAAGTCCCAACTGACCTATCCCTAAGCTCTGATACCAACTTAATCTGTCACGCCCCGGGTGTAAACCAGAACCCGGGCCCGTCTACAGATCCGCCGTGCACACGGTATTTCCCGCGTACACGAAGCGCCAAACCTGCTCAGATATATAAGAGATAATAATAAATGAGCAATAAAAACAGAGCTGAACTAAAACTAATACATCTCAGACTGAAGCTGGAAATAAAATACAATACATCTGTATAAATGATACATCTGTCTCTCCCAGCTCACCAAAATAAATACAACCTGCTGGCAAAAGCCAGTCCCAAAGTAAAAGTACAATCGTCTGAGGAAACACGGGTACACCAACAGTCCAGCTAACACGCTCATCCTGCCTCGAAGTCTATCTACTCAGCCGTCCTCTCTCCTCGACCCGTCGCTGAAAACCCAGCAGCACCCGCAGAAGACACTGCAAAACAAGGGAGAAGAAAAAGAGGAAAGAAGAATGGGGGTGAGACTACCAGTAAACCAGTAGCCTCCCCTAGTGGGTAAAACCTCAAATCCTGACACACCCACTAGGTCTACCAGAGGCAAAAAGGAAAGAAGTGTGGTAAGCAATGATGACTGCTGAAAACAGGAAACTACCACTACTATGCCTCTAATATGCCAAGCTAAAGAGATAGCTAACTGTATGCATCAGAACATAAATGCCTGCCTGCCTAGACCCAATCGATACACCAGTGAGCACTGGTACTGCCTGCCTGCCTGCCTGCCTGCCAAATCGGGTATGCTGGCCAACGCATAACACCGATAGGGAAAAGGGAGTCTCAAGGACTCGAAGCCTGTAAAACGCACACTCCGGAGTGGCACTCGAGGGGAGCGACCCACACGAGTAAAATGCCTGAGTAACAAGTACCATAGATCAGCAGGACTGGATCATGACTCTGATCAAAGTGGGAAAACCCATCCACTAAAGGAGACCCGATCTCAACCTGATGCAAGATAAACAAATAGTGGGAAACCCCATCCACTAGAGACCTGATACCCAATCTGATGCATAAGCAACCTCCGGTCAACCGCCCAAGGTCCGCGGTTGCCGCAATACCCTGCCATCAAGCCTGCCTGTCCCAAAATCCAAGATCCACAATCGGGTAGAATAATCGATATCCGGTCAACCGCCTACTGTCCGCGGTTGCCGCAATAACCCCCAAGTCCGACATCAAGTACACCCTGTCTCCGACCCCAAGGTCCCGGCTACACTATCCCAAACCCCCGCTCGAACCCGAGCAACATGACTCGAAAGTCTAAATAAGAAGGAGAAAGAAAGCAATCATGGTTTCTCCTAAGTCAAATCCCAATATGATAGTGTAGCAATAAAAGATGGCCTATCTAGATGTCCATACAAGCATGCAAGTGTTCTCAAGGAAATATAATTAAAGGCATTAATCATTAACAGTATCCACCTACGCATGTCATCTACCCTCAAGTAGTACCATCAACAGGATAATCAAATAGTCCAACATAAATATTCCATTCCACATGCAAGGTTAACCGCTATCAAAGCAACCCTATTCCCACACCGGCATGCATAAACCCAACCCCAATCATGATTAATCAAGATGTCCAATAAAGGGGATCACTCTAATATTCCTAGTGAGCATGTCAAAATAGAGGTAATAAACAACCGCCCACCTCGAGCGCTAAATCCTGATCCCAACAGCGAAGTCCGCGCCCGGTCTCAACGATCACCACGGTACTGCACAAAATACCCCAAAAGAACAAGCACAATTAATGAACCATGCTCACACCAAAATCTGTCCCAATTACAATCAGTCCACAGTTTAGCCTTTTTCACCTGCGAATCGTGCTCAAGAAATTCCCAGAAAAATACCACTGCGATCTACGCGACGAACCGGTCGAAACGAGTACCTGCACGTTTTCCCACGATTTTTCTATGCTGAGAACCAAAATCGACAAGAGGAACCACCCCGAACAATACTTCCACCCAAAAACTGTGCTACAAAGTTCTGTAAAAAGGGGTTTCTCACCTTCAGGGAAATTCCACAAAATTCCAAGAAAATTCAGAGAGATTCCTTGCGATGCGTAGATGCAAATCCCCTTTTGAATCGCCTCAATCCGATGTCCGGTTGCGGAGATATCGCCGAAATACCGAACCGCTGTCCAAAACTCCATCACAGCAAAATGGGGTCACAAGATGATCCGAAAAACCCATGAAAACCTCGGAATGGGGAAAAACCAGTAGAAACAAGAAACGTAGCCCTACCTGTTAAGAATCCAACGGCGCAAAAATCGCGAAAATAGGAGGTCGGGGTGAGTCGGGGGAGCCTGAACACTGAAATGCGACGAATCGGGTTGCCGGAGAATGATCGTCGCGCCGCGCCGGAAAAATCCCAAACCTCGGGATCCGAGCCTCCTAAAATCCTCAAACTTCACAGGATGTTCCTCTCTTCTTGATGAAGATTTCATCTTCTCACCTCTAAGAAGATGGAGCCTCTAAATGGAGAAAAATGCCTTTGAATGAGCCTCGGATGGAATCAAAGAAAACCAGAAAATCTTTTCAAATAATTCCCTCTGTGTCCCACAAACACGGAAACACCGAATTCACCAATAGATGCGACACGTGGCCCCCCGACCGCCCTGCCCGCGCGCCCAGACGCGCCTGCTGCCCTGCCCGCACAGTTGACCACCAATGGGATGCGCCACGTGTCAACCCACTGTTCGGTGCACCCGGTGCACGAAAATCTGTAGACCGAACCAATGGATGACTGCCACGTGTCCGCTCCCGGTGCACCGTAACCATGAGCCATCCGAATACTCTGTAGACCAAATGCCGTGAGCCGACCACCAGATGCCACGTGTCCACCTCGGTCCACCATACACCAGCCTGCTCCGTGGACCCGCCACTGCACCGACCAATCGGAATGCCACGTGTCCCCGCCTTGGTGCACGCCCGCCGCGTGGACCGGCCGCCTGCCCGCGCGCTGCCCGCGCCCTGCCCGCGCCGCGCGCCGCCCTGTGCCGCCTGCCCGAGGCCGCGCCGCCGCCCGCCGGCGCTGCCCGCCGCCGCCGCCGGCCGCCGGCGATCGCCGGAAGTACTGTTCCGGCGTGAACAGTAACCCGAGCCCAAAAAAAAAGCAGTAAATAGTCCATCTGAAGCGTTTTCGTGCGCTGAATCCGAATTTGACGTCCGTTTCGCCAAATTCTCACTCTAAAAATTGCCGAATGCCCCCGGAAAGGTATTCTTAGTCCAAATTTCGCGCCGAGCCCAATCTGAATATCCGTTTCGCCCGAGAACACTTCTAAACATCCGACGGGTCCCCCGATCACCCACGTGATCCATTTAAGTCCGAAGTCCAACACTTGTGTCCAATTGTGCCCGAAACACCTCCCGCACACCGCGTAGGCCTCCAGTAGCCACCCCAATGCACCGCAACAGCTCTGCGGGATCCAGGTCATCACATCCTCCCCCACTAAAAGAAAGTTTCGTCCTCGAAACTAAAGTCGTTCCTCCACCGGAATCTCAACCAAATAGAGGGGGTAAATATCCAATCATCCACCACTCAAGCTCCCAAGGCTGACAAATACCTCCTCCAGAGACGCGATGCAATCCTCGGGTCTCTAACCAGAACGAAACAAAGGAGAACACTCCAGAGAACCACGCCACCTCAACTAGGTACAGCTGGGCTAACTGCTCGGCTATCAAGTAGTCTGCATCGGTACAAGCATCTGCCCCTGCTAGGGCCTCAGATAATCCAACCACAAGTCCAACAACACCCAGCTCAACCCGAGTACCTCGGTACTCCCGAGGCATCCGATATAAGTCCCCCAACTGATCACGTAGACTCTGATCTCTAATCCAAAACCGTCGGGATGTAGAAGCAATTCCCTAACTCCGGCATCAGCACTCAGCCATAAGCAGTCGAGAGAACCAGATTGCAAATCAATCTTCGCGAAGATCCAATACCCTTGCAGCTGGTAACTCAAATCCTCCAAGCTTGACAGAAGGGTGCTAGCTCCCGATGATCACTTATCAAATTCTTACGGGTCCTCACAAAGCCGAAGTGAACCAACCTTCCACAACTCGAATAGCACCGGCGCCCCCAAAGGTGCCACACTTGGCCTGACACAAATCCAACACATCAAATCCTGGAGTTGGGTCCTCAACTCCCAAACTGGTGTCATGCCAAACAACTCCGATAGGAGAACAGCTAGAAACTCACCACCAAAAGGGTATCTCCAAGTCCTGGTGCCGCCGCAGATCCCTCAAACACACCAGCCAAAAGGCTACTCACCCACTACGAGACATCCGCCTCGCTCACAAGGTCAAAACCAAAGAGGCGAAGATACTCTCAAGCAACCCAGGTACACCAACACCTCCAGGCCTGGCTCCCACGAAAACCGTCCTCGCAGCATAATCAGCTGCCGCGAAAAGAAAAAGATAACCGAGCCAGCCTAACCGTCCTAAGTACCAAACCAAGCCCCA
This sequence comes from Tillandsia fasciculata, assembly GCA_029168755.2. Classification (NCBI taxonomy): domain Eukaryota; kingdom Viridiplantae; phylum Streptophyta; class Magnoliopsida; order Poales; family Bromeliaceae; genus Tillandsia; species Tillandsia fasciculata. The sequence continues at coordinate 60,491 of JAQOTM010000356.1, read as the reverse complement.
CAACTGGGTCAAGACCATCAGGCCTACAGGTACAACCAAGGACTCAACCGCACCGGGCAGGACCCACGACACTCCCCCTAGGTGCAAAAGATCGGGAATACGACCTCCCGAACACCAGGTAACCGTCCTACCCCTAACCCAAAGCAAAGAAGCCAAACACTACCCACCAAGGAGGGAAAACCTCTCGTATCGAAAGATACGAACCCAAGAGCCTGGAACAATTCAAACCTACCGCCACACTGGCCGCTGGAATCTATGTGCTCTGACGGTCTCAAAATCCACTATCCTGGAAAAGAGGTCGGGAATACCTCATCCGACTGACCTGTCCTCCATCACCCGGCGCCAAGCGCCTCAATCAGAACTCGCCTCAGGCGGCAGATCCCAATCCCAAGGAACTGCAATGCCACGCTCCATACCCGGCGCCTACTCCAATGAGGCGTCCCTAGAGCTCTCAATCCCCCACCGAACAAGACCCTGCCTTCAAAGGCTCCATACTCAATCCCACAAGTCAGGGCAACTCATCCGCCAGATCTGGCTCACTCCTTCAATGCAATCCCACAGTTTCCCTGCTGTCAACTGTCCACCCTTCCTCGGTGCCCCAGCACTAAACGTCGGCACGGAGGGGCTACTCACTAGTCCGACAACGGTGCCACTGTGCTGATCCGACAACTGTGTCACCACGCTGCTCGACAACTGTGTCACTGCTCCGACAACTGCACCACTGTGCTGATCCGACAACTGTGTCACCATGCTGCTCCGACAACTGTGTCACTGCTCCGACAACTGCACCACTGTGCTGATCCGACAACTGTGTCACCACGCTGCTCCGACAACTGTGTCACTGCTCCGACAACTGTGTCACTGCTCCGACAACTGCACCACTGTGCTGATCCGACAACTGTGTCACCACGCTGCTCCGACAACTGTGTCACTGCTCCGACAACTGTGTCACCACGCTGCTCCGCTGATCTGCCTCCAACACTCCTACCCTTCGGGTCCGGAGCCCCCAGACTCCAATCTGGGTATCCGGCCCGAAACAACCAGCTCAGGCCCAACTGCCGCACCAAGGTGCACTCGGGTCAGAGCCCAAACGTCGGGGAGACACCGCTCACCACGACAAAACCGCAAATCAGCACACCCCAAACACTCGACCCAATCTAGCGAAAGTCAAAGGCATCCCCCTATTTTTGTAACGTTATGTTGTCTGCAGCCAACATAACTGTCCCCAAAAATAGGGCATGCCGATCCCTCTTCACTCACTGGAAGAGTCAAACCAATTGCCGACTTTCGCCAAAAGTCACGTCTCTCACGCCCTAACATCCTAGGGTCCGCCAAAAGCCTAGGGTTTCCTAAGTCCCAACTGACCTATCCTAAGCTCTGATACCAACTTAATCTGTCACGCCCCGGTGTAAACCAAAACCCGCCCGTCTACACTCACTGGAAGAGTCAAAACCAAATCGCCGACTTTCGCCAAAAGTCACGTCTCTCACGCCCTAACATCCTAGGGTCCGCCAAAAGCCTAGGGTTTCCTAAGTCCCAACTGACCTATCCCTAAGCTCTGATACCAACTTAATCTGTCACGCCCCGGGTGTAAACCAAAACCCGGGCCCGTCTACAGATCCGCCGTGCACACGGTATTTCCCGCGTACACGAAGCGCCAAACCTGCTCAGATATATAAGAGATAATAATAAATGAGCAATAAAAACAGAGCTGAACTAAAACTAATACATCTCAGACTGAAGCTGGAAATAAAATACAATACATCTGTATAAATGATACATCTGTCTCTCCCAGCTCACCAAAATAAATACAACCTGCTGGCAAAAGCCAGTCCCAAAGTAAAAGTACAACCGTCTGAGGAAACACGGGTACACCAACAGTCCAGCTAACACGCTCAACCTGCCTCGAAGTCTATCTACTCAGCCGTCCTCTCTCCTCGACCCGTCGCTGAAAACCTCAGCAGCACCCGCAGAAGACACTGCAAAACAAGGGAGAAGAAAAAGAGGAAAGAAGAATGGGGGTGAGACTACCAGTAAACCAGTAGCCTCCCCTAGTGGGTAAAATCTCAAATCCTGACACACCCACTAGGTCTACCAGAGGCAAAAAGGAAAGAAGTGCGGTAAGCAATGATGACTGCCGAAAACAGGAAACTACCACTACTATGCCTCTAATATGCCAAGCTAAAGAGATAGCTAACTGTATGCATCAGAACATAAATGCCTGCCTGCCTAGACCCAATCGATACACCAGTGAGCACTGGTACTGCCTGCTCTGCCTGCCTGCCTGCCTGCCAAATCGGGTATGCTGGCCAACGCATAACACCGATAGGGAAAAGGGAGTCTCGAGGACTCGAAGCCTGAAAAACGCACACTCCGGAGTGGCACTCGAGGGGAGCGACCCACACGAGCATAATGCCTGAGTAACAAGTACCATAGATCAGCAGGACTGGATCATGACTCTGATCAAAGTGGGAAAACCCATCCACTAAAGGGAGCCCGATCCTCTACCCCAATCTGATGCAAGATAAACAAATAGTGGGAAACCCCATCCACTAGAGACCTGATACCCAATCTGATGCATAAGCAACCTCCGGTCAACCGCCCAAGGTCCGCGGTTGCCGCAATACCCTGCCATCAAGCCTGCCTGTCCCAAAATCCAAGATCCACAATCGGGTAGAATAATCGATATCCGGTCAACCGCCTACTGTCCGCGGTTGCCGCAATAACCCCCAAGTCCGACATCAAGTACACCCTGTCTCCGACCCCAAGGTCCCGGCTACACTATCCCAAATCCCCGCTCGAACCCGAGCAACATGACTCGAAAGTCTAAATAAGAAGGAGAAAGAAAGCAATCATGGTTTCTCCTAAGTCAAATCCCAATATGATAGTGTAGCAATAAAAGATGGCCTATCTAGATGTCCATACAAGCATGCAAGTGTTCTCAAGGAAATATAATTAAAGGCATTAATCATTAACAGTATCCACCTACGCATGTCATCTACCCTCAAGTAGTACCATCAACAGGATAATCAAATAGTCCAACATAAATATTCCATTCCACATGCAAGGTTAACCGCTATCAAAGCAACCCTATTCCCACACCGGCATGCATGAACCCAACCCCAATCATGATTAATCAAGATGTCCAATAAAGGGGATCACTCTAATATTCCTAGTGAGCATGTCAAAATAGAGGCAATAAACAACCGCCCACCTCGAGCGCTAAATCCTGATCCCAACAGCGAAGTCCGCGCCCGGTCTCAACGATCACCACGGTACTGCACAAAATACCCCAAAAGAACAAGCACAATTAATGAACCATGCTCACACCAAAATCTGTCCCAATTACAATCAGTCCACAGTTTAGCCTTTTTCACCTGCGAAACGTGCCCAAGAAATTCCCAGAAAAATACCACTGCGATCTACGCGACGAACCGGTCGAAACGAGTACCTGCACGTTTTCCCACGATTTTTCTATGCTGAGAACCAAAATCGACAAGAGGAACCACCCCGAACAATACATTCACCCAAAACTGTGCTACAAAATTCTGTAAAAAGGGGTTTCTCACCTTCAGGAAAATTCCAAAAAATCCAAGAAAATTCAGGGAGATTCCTTGCGATGCGTAGATGCAAATCCCCTTTTGAATCGCCTCAATCCGATGTCCGGTTGCGGAGATATCCCCAAAACCGAACCTGTGCTGTCCAAAACTCCATCACAGCAAAATGGGGTCACAAGATGATCCGAAAAACCCATGAAAACCTCGGAATGGGGAAAAACCAGTAGAAACAAGAAACGTAGCCCTACCTGTTAAGAATCCAACGGCGCAAAAATCGTGAAAATAGGAGGTCGGGGTGAGTCGGGGGAGCCTGAACACTGAGATGCGACGAATCGGGTTGCCGGAGAATGATCGTCGCGCCGCGCCGGAAAAATCTCAAACCTCGGGATCCGAGCCTCCTAAAATCCTCAAACTTCACAGGAGTGTTCCTCTCTTCTTGATGAAGATTTCATCTTCTCAGCTCTAAGGGAGATGGAGCCTCTAAAATGGAGAAAACTGCCTTTGAATGAGCCTCGGATGGGATTAATAGGAAAACCAGAAAATCTTTTCAAATAATTCCCTCTGTGTCCCACAAAACACGAAACAGCGTTTTGGACCAATAGCAGTGCTACACGTGGCCCCCCGACCGTCCCTGCCCGCGCGCCCAGTCGCGTCTGCTTCCCCTGCCCGCACAGTTGACCGACCAATGGGGATGCGCCACGTGTCAACGCACTGTTTAGTGAACCCAGTGCACTAAATACCGTAGACCGCACCAATGGATGACTGCCACGTGTCCGCTCCCGGTGCACCGTAGACCATGAGCCATCCTGAATACTCTGTAGACCAAATGCCGTGAGCCGACCAACCACCAAACGCCACGTGTCCACCTCGGTCCACCATACACCAGCCCTGCCCGCTCCGTGGTCCCGGTCCACTGCACCGACCAATAGGGGAATGCCACGTGTCCCCGCCTTGGTGCACGCTCGCCGCGTGGACCGGCCGCCTGCCCGCGCGCTGCCCGCGCCCTGCCCGCGCCGCGCGCCGCCCTGTGCCGCCTGCCCGAGGCCGCGCCGCCGCCGGCAATCGCCGGAAGTACTGTTCCGGCGTGAACAGTAACCCGAGCTAAAAAAAAAAAGCAGTAAATAGTCCATCTGAAGCGTTTTCGCGCGCTGAATCCGAATTTGACGTCCGTTTCGCCAAATTCTCACTCTAAAAATTGCCGAATGCCCCCGGAAAGGTATTCTTAGTCCAAATTTCGCGCTGAGCCCAATCTGAATATCCGTTTCGCCCGAGAACACTTCTAGAGATCCGACAGAGTCACCCGATCACCCACGTGACCCATTTAAGTCCGAAGTCCAACACTTGTGTCCAATTGTGCCCTAAACACCTCCCGCACACCGCGTAGGCCTCCAGTAGCCACCCCAATGCACAGCAACAGCTCTGCGGGGATCCAGGTCATCACAAAACCGTATCTGTGGCCCCAAAGGGGCTAGAAGATCGCTCACGCGGCCTCACCAACGACCTAGCGCTCGACCCTGGACGGACTGGGCGAACCTGTCATGGAGTGGGGAGTCAGTGACCAGAGATAATAATCAAAGCAACAAAGGCTAAAGTAAGGCAAACCACGATAAGAACCAGAGCAATCAATCAACATGAAGCACCCTGTGCAACCCATACAACGCAGAACCCGTGCAAACAATACAATGCAGAACCTTGTGCAAACAAAACCGGCACCTCCCCCAGCAACCACACCGAGCACCTGCCTCGGAATCTGTTGGGTTGTATGTAATAAGGATCTAAATAGGGAAAAAAACACCTAGAGGGGGGTGAATAGGTGTAAACAATAAACACTCAAAAAATCATTGCGCAATAAAACCCAATGCGGAAAAATAAATGAACACGCAAGATTTTTACGTGGAAAAACTCCAAACCGGAGTAAAAAACCACGGGACCGATAACACGGTGAAATCCACTAGAATTAACACACGTACAAGGTGATATAACGTACTCACAGACGACTCAACCTTTTACCATACGCTCCTAGTAGATCTTCTCCGCTCGCTCCACAACGCGTCTCGAATCCACGATCCGCGCCCAACGCCGAATCCACAGCGTCCAACGTCGAGTCCACGACGTCCGACCGAATCCACGGTCTTCACCCAGTAGCACGCTTCGAATCCACGAACGTACCTCGCTCCGAATCCACGAGAGCGGTTGCACCTTGAATCCACAAGGCCACGCGAGTCCACGCGCCGATTTAGGGTAAATCGTTGTTTTTGGGTGGTGATGATCCGCCGAATACTTAGATTAGAAATAGATCGGAAATACCATCTAAGTATTCATTAATTTGATTCTACTCAAAATCTGAGTTTAGAAAACCTAGAATCAAATTAATCAATATAGATGAAGAAACATAGAATTGAATCTATTGATTTCCTTTCTTCTCTATATGTGGATTTTTTCTTTTCGGTCGTATTTTTCGTTTATTTCCGATACCCTAAAAATGAATCATAGGGTCTATATATAGGTTAGAAACCGTTGGAAGAAGATAAGGATAAAAAACTATCCGTTTCTGGAAATTTTCAGGACGGCGATCCGGATCGGATTTACTGTGATCCGGATCGTCGTAGCGTGATTGACAATTCCAGAGAACCAAGGGTTCGGGATCCGGATTGCAAGGTCCGATCCGGATCGTTCATACACTTCAGCAAAATCCCATGTTCGGGATCCGGATCGAAAATGGCCTTTGATCCGGATTGGATTTGCCAATGAACAAGTACCCTTCGGGATCCGGATTGGACTGTCTGATCCGGATCCTGAACATGTCCCATGTCCAGTTTTTGATTTTTATGCAATAAAAAATTCTTCCAAGTGTTTCTACACTACAAGAAGTATTCGGATCACCAAAAATCTTTAGTTAAACATACCTGATCCTTTTGAATTCTTCTTTCTTGAGATTGAGGTATATGATCCAAACTTCTTTCATCTTCAATCTTCAAGACTTAATACTTTCACGAAATACGCCAACTCAAATTCCGTAACAGAATCCCTGCCGAGAGCCGAGCACATGCCTCGGCCGCCGAGCACCCGCCTCGGCATCACCGCTCACACCCCCCACCCACGGGGGCCCCCATTCCTAACGCCACCATTGCGTGGGGTACACGGGTCACCATTACCACTTTTTCGGAAAAGCACACCCTCGCGGTGGCCAAACCGCCGGTGTGCGTGTAGCAACAAGAGCCTCGACCGAGCACCAACCGCGGTTAACCGAACCGAGCACCAACCTCGGTAAACCAGACCGAGCACCTGCCTCAGCCATCTCCCAGAACATGGTGTGTCGTCGAGTCCAGCGACCCTTAGTCGCCATCGACGTGGTGATAAATAAAACGTAAGCATAAGCGGGGGTTAGCAACATTTTAATGTGTCAAACCTTTGCTCTTACCAATTGACCTCGCTTCCCGACTCAATAACCGTCGGGAAGGGAACCCACCTTTCGACGTCCGACTGGTCACAACGATCACCGTCCTCGTCGCCCGTATACTCCAAACAACCCTACTGTTGTTCGGAGAGGCGAACGGCCCATCCAGTCTCCCGCCGCGACAATCATTAAACCCGGCGGTCCACATCACCCCTTACAAGATATAAATAGTAAGAACGGAAACATACACAAAGACGTTCTAAGGGGTACCCACCTGGAATGCGAAGAAAAGGGTGCGCGGGAAATCCCAGGTGAAAATCCTCCCACCTTAATTCCGAAAAACCAAAGTAGAAAAAATAATGTTAAAAACATCGTCGCGGTCAAAAACACTCAAAAACGGGGCGAAACGGGCCAAAAACGGAGCTTCCGGGCTCTTTGGCAGCAGTCGGGTGCACAGGTCCAGGCGTGGACAGGGTCCACGGCAGGAGGCGGCGGGGGCGCAGACCGGGAGCACCGCACGGTGAGCCGCTGGTGCATGGCCGGCGTCGCGGACCGGGTTCACGGCATAGTGACTGGCGGTCGCGGACCGGGTGCACGCCCAGCTGGGTGAGCCGGTGCGGCTTGGGCCGGGCCGCGCACGGGGGAAAGGCGCAGACCGGGTCCATGCCGCGCGGCTGCGGTGGCGAGCGCCGGGTGCACGCCTGGTGCGTGCACCGCGGGGTCTGGGCTGGGCCGGCGCACGCGCCCGTGCGCCGGGTCCGCGCCTCCGGGCCGCGATGCCGTGTGCCGGGTGCACGCCGGTCCGGTGGACCGCGTGACTGAATCCGGCCTGAATGCACAGTAAACCCTAATTCGTGCACCTTTTCCGTTTCCGGTTGCGACCACGCGACCCCGGTGGCTGCGGTGACGACCTCGTGACCAATTTAACGGCGGCGGCGGCCTCCCGTTCAACACCAAACCCGCGTCGCCCGCGACAACGACAAAAGGAAAACCCATACCGAAAAAACCGGGAAGACCCCAACCGCTTACCTTGTTCTCGCCGGTGAGGGAGGAAGAAAGAGGATCGTCCCGCTCTCGCTCGTCGGGTTCCGCAGTGCGGTCGTCCTTCTTTCTCCCCGTCTCGTCGCCTCGGTTCCTCACGCCCGCGGTTGAATCGAGAGAAAAAGAATTGGGGTTCCCCTTTTTCTTTCTTAAAAGCGCCGCCTTAAACCCTAGCCGTCAAGAGAGAAACCCCAGGAGGAAAGACCCTACGGCCCCCGGTTTTAAAGAAATTCTAAAATAACCAGAACAAAAACCGGCGGCTAAGATTGTCTCGTAAAGCGTGTCAATCGCTCGCACGGATCCCGGGGCGCCTAAAAGGGTCCAAACTTCAAATTTAAATTCTGGGAGATCCCGGGGTCGGAAATCAAATCCGATCGCACCACCGTTCTCCGTTTTGCGAGCTCTACCACCTAAAAATACCCGCGCGCCCCGACGGTCTGCCCAGAAATTCTCGAATTTCAACCCCTCCTTAATCAACTGAAAAAATATTTAATTAGGACCCAAAACGGAAACCGTAAGATCGAGGTACCACCAAATGAATAAAATAATCCACTGACATAAAAAGATGAAAGGTCCGATCACAGCAGGATTCCGTCCGATCGCCTCGAAAAGCGTGCCGGCCACTTAGCACGGATTCCGATGCACCACTCAAAAGCAAACGCTTTGACCCCCATTCCGGGAGATCCGTAAATCGGAATCCGAATCCGTTCGCTCTGCCGCCCTCCGTTTTTCGAGTTCAATCGTAGAAAAATACTCGCGGTCCAGGCCAGCCCATTGCAGAAAACATAGTGAAAAGTTTTCCTAACAGTCCTGTCAAAATGAAAGGGAGGCATACCAGGGCAAGGGGACGCCAGGACTCTACAGACCATCCATGGACACCAACAATGGTGGATGCCCATGTAGAGGCTTTGGGCTTCACGCAAAGGCACAAGTAGGTCTGTTTCGACCAGGTAAAGCTAGTTGGGTGCGTGGCCGGTGGCGAGAAGCGGTGGCGGCGGCGTACAGCCAAGCTCGACCATGGCAAAACTAGCCAAAGCTAGGGTTTCATGCTGCGGCTTAGATACTCCACCAACATCTCTAAAACTTCATGGAGGTGATCCATGGATCCAACAGAAGCTTCCCATCAACTTGGATTCAGTCCTAAACCGTCGAGTGCAGCGTTTCCTCGAGGCGGAGCAAACTTAGGGTTCTGGCAGGTGCAATGCCCCCGCCGGCAACCCGGTGCTTCCCCTGGCAGAAGGCCGGGCAGGGAGAGTCCCCCGCACTCAAGGAGGCGACTACAAAGGCTTCTAGGCAAAGAAACCAAGAGGAAAGGGAAAACCTACCTCGCCAGAGTTGAGAAAGAAGAAGGTCCCTCCACCGGCTCCGCGCGGCCACGGCAGGCTTCTGGCTCCCTTGGGATCGCCTTCTCGGAGTAGAAGGAGGCCTCAGCGTGAGTTGGGGGAGAGCCACAGGGGTTTGGTGCCCTCTCCACCAACCCAACCCAAGAGCTAAAGCAACCTTGCTTAGGACTGGGTTTTTCGGCGATCAAGGCATGGGGAGGTGGCAGCGACGCTTGGAGAAGAGAGGAGAGAGTTGGAAGGTCGTGGTGGAGCTCTGGTCCAAGGCATAAATGCCCAGCTCAAGCTTCCAAGGTCTTAATGGCCATTAATGGAGCTTTGTTGTACAAAATGTAATATAGTCCTTGCACAAGCCTTCCCCAACCACAAGCTCCTCACTGTAGCTTAAAAACGCATAGAAGTCCCTCCCCAAGAAGCCCCAAATAATTTGGTCCATAAAATATTTGCATTATTGCAAAAATACCCATATTTTCACTATTTTCACATATTTCGAGGCTCTACGATGGTCAAACTAAAAAACAAACTTCGCCACAACGTCCGGCTCGACGAAACCTATCGAGTAGCAATTTTGGTTTGTTGAGTTTAAGCCTAGATAACTTATCGATCCATCTGAAATAGTGCATTTTATTGTTTGGCTCGTATTTCGATGACCTAGGCTCGTCAAACATAAAAACGAACCACTTCATTACGCTCAAAATGACGAGACCGATCAAATCGAGTATTTGGATCGTCAGATTCCGAATCCACGGTCTTCACCCAGTAGCACGGTTCGAATCCACGAACGTACCTCGCTCCGAATCCACGAGAGCGGTTGCACCTTGAATCCACAAGGCCACGCGAGTCCACGCGCCGATTTAGGGTAAATCGTTGTTTTTGGGTGGTGATGATCCGCCGAATACTTAGATTAGAAATAGATCGGAAATACCATCTAAGTATTCATTAATTTGATTCTACTCAAAATCTGAGTTTAGAAAACCTAGAATCAAATTAATCAATATAGATGAAGAAACATAGAATTGAATCTATTGATTTCCTTTCTTCTCTATATGTGGATTTTTCTCTTTCGGTCGTATTTTTCGTTTATTTCCGATACCCTAAAAATGAATCATAGGGTCTATATATAGGTTAGAAACCGTTGGAAGAAGATAAGGATCAAAAACTATCCGTTTCTGGAAATTTTCAGGACGGCGATCCGGATCGGATTTACTGTGATCCGGATCGTCGTAGCGTGATTGACAATTCCAGAAAACCAAGGGTTCGGGATCCGGATTGCAAGGTCCGATCCGGATCGTTCATACAATTCAGCAAAATCCCATGTTCGGGATCCGGATCGAAAATGGCCTTTGATCCGGATTGGATTTGCCAATGAACAAGTACCCTTCGGGATCCGGATTGGACTGTCTGATCCGGATCCTGAACATGTCCCATGTCCAGTTTTTGATTTTTATGCAATAAAAAATTCTTCCAAGTGTTTCTACACTACAAGAAGTATTCGGATCACCAAAAATCTTTAGTTAAACATACCTGATCCTTTTGAATTCTTCTTTCTTGAGATTGAGGTATATGATCCAAACTTCTTTCATCTTCAATCTTCAAGACTTAATACTTTCACGAAATACGCCAACTCAAATTCCGTAACAATCTCCCCCTTTGGCGGTTTCGTGACAAAACACAAATCCACAAAAGAAAATTCAAAAAGGATATTTTTGTTGCTATCACCATACAACAAAAATTTACAATGGAGATCCAAAAATTTAAATACATGAGATAAACTCCTAAAACAGACTCTAGACTTAGACATCTGTACTCTCTGCAAAAAGAAATCATTCTTGACAAAAAGAGATCGTTAGATACCTCAAGAATATTTCGCATTCAAAACCTAGCAGAGATAAAGTTTATACTCATCATGACATTTAGTAATTCAGATATGTAATAAGATCACAATCAAACATTGACATATCTTCTAAGCGATAAGATTCCAAATGTCATAACTTTGCTTTGTTAGTAATCAAACAACTTGTTAGTAATAATACATGTCCAAATAGTTAGTCAAATAGTTAGTAGGGACATGCAACAAATCACAAATAAAACCAGAAGTTGTGATACTTACCTTTCACCAAAGTCAAAGTTTGTTCAAAGTTCTCACATGTTCAAAGTTCTCACATCTCACATCTCATCTCTAAACTCTCTCCCCCTTTTTGTCACAAACTAAGCCAAAATTACAAAAGACAAGGAGAGTTAAAAAGTCCAAAATCAAGAAAAACCTGAGAACTAAAACTAAAACAAAGTAAGAACAAAACTAAATCCAAAAAAAAATAAAAGCCTGCACAAATCTGCACAAAAAGTTGTTAGCGCACAAATTAGTCATCGGAGTCCGATTCCTCAGACGCACTACATCCCATCTTAGTGAACATTTTCTTGATCAATTTCTTCATCGAGTTTACTCTCTTGGTCAATGTAATGTGTGATGCAGTGATGATCTCGAGTTCCTCAGAAATTCGCCTTTGTTCTTTGGTTATTTGCTCTTGCTCAAAAGATAGGCGCTGTTGTTGCTTGAAAATCGAAGTTACCGATGCTTCATCATCCGCGCGGGTGCTTGTTGAGACGGTGAGGCAGAGTTGCCGACACAAGGTTTCTTTCCAGTGGAGGGTGTCGGAGTAACATGTGGTAATTTTGAAGTGACTTCACAATCGTTGACTCATCTATCATCCCCCAACAGTGTTGATATGATGTCGAGCTTATATCAATTTCAAATTTTTGCAAGATCCTCATGATGATTAATGGAAATGGAAGTCGCTCAGAAGGATGAGGATGCACAACATATCTTGACATTCTATTCCAAATTATGTAGGGAATGTTCATGTTCAACCCTACAGCCTCAGAAGGATGACCTATGAGATATAAGAACAACATTCTATCCCTTCTCACTACCTTCGTCTGCATGTTAGGCAAAATGTTGTAACAAGTGATGAAGTTAAGAAATCGGTACTCCAGTCGAAGATGTTTGGATTTTACACTTTTACCATCAGCTGATTCAGTTCCTTCCAAACAAATCTTCCTTATCACGGTTTGCCACAAGTCATTCGTCAAACTTCTTCCTGTCAAATAGTTGATCCCCGATGTGTTGGATTCCATTCCAAGGACTTCGCCTATTAACTGCGGAGTGATTTTAAGCTTCATCCCTTGGATATTTGTATAGAAATGCATTGAGCCAGTTCATCTTCTTGAAGATGTCTTGCATTCGTGTAAAAGGTTCTTACACGATACAAACAATACCCAAGTAATTCGGGGAATCGACAGACTTGGATGAGATTAGCTTGCTCAATTAAAGTCCCAAACTCTGGTGAGTGATTTCGGAGAGCTTCAATGTTGACATGTCGTTCACCGATGCATTCACGATGTTCAAAAGCTCGAAGGCGATCAATGCTGACGAACACTCCTTCCACGCGAGGCGGGGAGTCAGGAACCATTGGCTTGCTAGCATTAGCATGTCGTGCTTGTCCAAAGCGTCGAGCAAGTCGTTTCCTTTTTACCGAGATGGTGGTGACGTCATAGGTGCTTTTCCTGTGTCAATGGGTGCCTTTCCTTTTGATCCATCGGCAGTCTTTTCTTTAGGTTTAACGGGCATTGATTCATCATCATCTGTCAGCTTGTCCCAGTCTACCTCATCATTGTCTGCTTCAGTTTCTGTATCACTGATAAGATGAAATTCACCTTTTCGTTGAGGTTTCTTGGCTCTTTTCAACTTGTTGGTTGCTCGAGTATGCACCATTGTAACCAACAAAAGAATGATCCATGAGAATGCCATTGTTGTAGTGCTTTGTGTTTAAGAAGTGTCCTGTGAAGACCAACTCAAGAACATGAAAATTTTCAATTTTGAAAAATTTGAAAAATTGTACCCAAACAATCATAATCATGTAGAGAGACTAAGAATCAAATTAGTTTTGCAAAAAGAATTTTAAAAATAGATCAATTGCATGATTTTCAAAAATTCCTCTTATATGCCCTAAAACCGAATTTTTAGAAATCGAAGCCCAAAAATTCGTTAATCAGGAGAAAACCCAGCATATAATCAAAACTAATCTACCCAGAGTTCTTATTTCAAAAGAAATTTGATCAAAAACCATTCACAAACGAAAAAGTTCCATGATTTCTACTCACGTTTGAGCAAATAAAGAAAAACTGTGAAAAACCGAGATTTTGATCAATAAAACTTACTTGGAATCGAAGAACTTTGAGTTTGGAAGGCTCCAAGATGCAAGAAATCTAGAGAGAGAAACTCTAGAGGCTTAAGAACAAAAGATTAGGGTAAAAGAAATCAAAACCTCTTTGTTCTATTAAAACCCTAGCCGTGATCCGGATCGGATCGTGAATGTGATCCGGATCGGCTACCCGCAGGAAAACCTGCGTTCGGGATCCGGATCACTTAGTCCGATCCGGATCGGCTTCAACTTTTTCTTCAGAAAAATTTAGAAAAATTCCATAAAATCCAGAAAAAGTATGTAAGCACTTTAGCATATCAACTTTAAACAAAAATCATCGTTTCATACAACAAGAAATAGATTATACAAAATCTATCAAAAATACTCAAAAATGAAACGAAAATTTACGAAATTAAAACACTTAAAGTTGAACAACTTCAATCACATCTAACCTGATCTTATGCGTAATGCCTTTATCAAATCATCAATTTGGTAAAGAAAATGAAATACCAAGATCAATAGATGTTTGAAATCCCAGATAAGTTAGATAATATATCTAGACAATCTGTTGAAGGAGTGGCTCTTTGAGCATCTTTTATCAAAAATCCCACCTTATACCAACCATGAAATTTGACTGAGTCAAGTATTTCAATATGCATTTCATCATCAATTTTTCTTTAAAACAAAAATTTGCTTTGCATTCATGGGGTATTTTTTTCTTTCTTTTCTCCATGTGGTGGTAGTTTTCACACTCCTCATTGGGATGTAACTCTTTCCACATCTTTTGAGCATATTACATTTCTTTGACTCCCCCTCAATTGGCTATCAATTATTTAATATATAAGGTATTCAACCAAAAATTGATCTCGCATTCATACTCGACTAAGCAATCAAATAAGATAATGACTATACCAAGAGATCATTGAGAGAGAAATTGACTTTGATCACTTAAAAGATGACTTAATTAACATAAATGATCATTGCAACATTGAAATATTATGATATCAAAAGCATAATAAATTTCTAAATGCATGAAAAGATGCAATTAAAGTCAATTATGATTTATGCTCAATTAATGTCCTATGTACAAACATAGATAAAGAACAAAAACACAAAACAAAACCTAACCTAAGCAAAGGTTTCAAAAAGAGGTTATTTCAAGGAAAGCATGCCAATTGCTTTACGCAAGTGAATAAAACGTTTTTGATCCAAAGGTTTTGTTAAGATATCAGCTAATTGATCCTCAGTTGAAATATATGAAAGTTGAAGAATATTTGATTCAACTAGCTCTCTAAGAAAATGATATCTAAGTTCAATATGTTTTGTTCTAGAGTGCAACACAGGGTTTTTAGAAATGTTAATAGCACTAGTGTTGTCACAAAGAATGGTTACCGAAGATGCTGAAATCCGGAAGTCGCTCAACACGCTTTTCATCCAAATCAATTGGGTTGAACAACTTCCTGCAGAAATGTACTCCGCTTCGGCAGTCGAGAGTGCTATGCAGTTTTGCTTTTTACTGTGCCATGCAACAAGGCAATGGCCAAGATAGAAGCATGCACCACTCGTGCTTTTCCGATCATCCACTGATCCAGCCCAATCGGCATCTGAGTATCCAACAATATCCAAACTTGTTCCCATAGGATACCAAATTCCGAAATTTATTGTACCTTTGATATACCGGATGATCCGTTTCACCGCTTTCAGGTGAACCTCCTTTGGTGCTGATTGATATCTCGCACAAATCCCAACACTGAAGGATATATCCGGGCGACTAGCCGTGAGATATAGTAGACTTCCAATCATACTGCGATACAGTTTCTCGTCTACATTCTCACTATGTGATTCACTTCCAAGTCCCTTATGGCTAGTTCCCATTGGAGTCGGAAAATCCTTAGAATTTTCTAGATCAAACTTTTTGACCAACTCCATTGCATACTTGGATTGACACAAGTGAATTCCTTCATCGTTTTGTTTAACTTGTAATCCAAGAAAATAAGTCAATTCGCCCATCATGGACATCTCAAATTCGCTTTCCATGGTCTCCGCGAATTTAGAAGCATCATTATCTCTTGTTGCACCAAATACAATGTCATCGACATAGATTTGTGCTACAATGAAATTGTTTTGATAATGCTTCACAAAGAGAGTCCTGTCAGCTCCCCCTCGAGTATAGCCCTTTTCCAAAAGGTGCTTTGTCAACCTTTCGTACCATGCTCGCGGTGCTTGTTTCAGACCGTAAAGAGCCTTTTTCAAACGAAAAACATGGTTAGGTAGTTTATGATCCACAAAACCTTTCGGTTGAGCCACATAAACTTCCTCATTTAAAAACCCATTTAAAAATGCGCTCTTAACGTCCATTTGAAATAATTTGATTTTAAAATGACAAGCTATCGCAAATAAGATACGAATGGACTCGAGTCTAGCTACAGGGGCGAAAGTTTCATCAAAGTCTATACCTTCTACTTGAGAGTAGCCTTGAGCAACTAGTCTTGCTTTGTTCCTGATGATAGTACCATCTTCATTTTTCTTGTTCTTGAAAATCCATTTGGTACCTATCACATTGTGTTGCTTCGGAGGCTTCGTTAATTCCCAGACTTTGTTTCGCTCAAATTGATGGAGCTCTTCCTGCATTGCTTCAATCCAGTAGTCATCTTGAAGAGCTTCATCAACATTCTTTGGTTCGATTGAGATACATAGCATGCGAATCCGCAAACCAATTGTCTCCGAGTTCTAACTCCTTCTTGTGGATCTCCAATGATGTTCGATTCAGGATGATCCTTGGAGATGCGTAACGTTTGAGGTAAGGAGTAGTCGGAGGTACACGAGATGATTCCTGCACATCAGATAAACTTGAAGAACCGTTAGATGCATCATTATTATCGAAAGAATTGTTAGAAGAAGATGCATTAGCAGGTGTATCATCATCAAGAGAGATATCGAGGGTAGATTTTTCAGATTCAAAGTGAAAAGCTTCATCTACTTTAACATTTATCGATTCTACGATCGTCTTAGATTCTAAGTTAAAAACTCGATATGCTCTACTGTTTGTAGAATAACCTAAGAAAATCCCTTCGTCACTTCGAGAGTCAAATTTTCCAAGATTTTCGCGATCACGTAAAATAAAACACCGACTCCCAAAGATACGAAAATATTTGATGTTAGGTTTTCTACAAAACCATAGTTCATATGGTGTATTTAAAGTCCCCGGGCGCAAATACACGCGATTAATAACATAGACAGCAGTGTTCACCGCTTCAGCCCAAAAATATAACGGTAAGTTCCGGCTATGAAGCATAACACGTGCCATCTCCTGTACGACCCTGTTTTTGCGCTCGACTACACCATTCTGTTGAGGTGTATAAGGTGCAGAGAATTCATGTTTAATGCCGTTAGAAGTGCAAAAATCAATGAATTTGGAATTTATGAATTCTCCACCTCTATCACTTCTAACTCGAGTAATCTTTTCATTCTTTTCAATCATAATACGATGGCAAATCTCGTGAAAAGAATCAAAAGTATCAGCTTTCTCTTTTAAAAATGCTACCCAAGTATATCTAGAGAAATCATCAACCAATAAGAAAATATACCATTTACCTCCCAAAGATGGTTGACGAGTTGGCCCCATTAAGTCCATGTGCAAAAGTTCCAAAGGCCGTTTTGTACCTATGTGGTTCAAGTTCTTGTGTGCAGTCCTAGACTGTTTTCCCTTTTGGCAACCGCCACACACAATGTTTTGTTCAAAAGAAAGTTTCGGAACCCCCTTGACCACATCTTTGTTTGAAATTCTAGCAAGTTCCTTAAAGTTTATGTGACCTAGCCTTTCATGCCAAAGTGTTTCATTTTTCAAAGATGCTAGGTTACATTTTTCAGAAATTTTATGAGGAACTACATAACAATTGTTTTCTGATCTAACCCCTTTTAAAAAGAAAGCATGGTTCTTGTCAGTTACAGTACATTCATCAGATGAAAAATTAACTGAATAACCATTATCACAAAGTTGACTTATGCTTATGAGG
Source organism: Tillandsia fasciculata (assembly GCA_029168755.2). Classification (NCBI taxonomy): domain Eukaryota; kingdom Viridiplantae; phylum Streptophyta; class Magnoliopsida; order Poales; family Bromeliaceae; genus Tillandsia; species Tillandsia fasciculata. The sequence goes on along the minus strand of JAQOTM010000356.1, from coordinate 42,938 downwards.
TTAGTCTTAAGGCCATGAACAAATAACACATTATTTAGAACCGGGCCATCTGGAATAGCTACCGTTCCCTTTCCAACAATTTTGGAAGACCGACCATCTCCGAAAACAACAAGTCCTCCGGAGATTTTCTCAAAGGTTTGAAAACAGTTTTTGTCACCGGTCATGTGACGGGAACACCCGCTATCCAGATACCAAGACGAACTATCATATGCATGCAAGGAAACATTAGTAACAAGACAGGGAAAAATTTCACCTTTGCGCACCCAAACCTTTTTGGAATGCGTCGGTAATGGTCGTGAAGTTACTCTCCTAGGTGAAAGCGTCTTGTTAGAAGATTGCTGCTCCTTGATGAAGTCGTCTTGAGCGGTGAACTACCAAGGCTCTTTTCCTTTGAATGATTTGCATTGATTTCTGAGGAATCACCTTTTGGTAGTCATTGCAAGAGGTGCTTGAGGTGTGCGTTTGGCTCCCGTCTTGCAATTTCTCCTTATGTGCCCTGAAATGCCACAACGAAAACATACCTTAGATCTTGACGATCCCGAAGAGGATGAAGTAGGCTTGTTGTCGTTGCTTGTCGTGAATTCCGGTGTCGGAGGAGGAGATACCGACTGAGGCACAAAAACTGTCCCACTCGAACTTGGAATGTCTCCAGTTTGAGTGTATCCGAGGCCGAACTTATTTGTTTGACCAAGACCAAGAAGCCTATCCAACTTACTCCTTCCAGAAGAGAATCGCTTTAAATCATCCTTTAGTTGGAGAATGGTCTTTGTCATTTCCATTTTATCCTGTCGAGCCTCGTCGTAGAGCTTTGAGAAATAATTCGCTTTATCCACCATTTCTCATGTTCTTTCTCGAAAAGCTCATTGGACTCTTGAAGGGAAACATTTGCTTTGGCTAAGTTATCCCTTTCCACTTCAAGAGCGTTTGAGAGAGAAGATGCCCTTTTTGCTTCTTCTTCGAGATCCTGCAATCTCCCTCTCAAACTCCGGTTTTGCTTTGCCAGTTTCTTTGAATCCCTCAAAAGTTATGGTAGGCAAGAGCAAAATCTTCACCTTCAGAATTACTCGATTCATTGTCCGTAGCGTTCTTTTCAACATGGGAGGAGTTGGACAAGGAATCGGAGGTACTTGCCATCAAGCACATGAAGGGTGAAGATGTGGACGCGTGGAATGCTGTCGCGTTGTCTTCTTCATCACTTGAGGATGACTCATTTGACGTGGAGTTGTCATCCCAAGTGACGACTTGCATCGCTTTCTTCTTTGCCGGATTCTTGTTGGGACACTCCGTTGCAATGTGGCCGTAGCCTCGACATTTGAAGCACTGTACTTGTCCCTCTGAACTTTTCTTATCCTTTGAGAAGTTCTCTTGCTTTCTTGACTTGTAGCTTGAAGAACCCTTGCCTTTCTTCGACTTTCCGAAGGATGGAGTTTTGCTTGGATTACCCCTTCGAAAGTTGCGGCGAAACTTCCTTGTCAAGAGAGCGAGCTGCTTCTCAAAGTCCTCCATAGATAGGTTCTCATCATCGTCCGAGGAGGATGAATCCGCGTCTTCTTCCTTTGTTGTTTTCAATGCATAACCTGAAGACTTAGAAGAGGATGCCTTTCCAGAAGAATAGTTAGTAGGAAATGTCATTTCATAAGTTTGTAATGCACCAACTAATTCTTCTACACGCATTTCGTCCGGGTGTTTAATTGTTTCAATGGCTGCGACCTTCGGGCGAAATCGTTCAGGAAGAGTTCTTAAATCTTTCTTACAACTTTAAATTCTGGAATCTTCTCTCCCAAGTTAGCACATGAGTTTACGATGTCTTGCAATCGTGTGTAATAGTCTGTGAAAGATTCATTTTCTGCCATAGAGATAGAGTCAAACTTGCTCGTAAGCATTTGCAGTTTCTGAATCTTCACAAGGTTAGTTCCCTCATGCGTAACTTGAAGAACATCCCAGATTTCTTTCGCAGTCTCACATGCCGAGACGCGAGAGAACTCTGTTTGTGACAAAGCATTAAATAGAGCATTAATTCCCTTGCCATTGTAAGAAGATGAATCTATCTCTTCCTTGGTCCATTTCGACCTAGGTTTTAAGGTGCGAACATCAGAAATAATTTCAGTTGGATTAGACCATCCTAATTCAATTGATTGCCACACCCTTTCGTCGATGGAAATTAAAAAGGCTTTCATCCGTACTTTCCAGTACGCATAATTTGTTCCATCAAAGAAAGGGGGTCGATTGATGTTTCCACCTTCAACCATTGTTTACAACCCTATTCCCGCTCTGATACCACTTGTTGGGTTATATGTAATAAGGATCTAAATAGGGGAAAAAACACCTAGAGGGGGGTGAATAGGTGTAAACAATAAACACTCAAAAAATCATTGCGCAATAAAACCCAATGCGGAAAAATAAATGAACACGCAAGATTTTTACGTGGAAAAACTCCAAACCGGAGTAAAAAACCACGGGACCGATAACACGGCGAAATCCACTAGAATTAACACACGTACAAGGTGATATAACGTACTCACAGACGACTCAACCTTTTACCATACGCTCCTAGTAGATCTTCTCCGCTCGCTCCACGACGCTTCTCGAATCCACGATCCGCGCCCAACGCTGAATCCACAGCGTCCAACGTCGAGTCCACGACGTCCGACCGAATCCACGGTCTTCACCCAGTAGCACGCTTCGAATCCACGAACGTACCTCGCTCCGAATCCACGAGAGCGGTTGCACCTTGAATCCACAAGGCCACGCGAGTCCACGCGCCGATTTAGGGTAAATCGTTGTTTTTGGGTGGTGATGATCCGCCGAATACTTAGATTAGAAATAGATCGGAAATACCATCTAAGTATTCATTGATTTGATTCTACTCAAAATCTGAGTTTGGAAAACCTAGAATCAAATCAATCAATATAGATGAAGAAACATAGAATTAAATCTATTGATTTCCTTTCTTCTCTATATGTGGATTTTTCTTTTCGGTCGTATTTTTCGTTTATTTCCGATACCCTAAAAATGAATCATAGGGTCTATTTATAGGTTAGAAACCATTGGAAGAAGATAAGGATCAAAAACTAACCTTTTCTGGAAATTTTCAGGACGGCGATCCGGATCGGATTTACTGCGATCCGGATCGTCGTAGCGTGAAAGACAATTCCAGAAAACCAAGGGTTCGGGATCCGGATCGCAAGTCCGATCCGGATCGTTCATACAATTCAGCAAAATCCCATGTTCGGGATCCGGATCGAAAATGGCCTTTGATCCGGATTGGATTTGCCAATGAACAACACCCTTCGGGATCCGGATTGGAAGTCTGATCCGGATCCTGAACATGTCCCATGTCCAGTTTTTGATTTTTATGCAATAAAAAATTCTTCCAAGTGTTTCTACACTACAAGAAGTATTCGGATCACCAAAAATCTTTAGTTAAACATACCTGATCCTTTTGAATTCTTCTTTCTTGAGATTGAGGTATATGATCCAAACTTCTTTCATCTTCAATCTTCAAGACTTAATACTTTCACGAAATACGCCAACTCAAATTCCGTAACAGAATCCCTGCCGAGCACCTGCCTCGGCCGCCGAGCACCCGCCTCGGCATCACCGCTCACACCCCCCACCCACGGGGGCCCCCATTCCTAACGCCACCATTGCGTGGGGTACACGGGTCACCATTACCACTTTTTCGGAAAAGCACACCCTCGCGGTGGCCAAACCGCCGGTGTGCGTGTAGCAACAAGAGCCTCGACCGAGCACCAACCGCGGTTAACCGAACCGAGCACCAACCTCGGTAAACCAGACCGAGCACCTGCCTCAGCCATCTCCCAGAACATGGTGTGTCGTCGAGTCCAGCGACCCTTAGTCGCCATCGACGTGGTGATAAATAAAACGTAAGCATAAGCGGGGGTTAGCAACATTTTAATGTGTCAAACCTTTGCTCTTACCAATTGACCTCGCTTCCCGACTCAATAACCGTCGGGAAGGGAACCCACCTTTCGACGTCCGACTGGTCACAACGATCACCGTCCTCGTCGCCCGTATACTCCAAACAACCCTACTGTTGTTCGGAGAGGCGAACCGCCCATCCAGTCTCCCGCCGCGACAATCATTAAACCCGGCGGTCCACATCACCCCTTACAAGATATAAATAGTAAGAACGGAAACATACACAAAGACGTTCTAAGGGGTACCCACCTGGAATGCGAAGAAAAGGATGCGCGGGAAATCCCAGGTGAAAATCCTCCCACCTTAATTCCGAAATACCAAAGTAGAAAAAATAATGTTAAAAACATCGTCGCGGTCAAAAACACTCAAAAACGGGGCGAAACGGGCCAAAAACGGAGCTTCTGGGCTCTTTGGCAGCAGTCGGGTGCACAGGTCCAGGCGTGGACCGGGTCCACGGCAGGAGGCGGCGGGGGCGCAGACCGGGAGCACCGCACGGTGAGCCGCTGGTGCATGGCCGGCGTCGCGGACCGGGTTCACGGCATAGTGACTGGCGGTCGCGGATCGGGTGCACGCCCAGCTGGGTGAGCCGGTGCGGCTTGGGCCGGGCCGCGCACGGGGGAAAGGCGCAGACCGGGTCCATGCCGCGCGGCTGCGGTGGCGAGCGCCGGGTGCACGCCTGGTGCGTGCACCGCGGGGTCTGGGCTGGGCCGGCGCACGCGCCCGTGCGCCGGGTCCGCGCCTCCGGGCCGCGATGCCGTGCGCCGGGTGCACGCCGGTCCGGTGGACCGCGTGACTGAATCCGGCCTGAATGCACAGTAAACCCTAATTCGTGCACCTTTTCCGTTTCCGGTTGCGACCACGCGACCCCGGTGGCTGCGGTGACGACCTCGTGACCAATTTAACGGCGGCGGCGGCCTCCCGTTCAACACCAAACCCGCGTCGCCCGCGACAACGACAAAAGGAAAACCCCATACCGAAAAACCGGGAAGACCCCAACCGCTTACCTTGTTCTCGCCGGTGAGGGAGGAAGAAAGAGGATCGTCCCGCTCTCGCTCGTCGGGTTCCGCAGTGCGGTCGTCCTTCTTTCTCCCCGTCTCGTCGCCTCGGTTCCTCACGCCCGCGGTTGAATCGAGAGAAAAAGAATTGGGGTTCCCCTTTTTCTTTCTTAAAAGCGCCGCCTTAAACCCTAGCCGTCAAGAGAGAAACCCCAGGAGGAAAAACCCTACGGCCCCCGGTTTTAAAGAAATTCTAAAATAACCAGAACAAAAACCGGCGGCTAAGATTGTCTCGTAAAGCGTGTCAATCGCTCGCACGGATCCCGGGGCGCCTAAAAGGGTCCAAACTTCAAATTTAAATTCTGGGAGATCCCGGGGTCGGAAATCAAATCCGATCGCGCCACCGTTCTCCGTTTTGCGAGCTCTACCACCTAAAAATACCCGCGCGCCCCGACGGTCTGCCCAGAAATTCTCGAATTTCAACCCCTCCTTAATCAACTGAAAAAATATTTAATTAGGACCCAAAACAGAAACCGTAAGATCGAGGTACCACCAAATGAATAAAATAATCCACTGACATAAAAAGATGAAAGGTCCGATCACAGCAGGATTCCATCCGATCGCCTCGAAAAGCGTGCCGGTCACTTAGCACGGATTCCGATGCACCACTCAAAAGCAAACGCTTTGACCCCCATTCCGGGAGATCCGTAAATCGGAATCCGAATCCGTTCGCTCTGCCGCACTCCGTTTTTCGAGTTCAATCGTAGAAAAATACTCGCGGTCCAGGCCAGCCCATTGCAGAAAATATAGTGAAAAGTTTTCCTAACAGTCCTGTCAAAATGAAAGGGAGGCATACCAGGGCAAGGGGACGCCAGGACTCTACAGACCATCCATGGACACCAACAATGGTGGATGCCCATGTAGAGGCTTTGGGCTTCACGCAAAGGCACAAGTAGGTCTGTTTCGACCAGGTAAAGCTAGTTGGGTGCGTGGCCGGTGGCGAGAAGCGGTGGCGGCGGCGTACAGTCAAGGTCGACCATGGCAAAACTAGCCAAAGCTAGGGTTTCATGCTGCGGCTTAGATACTCCACCAACATCTCTAAAACTTCATGGAGGTGATCCATGGATCCAACAGAAGCTTCCCATCAACTTGGATTCGGTCCTAAACCGTCGAGTGCAGCGTTTCCTCGAGGCAGAGCAAACTTAGGGTTCTGGCAGGTGCAATGCCCCCGCCGGCAACCCGGTGCTTCCCCTGGCAGAAGGCCGGGCAGGGAGAGTCCCCCGCACTCAAGGAGGCGACTACAAAGGCTTCTAGGCAAAGAAACCAAGAGGAAAGGGAAAACCTACCTCGCCAGAGTTGAGAAAGAAGAAGGTCCCTCCACCGGCTCCGCGCGGCCACGGCAGGCTTCTGGCTCCCTTGGGATCGCCTTCTCGGAGTAGAAGGAGGCCTCAGCGTGAGTTGGGGGAGAGCCACAGGGGTTTGGTGCCCTCTCCACCAACCCAACCCAAGAGCTAAAGCAACCTTGCTTAGGATTGGGTTTTTCGGCGACCAAGGCATGGGGAGGTGGCAGCGACGCTTGGAGAAGAGAGGAGAGAGTTGGAAGGTCGTGGTGGAGCTCTGGTCCAAGGCATAAATGCCCAGCTCAAGCTTCCAAGGTCTTAATGGCCATTAATGGAGCTTTGTTGTACAAAATGCAATATAGTCCTTGCACAAGCCTTCCCCAACCACAAGCTCCTCACTGTAGCTTAAAAACGCATAGAAGTCCCTCCCCAAGAAGCCCCAAATAATTTGGTCCATAAAATATTTGCATTATTGCAAAAATACCCATATTTTCACTATTTTCACATATTTCGAGGCTCTACGATGGTCAAACTAAAAAACAAACTTCGCCACAACGTCCGGCTCGACGAAACCTATCGAGTAGCAATTTTGGTTTGTTGAGTTTAAGCCTAGATAACTTATCGATCCATCTGAAATAGTGCATTTTATTGTTTGGCTCGTATTTCGATGACCTAGGCTCGTCAAACATAAAAACGAACCACTTCATTACGCTCAAAATGACGAGACCGATCAAATCGAGTATTTGGATCGTCAGATTCCGATTCCGAACGGTCGAATTGGCCAACGTTGGTCGGAAATCCAGAAAACTATAGGATTACTATTCACAGCTTAAGTTATGACCCATTCTCCGTTTCGCACCATTTTTGAGGCGATAGGCTTGCCAAACTAAAAATCGGATCATGTCATCTCGTTTAGTTCGACGAGACAGATCAAGTGGCGATTTCACTTTGTTGAGTTTGGGTCCGAATAAGTAAATCGGGAGGTAGTTTCGCGAAAACTTCGGAAATTCAAGTTTTTAACTTATAGGAATTCCAGAAAAATAAATTTAAATTCAAATTCCAGATTTAAAATTCTTGGTTACTACATCACTCACACCTTATAAGAAGTTTCGTCCCCGAAACTTAAACTCAACTATGATGTTCACAGTGCTATCATAGTTTCAATATGATTAAAATTACAACTTTATTCGATAGCTACGAAGGTACCTGTCGGGTTCTCCTCCGGTGGATCTTCCTGATAGGCAACGAGTAGACCCGTCCCCCGAAAGTTTGACGCGCCCCCCCGGACTGACGATGGAGAGGAGGAAGACCAGATGAAGCAGCGTTCAGTGAAGTGCCCTGTCGCTGATATGGGATCGCAGGTGCTGACGAAGTGGAATATCCAGGTACGGGTCCTTGTGGGCAATTATCCCAAATGTGCCCCGGCTGCCCACACTTGTAGCAACATCCATGCCGACATGGACACACTTTCGCATAATGCAAATTACCACAGAAAACACAGGATCGTGGCTTTCACTGGTACCTGCCAATGGATGCGCTCACAGCCTGTCCCTGGGATCGAGAATGCTTAGGTGGTTTCCAGCTGCTGGAGGATTCACCCTGACCCCCAGAAGAAGTTTTCTTCTTATCATTTCCCTTCTCAGTGGCACTCCGCTCGGCACGAAAAATCGAGATGTCGGCCTCAATGGAGAGGCAGCGGTCAACGCAGTCGTCGAAGTCGGTTATCAAGGGGGAAAATGCTAGCGGCGAATCTCACGTCGCAGCCCTTGAGAGAACAGCCGAACCTTGCGTTTCTCTGTTACGGAATTTGAGTTGGCGCATTTCGTGAATAGTTCATGTCTTGAAGATTGAAGATGAAGAAACTCTGGATCAATACCTCAATCTCAAGAAAGAAGAATTCAAAAGGATCAGGTACGTTTAACTAAATAATTTGTGATGATCCGAATACTTCTTATAGTGTAGAAACACCCGGAAGAGGTTTTAACTGCATATTCATCAAAAACTGGACATGGGACATGTTCAGGATCCGGATCATGTCGTTTCAATCCGGATCCCGAAGGGTGCTCGTTCATACACTAGTTCAATCCGGATCATGGCATTTGATGATCCGGATCCCGAACATGAGTTTTACCTGTTGGCTTGAACGATCCGGATCGTGGAATCTCAATCCGGATCCCGAACACATTGTTCTGGTAAAACTGTATGAACGATCCGGATCGTAGATTATGATCCGGATCCCGAACAGGCGGTTTTCTGGAAATTGCTCTCTACGCGTAAGCGATCCGGATCGTGACTTGCGCAGTCCGGATCGCCGCCCGTAAAACTTTCCAGAAAAGTTTGTTTTTGATCCGAATATTCTTCCTAGGGTTTCTAACCTATAAATAGCCCTTCCTTTTCATTTCTAGGGCAATCCACACATCGGAAAAAGAGCCGTCATTTTCAAATATCATTTTATACGGCCTTAGATCCACATATAGAGAAGAACGGAAATCATTAGATCTATTTAATGGTTCTTCATCTATATTGATTAGTTTGATTCTAGGATTTTCATACTCATATCTTGAGTTGAATCAAACTAATGAATACTTAGATGGTATTTCCGATCTACTCTTGATCTAAGTATTCGGCGGATCATCACCACCCAAACAAACAACGATTTACCCCAAAATCGGCGCGTGGACTCGCGTGGCCTTGTGGATTCAAGGTGTTATCGCTCTCGTGGATTCGGAGCGAGGTGCGTTCGTGGATTCGAAGCGTACCATTGGGTGAAGACCGTGGATTCGGTCGGACGTCGTGGATTCGACGTTGGACGCTGTGGATTCAGCGTTGGCGGCGCAAATCGTGGATTCGAGAAGCGTCGTGGAGCGAGCGGAGAAGATCGACTAGGGGCGTATGGTAAAAGGTTGAGTCGTCTGTGAGTACGTTATATCACCTTGTACGTGTGTTAACTCTAGTGGATTTCGCCGTGTTATCGGTCCCGTGGTTTTTTACTCCGGTTTGGAGTTTTCCACGTAAAAATCTTGTGTGTTCTTTTATTTTTCCGCATTGGGTTTTATCGCACAATGATTTTTGAGTGTTTATTGTTTACACCTATTCACCCCCCTCTAGGTGTTTTTTCCCCTATTAGATCCTTATTAACCTAAACCCAACAAGTGGTATCAGAGCGGGAATAGGGTTGTAAACAATGGTTGAAGGTGGAAACATCAATCGACCCCCTTTCTTTGATGGAACTAATTATGCGTACTGGAAAGTACGGATGAAAGCTTTCTTAATTTCCATCGACGAAAGGGTGTGGCAATCAATTGAATTAGGATGGTCTAATCCAACTGAAATTTTAGATGATGTTCGCACCTTAAAACCTAGGTCGAAATGGACCAAGGAAGAGATAGACTTATCTTCTTACAATGGCAAAGGGATTAATGCTCTATTTAATGCTTTGTCACAAACTGAGTTCTCTCGCGTCTCGGCATGTGAGACTGCGAAAGAAATCTGGGATGTTCTTCAAGTTACGCATGAGGGAACTAACCTAGTGAAGATTCAGAAACTGCAAATGCTTACGAGCAAGTTTGACTCTATCTCTATGGCAGAGAATGAATCCTTCACTGACTATTACACACGATTGCAAGACATCGTGAACTCATGTGCTAACTTGGGAGAGAAGATTCCAGAATTTAAAGTTGTAAGAAAAATTCTAAGAACTCTTCCTGAACGATTTCGCCCGAAGGTTGCAGCCATTGAAACAATTAAACACCCGGACGAAATGCGTGTAGAAGAATTAGTAGGTGCTTTACAAACTTATGAAATGACTTTTCCTACTAACTATTCTTCTGGAAAGGCATCCTCTTCTAAGTCTTCAGGTTACGCATTGAAATCAACTAAAGAAGAAGACGCGGATTCATCCTCCTCGGACGACGACGAGAACATTTCTATGGAGGACTTTGAGAAGCAGCTCGCTCTCTTGACAAGGAAGTTTCGCCGCAACTTTCGAAGGGGAAATTCAAGCAAAACTCCATCCTTCGGAAAGTCGAAGAAAGGCAAAGGGATTTCAAGCTACAAGTCAAGAAGCCAAGAGAACTTCTCAAAGGATAAGAAAAGTTCTGAGGGACAAGTTCAGTGTTTCAAATGTCGAGGCTACGGCCACATAGCAACTGAATGTCCCAACAAGAATCCGGCTAAGAAGAAAGCGATGCAAGCAGTCACTTGGGATGACAACTCCACGTCAAATGAGTCATCGTCAAGTGATGAAGAAGACAACGCGACAGCTTTCCACGCGTCCACCAAACCTTCATCCTTCATGTGCTTAATGGCAAGTACATCCGACTCACTGTCCAACTCCACTGTGGAAAAGATTGCAACGGACGATGAGTCAGATAATTCGGAAGGTGAAGATTTTGTTTTAGCCTACCATCAACTTCTGAGGGATTCAAAGAAACTGGCTAAACAAAACAAGGGGTTGAAAGAGAGATTACTGGAACTTGAAGTTGAATTAAAAAGAGTAACCTCTATCTCAACCGATCTTGAAGTGGAAAGGGACAATCTGGTTAAGACAAATGTTTCCCTTCAAGAGTCCAATGAGCATTTCGAGAAGAGTTATGTAGACATGGTGAACAAAGCGAATTACTTCTTGAAGCTCTACGGCGAGGCCCGACAGGAAAAATCTGAAATGACAGAGACCATACGCCAACTAAAGGATGACTTACAGAGATTTACTTCTGGAAGGAGTAAGTTGGACAGACTCCTTGGTCTCGGTCAAAGAAACAAGTTCGGCCTCGGATACACTCAAACTGGAGACATTCCAAGTTCGAGTGGTACGGTATTTGTGCCTTCGTCGGTATCTCCTCCTCCGACACCGGTGTTCACGCCAAGCAACGACAACGAACCTACTACATCATCTTCGGAATCGACAAGAACCAAGGTATGTTTTCGTTGTGGCATTTCAGGGCACATCAGAAGAAACTGCAAGACTGGAGCCAAATGCACACCTCAAGAACATCTTGCAGCAACTACCAAAAGGGCTATTCCTCGGAAAACCACTCCAACCAAATTGACGGAAAAGAGCCTTGGTAGTACATCGCTCAAGACGACATCTTCAAGGAGCAGCAATTCTTCAAGCAAGACGCCCTCACCTAGGAAATCAACTCCACGAGCACTACAGTCGCATACCAAAAAGGTTTGGGTGCGCAAAGGTGAGATCTTTCCCTGTCTTGCTACCACTGTTTCCTTGCATGCATATGATAGTTCGTCTTGGTATTTGGATAGCGGGTGTTCCCGTCATATGACCGGTGATAAAAATTGTTTTCAAACCTTTGAGAAAAACTCCGGAGGACTTGTTGTTTTCGGAGATGGCCGGTCTTCCAAAATTGTTGGAAAGGGAACGGTAGCTATTCCAGATGGCCCGGTTCTAGATAATGTATTATTTGTTCATGGCCTAAAGACTAACCTCATAAGCATAAGTCAACTGTGTGATAGTGGTTATTCAGTTAATTTTTCATCTGATAAATGCACTGTAACTGACTTGAACCATGCTTTCTTTTTAAAGGGGGTTAGATCAGAAAACAACTGTTATGTAGTTCCTTCTAAAATTTCTGAAAAATGTAACCTAGCATCTTTGAAAAATGAAACACTTTGGCATGAAAGGCTAGGTCACATAAACTTTAAGGAACTTTCTAGAATTTCAAATAAAGATGTGGTCAAAGGGGTTCCGAAACTTTCTTTTGAACAAAACCTTGTGTGTGGCGGTTGCCAAAAGGGAAAACAGTCTAGGACTGCACACAAGAATTTGAACCACATAGGTACAAAACGGCCTTTGGAACTTTTGCATATGGACTTAATGGGGCCAACTCGTCAACCATCTCTGGGAGGTAAATGGTATATTTTTTTGTTGGTTGATGACTTTTCTAGATATACTTGGGTAGCCTTTCTAAAAGAAAAAGCTGATACCTTTGATTCTTTTCTCGAAATCTGCAATCGTATTATGATAGAAAAGAATGAAAGGATTACTCGAGTGAGGAGTGATAGAGGTGGTGAATTCATAAATTCCAAATTCATTGATTTTGTGTTTCTAATGGCATTAAACATGAATTCTCCGCACCTTACACACCTCAACAAAATGGTGTAGTCGAGCGCAAGAACAGGGTCGTACAGGAGATGGCACGTGTTATGCTTCATAGCCGGAACCTTCCTTTATACTTTTGGGCTGAAGCGGTGAACACGGCTGTCTATGTTATCAATCGAGTGTACTTGCGCCCGGGGACTTTTAATACACCATATGAACTTTGGTTTTGTAGAAAACCTAACATCAAATATTTTCGCATTTTCGGGAGTCGGTGTTTTATTTTACGTGATCGTGAAAACCTTGGAAAATTTGACTCTCGAAGTGACGAAGGGATTTTCTTAGGTTATTCTACAAACAGCAGAGCATATCGAGTTTTTAACTTAGAATCTAAGACGATCGTAGAATCGATAAATGTTAAGGTAGATGAAGCTTTTCACTTTGAATCTGAAAAATCTACCCTCGATATCTCTCTTGATGATGATACACCTGCTAATGCATCTTCTTCTAACAATTCTTTCGATAATAATATTGATGCATCTAACGGTTCTTCAAGCTCATGTGATGTGCAGGAATCATCTCGTGTACCTCCGCCTACTCCTCTACCTCAGACGTTACGCATCTCCAAGGATCACCCTGAGTCGAACATAATTGGAGATCCACAAGAAGGAGTTAGAACACGGAGACAATTGGTTTGCGGATTTGCATGCTATGTATCTCAAATCGAACCAAAGAATGTTGATGAAGCTCTCCAAGATGATTATTGGATTAAAGCAATGCAGGAAGAGCTCCATCAATTCGAGCGAAACAAAGTCTGGGAACTGACAAAGCCTCCGAAGCAACACAATGTGATAGGTACCAAATGGATCTTCAAGAACAAGAAAAACGAAGAAGGTACTATCATCCGGAACAAAGCAAGGTTAGTTGCTCAAGGCTATTCTCAAGTAGAAGGTATAGACTTTGATGAAACCTTCGCCCCTGTAGCTAGACTCGAGTCCATTCGTATACTGTTTGCTATTGCTTGTCATTTTAAAATCAAATTATTTCAAATGGACGTTAAGAGCGCCTTTTTAAATGGATTTTTAAATGAGGAAGTTTATGTAGCTCAACCGAAAGGTTTTGTGGATCATAAACTACCTAACCATGTTTTTCGACTGAAAAAGGCTCTTTACGGTCTGAAACAAGCACCGCGAGCATGGTACGAAAGGTTGACAAAGCACCTTTTGGAAAAGGGCTACACTCGAGGGGGAGCTGACAGGACTCTCTTTGTGAAGCATTATCAAAATGATTTCATAGTTGCTCAAATTTATGTCGATGACATTGTTTTTGGAGCAACGAGGGATAATGATGCTTCTAAATTCGCGGAGACCATGGAAAGCGAATTTGAGATGTCCATGATGGGCGAGTTGAATTACTTTCTTGGATTACAAGTTAAGCAGAACGATGAAGGAATTCACTTGTGTCAATCCAAGTATGCACTGGAGTTGGTCAAAAAGTTTGACCTTGAAAATTCGAAAGATTTTCCAACTCCAATGGGAACTAGCCATAAGGGACTTGGAAGTGAATCACAATGTGAGAATGTAGACGAGAAACTGTACCGGAGTATGATTGGAAGTCTACTATATCTCACGGCTAGTCGCCCGGATATATCCTTCAGTGTGGGGATTTGTGCGAGATATCAATCAGCACCGAAGGAGGTTCACCTGAAAGCGGTGAAACGGATCATCCGGTATATCAAAGGTACAATCAGTTTCGGAATTTGGTATCCCATGGGAACGACTTTGGATATTGTTGGATACTCAGATGCCGACTGGGCTGGTTCTGTGGATGACCGAAAAAGCACGAGTGGTGCATGCTTCTATCTAGGCCACTGTCTTGTTGCATGGCACAGTAAGAAACAGAACTGCATAGCACTCTCGACTGCCGAAGCGGAGTACATTTCTGCAGGAAGTTGCTCAACCCAATTGATTTGGATGAAGAGCGTGTTGAGTGATTTCCGAATTTCAACATCTTCGGTAACCATTTTATGTGACAACACTAGTGCCATTAACATTTCTAAAAACCCTGTGTTGCACTCTAGAACAAAACATATTGAACTTAGATATCATTTTCTTAGAGAGCTAGTTGAATCAAACATTCTTCAACTGTCATATATTTCAACTGAAGATCAATTAGCTGACATCTTGACAAAACCTTTGGATCAAAAACGTTTTATTCACTTGCGTAAAGCAATTGGCATGCTTTCCTTGAAATAACCTCTTTTGAAACTTTTGCTTAGATTAGGTTTTGTTTTTGTTCTTTGTATTTGTTTTGTTCTTTATCTATGTTTTGTACATAGCACACTAATTGAGCACATTTCATAATTGACTTTACTTGCACCTTGACATGCATTTAGAAATTTATTATGTCCTTGATGTCATAATATCTCAATGTTGCAATGATCATTTACGTTATTTAAACCATCTTCTAAGTGATCAAAGTCAATTTCTCTCTCAATGATCTCTTGGTATAGTCATTATCATATTTGATTGCTTAGTTGAGTATGAATTCGAGATCAGTGGTTTGGTTGAATACTTTATATATTAAATAATTGATAGCCAATTGAGGGGGAGTCAATGAAATCTGAAATGCTCAAAAGATGTGGAAAGAGTTACATCCCAGTGAGGAGTGTGAAAACTACCACCACATGGAGAAAATGAAAGAAAAAGAAACTCCATGAATGAAAAGCAAACTTTTTGTTTTGAAAATTGTTGATGAAACTCATATTGAAATACTTGACTCAGTCGTATTTCATGGTTGGTATAAGGTGGGATTTTTAGTAAAAGATGCTCAAAGAGCCACTCCTTCAACAGATTGTCTAGATATATTATTTAACTTATCTGGGATTTCAAACATCTATTGATCTTGGTACTTCATTTTCTTTACTGAAATTGATGATTTGATAAAGACATTACACATAGGATCAAGATAGATGTAATTGAAGTTGTTCAACTTTAAGTGTTTTAACTTTCGTAAATCTTCGTTTCATTTTTGGATATTATTGATAGATTTTTCATAATCTATTTCTTGTTGTATGGAACGATGCTATTTGTTTAAAGTTGACATGATAAAATGCTTACATACTTTTTCTGGAGTTTATTGTATTTTTTTAACTTTTCTGGAGAAAAAGGTGTAGGCGATCCGGATCGTGGCAAAGTGATCCGGACCCCGAACGCAGGATTCTCTCCCTGCGTATAGCCGATCCGGATCGTGGCCAAGTGATCCGGATCCCGATGCAGGATTTTCCCTGTATGTGGCCGATCCGGATCTCATTCACAACCGATCCGGATCGCGGCTAGGGCTTCTTATAGAAACCTTCAGATTCAAGATTTCTTTACCAAAATTTCTGATTTCCAAGCTTCTAGAGTTTCTCTTTCTAGATCTCTTGCTTCCTAGTGCTTCAAAACTCAAGCTTCTTCGGATTCAAGTAAGTTTTCATGATCAAAACTCGGTTTTTCACAGTTTTTAGGTTTTTTCATCAAACGCGAGCAGAAAAGATGGATTTTCTTCGTTTGTGAACGGTTTTTGATCAAACTTCTTTTGAAATAAGAACTCTGGATCTATTAGTTTTGCTTTTATGCTGGGTTTTTGCATGATTAACGAGTTTTTAGCCTTCGATTTCTAAAAATTCGGTTTTAGGGCATAAAAGAGGAATTTGTGTAAAACATGAAATTGATCTATTTTTAACATTCTTTTTGGAAAACTAATTTGATTCTTAGCTTCTCTATATGATTATGATTGTCTAGGTACAATGTGTTAAGATTTTTCAAATTTGACAATTTTTCATATGTTCTTGAGTTGGTTTTCACAGGACATTCTCTTTAGAACTCAAAGCACTAGGATCAATGACTTTCTCCTGGTTGGTACTGTTACTTATCTCGATGGTGCTCACTAGACCAACCAATAAGTTGAAGAGGGCTAAGAAAGTTCAAAGAAAAGGAGAGGTTGAAATTATCAGTGATACTGAACTTGAGAAAAACCCAGATGAAGTACACTGGGACATGTTAACGGATGACGATGATGATGACGAGTTTGTGCCTGCTGACTCGAAGCAAAAAGGAAAAGCACCAGTGAACTCTGGGAAGGCTTCTATGCCTGCCCCAACTATTTCTCTAAAACGTAAGCGGCTCGCTCGACGTTTTGGACGGAGAAAGGAGACCGATGTTGAACCACCAATAGCTCCGGACTCTCCGCCACGAGATGAAGAAGTGTTTGTTAACAATGACCGGCTTAGAGCATTTGCACATCGCGAGTGCATTGGCGAAAGACACGTGAACATTGAAGCTCTACGAAGTCACTCTCCTGAATTTGGTACTTTGATTGATGAAGCAAATCTCATTCAAGTATGTCGCTTCCCGGAAACTCTCGGATACTGCCTGCACCATGTGAGGACCTTCTATACCAACGCACGGCATCTTCGCGAATTTGAGAACGGTCCGATGGAATTCTATACGAATATCCAAGGAACGAGAATTAAAATCACCCCACAGTTGATTGGTGAGGTTTTGGGAATGGAAGCAAGCGGAAGAGGAGCTCACTATCTGAAAGGAGTGGATTTGACAAATACTTTATGGTGTAAAGTTATTGAGGGGATTTGTCTCGAGGGAACTCAATCAACGAACAAATCAGTTCGATCCAAAGAACTTCGTCTGGAATATCGCTTCCTGAACTTCATCACTTGCTACAATATACTTCCAAACATGCAGACGAAGGTTGTGAGATGGGAACGGTTGTTGTTCTTATATCTCATAGGACACCCGTCAGAAGCAAGGGCATTGAATGTCAACATACCATACATCATCTGGAACAGAATGACACGATATGTTGAGCATCCTCATCCTACCGAAAGAATTCCTTTTCCATTGATCATAATGAGGATCTTACAGAAATTTCAAGTTGACATCACCTCGGCGACGTATCATCAATGTTTGAACATGATAGATGAGTCCACAATTGTCAAATCTCTTCACAAGCTGCCTCATGTCACTCAAGCTTCTGCATTTGGAAAGAAGCCTGACACGGATGCATCACCATCTCATCAAGCACCTGGCACAGATGATGAAGCATCATTGACTTCAATTTTCAAGTTGCAGCAACGACTATCCGTTCAGCAGGAACGAATGTTGAAGGAACAACAAAGGGTTGCGAATGAACTGGAGCTAACCACAGCAGCTCACATCACCATCACGAAGAAAATAAACTCAATGGACAAGCGGATGCGAAAGATTATGTCCAAGATTGGTTGCATGAGTTCAGACTTTTCAGATTCTGATAACTAACTTTGTCTTTTTGTGCAGGATTTATTTCTCGATAACTGAATTTGGATTAGTTTAGTTGATTCTTTTAGTCTAGTTTAACTCTCAGTTTGTGCATATTCTTAGGTTAATTCTCTTTTTGTGCATATTGTTAGAAACTTATGAACTTTTTGTTTACTCTCCTTACATATTGTAGCTCATGCTACATTTTTGGCTTTATTTGTGACAAAAAGGGGGAGAGAGAGTGAGAGAGTGAGAGTTGAAGAGTTATAAACTCTGAACAATGAAAAACAATGAACTCTGAACAATGACTGTGAATGAATCAAGGAATGAATCAAGGTAAGTATGAATCTCAACTCAACTTGGGTTTTTCTTTTGTGGATTGTGACATGCTTCTATACTAACTATTTGACTAACTATTTGGGCATGTAATATGACTAACAAGTTGATGTTGGACTAACATACTTTGACATTTGGTTTTCAACTGCTTAGAGATATGTTGGTTTTAACTATGTTCTTTCACATATCTGATTCTTTCAAATGTCATGATGAGATCAAACTCTAATTCTGCATTTGGTTTTCAATGTTTCAATTCTTGAGGTATCTAACGATTTTGTTTGTCAAGAATGTTTTCTGTGTGCAGAAGTTACAGATGTCTAAGTCTAGAGTCTGTTCTAGGAGTTTGTCTCATGTTTTTATTTTTCATGGAACTCTTTTGTAAATTTTTGTTGTATGGTGATAGCAACAAAAATATCCTTTTTGAATTTTCTTTGTGGATCTGTGTTTTGTCACGAAACCGCCAAAGGGGGAGATTGTTACGGAATTTGAGTTGGCGCATTTCGTGAATAGTTCAAGTCTTGAAGATTGAAGATGAAGAAACTCTGGATCAACTACCTCAATCTCAAGAAAGAAGAATTCAAAAGGATCAGGTACGTTAAATTAAATAATTTGTGATGATCCGAATACTTCTTATAGTGTAGAAACACCCGGAAGAGGTTTTAACTGCATATTCATCAAAAACTGGACATGGGACATGTTCAGGATCCGGATCATGTCGTTTCGATCCGGATCCCGAAGGGTGCTCGTTCATACACTAGTTCAATCCGGATCATGGCATTTGATGATCCGGATCCCGAACATGAGTTTTACCTGTTGGCTTGAACGATCCGGATCGTGGAATCTCAATCCGGATCCCGAACACATTGTTCTGGTAAAACTGTATGAACGATCCGGATCGTAGATTATGATCCGGATCCCGAACAGGCGGTTTTCTGGAAATTGCTCTCTACGCGTAAGCGATCCGGATCGTGACTTGCGCAGTCCGGATCGTCGCCCGTAAAACTTTCCAGAAAAGTTTGTTTTTGATCCGAATATTCTTCCTAGGGTTTCTAACCTATAAATAGCCCTTCCATTTCATTTCTAGGGCAATCCACACATCGGAAAAAGAGCCGTCATTTTCAAATATCATTTTATACGGCCTTAGATCCACATATAGAGAAGAACGGAAATCATTAGATCTATTTAATGGTTCTTCATCTATATTGATTAGTTTGATTCTAGGATTTTCATACTCATATCTTGAGTTGAATCAAACTAATGAATACTTAGATGGTATTTCCGATCTACTCTTGATCTAAGTATTCGGCGGATCATCACCACCCAAACAAACAACGATTTACCCCAAAATCGGCGCGTGGACTCGCGTGGCCTTGTGGATTCAAGGTGTTATCGCTCTCGTGGATTCGGAGCGAGGTGCGTTCGTGGATTCGAAGCGTACCATTGGGTGAAGACCGTGGATTCGGTCGGACGTCGTGGATTCGACGTTGGACGCTGTGGATTCAGCGTTGGCGGCGCAAATCGTGGATTCGAGAAGCGTTGCGGAGCGAGCGGAGAAGATCGACTAGGGGCGTATGGTAAAAGGTTGAGTCGTCTGTGAGTACGTTATATCACCTTGTACGTGTGTTAACTCTAGTGGATTTCGCCGTGTTATCGGTCCCGTGGTTTTTTACTCCGGTTTGGAGTTTTCCACGTAAAAATCTTGTGTGTTCTTTTATTTTTCCGCATTGGGTTTTATCGCACAAAGATTTTTGAGTGTTTATTGTTTACACCTATTCACCCCCCTCTAGGTGTTTTTTCCCCTATTTGATCCTTATTAACCTAAACCCTTCACTCCGATTGGACAACGAGCTCGACCACATGCAACTTCTTCCACACCCCAAATACCTCCTCAACAGAAGGCACCTCCATCCACCTCTGACGATGATGCCTCGGTCACCTCTATATTTAAAGAACAACAGCGGCTTTCGAATGAACAGGAACGTATGTCCGCTGAATTCACTGAAATGAAAGGCGATCTTCACGTCATGAAAAATGAGATGGAAATTATCACAGCTTCTCAGGTTACTTTGACTAAGTCAGTCTCATCCGTGAAGAAACTTGTGAAGAAGCTGTTCGCGAAAATGGGGTGCACGACATCTGATGACTCCGACTCTCAGGAGTAGTTCTTTGCTTTACCTTCTGTTTGTTCTAACTTTGCAGGTTTTTCAATTTGATCCTTCGTTTGTTTTGCAGGTTTATAATTTCTGTTAACTCTCCTTGTCTTGTAATTATTTGGCTTTGTTTTGTGACAAAAAGGGGGAGAGAGTGAGAGAGTTAGAAAGAACTCTGAACAATCAATGATTGTGAATATCGATGATATCAAGGTAAGTATGAACTTCAACTCAACTTTGGTTTTTCTTTTGTGATTTGTGACATGCTTCTATACTAACTATTCGACTAACTATTTGGGCATGTAATATGACTAACAAGTTGATGTTGGACTAACATACTTTGACATTTGGTCTTCAACTGCTTAGAAGATATGTTGGTTTTAACTATGCTTCTTCACATATCTGAATTTTTCAAATGTCATGATGAGACTAAACTCTATCTCTGTATTTGGTTTTGTATGTTCCAATTCTTGAGGTATCTAACGAATTTGTTTGTCAAGAATGTTTTCTGTGTGCAGAGATTACAGATGTCTAAGTCTAGAGTCTGTTCTAGGAGTTTATCTCATGTTTTTAATTTCTGGAACTCTTTTGTAAATTTTTGTTGTATGGTGATAGCAACAAAAATATCTTTTTGAATTTTCTTTGTGGATTTGTGTTTTGTCACGAAACCGCCAAAGGGGGAGATTGTTACGGAATTTGAGTTGGCGTATTTCGTGAATGTATTAAGTCTTGAAGATTGAAGATGAAGAAACTTTGGATCGTATACCTCAATCTCAAGAAAGAAGAATTCAAAAGGATCAGGTACGTTTAACTAAAGAATTTTGATGATCCGAATACTTCTTATAGTGTAGAAACACCTGGAAGAGGTTTTAATTGCTTATTCATCAAAAACTGGACATGGGACATGTTCAGGATCCGGATCGTGGCTTTCAATCCGGATCCCGAAAGGTGTTTGTTCATACACTGGTTCAATCCGGATCGCAGCACTCTCTGATCCGGATCCCGAACACTAGTTTTACCTGTGTGCTTCTTCGATCCGGATCAGGAATTGCAATCCGGATCCCGAACATGATGTTCTGGTAAAACTGTATGAACGATCCGGATCGGGACTACGATCCGGATCCCGAACAGGCAATTTTCTGGAAATCGTCTTTGTGCTTCTGCAATCCGGATCGCCAAATCCAATCCGGATCGCCGTCGGTATTTCTTTCCAGAAAAGGCTGTTTTTGATCCGAATATTCTTCCTAGGGTTTCTAACCTATAAATAGCCCTTATTTCATTTCTAGGGCATCCGCAATAGATCGGCTGATTAAGAAAAGATAGCCGAAAAGAAAAATCCACATATATAGAGAAGAACGGAAATCATTAGATCTATTCTATGGTTCTTCATCTATATTGATTGATTTGATTCTAGGTTTTCCATACTCACATTTTGAGTAGAATCAAATCAATGAATACTTAGATGGTATTTCCGATCTATCTTTAATCTAAGTATTCGGCGGATCATCACCACCCAAACAAACAACGATTTATCCCAAAATCGGCGCGTGGACTCGCGTGGCCTTGTGGATTCAAGGTGTTACCGCTCTCGTGGATTCGGAGCGAGGTACGTTCGTGGATTCGAAGCGTGCCATTGGGTGAAGACCGTGGATTCGGTTGGACGTCGTGGATTCGACGTTGGACGCTGTGGATTCAGCATTGGGCGCGGATCGTGGATTCGAGAAGCGTCGTGGAGCGAGCGGAGAAGATCTACTAGGAGCGTATGGTAAAAGGTTGAGTCGTCTGTGAGTACGTTATATCACCTTGTACGTGTGTTAATTCTAGTGGATTTCGCCGTGTTATCGGTCCTGTGGTTTTTTACTCCGGTTTGGAGTTTTTCCACGTAAAAATCTTGTGTGTTCTTTTATTTTTCCGCATTGGGTTTTATCGCACAATGATTTTTTGAGTGTTTATTGTTTACACCTATTCACCCCCCTCTAGGTGTTTTTTTCCCCTATTAGATCCTTATTAACCTAAACCCAACAGGAATAAGCCTCCGTGGGCTAATGTCCTTTAGAAGCTGCCTAACCATCTTCCCGACTACTACACTTAGTCAAACCTGTCACAGTGTGGGTAAAGTCAGTGACAAATAAAGTAGATGATCAAAACAATTAGAAGTATTTTTAAAGCAAACCGAATACACTGGAACCTTTCGCTTTTCCCTTCATAAGTCCACATCCCTTGATTTAATTACGTGATACCTGTCGGAAGGTCTAATGACCCCCTCGTGAACGATTACTTTGCTTGCATAATGCTTTTAACCCCTCCACGGTGCTAGTGCTACAACTTTAGCTGGCGCGAGGGGTCCCCACTCGACACTTTTACTTTTGTGGGGTACACGGGTCAACGTACGACAATTCTGGAAAAGTACACCCTATCGGTGGCCAAACCGCCGGTGTGCGTGTAAGCATCTAAGTACATGAATTGCCGAAGTCGGCGTGTAATAATCACCGCGACACTCAGTCGCCACAATTAATAATGAAAGAAACGGAAAATACTCATGCGATAGGTTTAACAGTTGATACATCTCATCTACTTTATTAGACTTGTTATTATACTTGTTATGATAACATAAAGCACTTATTGCAAGGGTACCCACCTGAGACGAAGATAAACGACCGCTCCCGTGACCCTCCTAAGCAATCAGAACTTCACACGGCCTAATAAAATAACCAAAGGCACAATTTAACACTTTACCCTAAACAGGCAAAATCAGTGGTCCCGACCACTGTAACAATAAACCAACGAAAAACCAAGGTCACTGTGCCAAGCGGACCGCGTTGTCAATCAAAAACCGTCGAGTCAAAACTGTCAAGTAAAACTGAAAAACTCAGATCAAATCGGATCTCTGACGGTAAAACCGATGGTTAACAACAACCGGACCGCGACTATATCATCGCGAACTCCATCGAAACCCAAACCCGCTAACGGAAGTCCAACAGAACCCAATTCCTCATCTGGTAGCCAACTTGGGACGACGACGATCAAGCCGAGTAACTCCGACGGCGAGACTGATGAGGAAAAGGCCCGACAGCGCGACCCCGACGATTTTGTCCAGGCGCGAAGCGATGGCGAAACTAGCACATGACATGGCGAAACGGTGACTTAGATGACCCCGAGTAGCCATGCCAAGAAAACGGCGGAAACGGTGATCCCAACGGTGAAAACGGCGCTCAAAACGGTGAAAAATGGACCAAAACGGAGCTACCGGACTTTCGGGCTGGCGGGTGGTGCACGGATCAGGCGTGGACCGGGTCTGCGCATCGGGCGGCTGCGCGCACAGACCGGGCTCACCCAGGAAGCGTGCACCAGGGGAGTTGGGCCGGGCCGGTGCACGGGAGAGGCGCGCACCGGGCTCACGCCTTCAGGCCGCGGCGTCGCGCACCGGGTGCACACTGAGGCGTGCACCGCGCTTCGCGGGCCGAGCCGGCACACGGAGGCGTGCGCCGGGTCTGCGCATCCGTGCTGCGGGGGCGTGCGCCGGGTGCACGCCCGGGCCGTGGACCGCGCCTGAGGAAATCCGTACGGGATGCACAGTAATGTCCCGATTCGCGGTTTCTTTTCCGTTTTCGCGTTTTCTTCTCCGTTTTCGCCCCCCAAGCGGCTCCGGCGACGACCCCGCGAACACGATAACGGCGGCGGCGGCCTCCCATTTAACAACGGCGGCGGCGGCCTCCCGTTAACTCTCCCATGCTCCGACGGAACACCCAATTAACCCCAAACAAATCCGCGGTAATTCTAACGATTAAACCATTGATCGAAACATCGATCGGAAACCCGATCAAAAGACCGAGTAAAAACCATCGATTAAACCCGGTCAAGAACAAGAACAAAACATTAATCAAAAACCAAAATCAAGAACCCGTGATCAATGTACCGATTAAAATGATCTCCAAAGGACACGGGAAAACCCACGATCGGACCGACAGAAGAGAAATAACGATCACTAACCTCGATCTATCGGGAACGAAGATTCGATCTTGTCCCTTGCGGCGTTGGGGATCCAGATCCACTCCCCGTAGATGAGGGCGTCTCGTTCTCCGGTCTCCGGCACGTCAATCAGGGCGATCGGGTCCCTCCGCTTTCTCCTTCTTTCCTTCTTTTCTCCTCCGGTTAGGGTTCTCTTTTCTTTTCTCTTCTCCGAACTAGGGTTTTATTTTTGGTCTTCGGTACGCACGAGAGGGAAGGGTTTGAGGAGGCGATCTTTTAAAACTAGGGTTTCCTTTCGGTAAACGGAGTATAATTATCTTTTTATTATTAATTTATTTTTTTTTATTTTATTTTATTTTTCCTTTTCATAGATACGTAAAAAGGAAAAACTCCCATATTCGGATATTTATTATATAATAATAAATATCTAATCCTACGAGATAAATTCTAAAATTCCTCGAAAGACGTGCCAGATTTTTTGCACGGATTCCGATGCACCCTACGGTTACCGCGACCTTCAAAACCCCATTCCGGAAGATCCGTAAGTCGGATTTTAGATCCGTTTTCACCGCCGTTCATCGTTTTCCGAGCTCTATCACCGAAAAATACCTGCACCATGTGTTAGTCAATTCAAGAGAACTCGGTAATTTAGTTTCCTCTAACTTATACTCTATTAACAGAAGGGTAAAACGTTACACGAAAAGTTGTGATATTACACCACGCACCCCTTAAAAGAAGTTTTGTCCTCGAAACTTACCCTCAACCCCCGCTAAACAACTCCGGGAAACACTCTTTCATTCTCGTCTTAAGTCCCCAAGTCGCCTCGCGCTCCTCATGGTTACTCCATCGCACCTTTACGTAGGGGATTGTCCGGTTGCGAAGTTTCTTTTCCTCCCGTGCCAGTATCCGTATCGAGGTTTGGCGGTAGGCCTACCGGTATGCCACCGGGCCTACGCGCTCCAAGATCCCGAATGTCAGATCGTTGGCGCCAACCATTAATACCAAAAGCTCGAGCTTTTAGAGATACACAACCAATACACTTAAAGCGTACAGACACAGCGCCACGGATCTTGACCGGACTCGACCCACCTGGACGTTGGGTGTATCGTCACGAGGCAAGAAGTTGGACCTATTTAACCAATAAATAAATAGCCAACACATAAGACAACTACGTCTTCACATCCTTATTGGGCAGGAAGGTACAAAGTGTTTACTTCTAAGGGTTCTTCTGGGGTCGAGACCAACATTACTCTTCGTAAGGGGTCTTTCCTGCTACTACTTCCCTCGTAAGCCGAAGCGTCTGTTTCCCCGCCGGTCGTTGATGTTTCGCTTTCACCTGTTGGCACACCAAAAAAAAAAAAAAAAAGCGCCACGAATTGTGTCACATCGCTTTTTAATTTGGGCCACCAGAAGGTCTGCCACAGACCCTTGTACATCTTTGTACCTCCGGGATGCGCAGTGTAGGGGGCATTATATGCTTTTGCTAGATTTTCTTTTTCCCTCATTTCTAGCTTATCGGGCACACGAATTCATCCCCGGAACCTTATTACCTTATCTGAGCCAATCGTAAAAACTCCGCCTTGCTCCGCGGATATTCTCTCTCGCACCGGTTGTAGTTGCGTGTCCGTTGTTTGGCCTCCCAAGATCCTCTTGGAGATTCGTCAGACTAGATCTTATAGTCCTCTTCGGGCTTCGGCAATGTGAGCACCGGCGCCTGTGCGCGTCTGTCTTTAAGTTCTTCGAAGCTCTTCTGGCACTGGGCCGTCCAGACGAATCTCTCCCCTTTTCGGGTTAGTCGATTTAGGGGAGTGGCTATCTTTGAGAAGCCTCCCACGAAGCGTCTGTAGTACCCTGCCCGTCCTAGGAAGCTTCGGATTTTCGTCACCATTGTTGGCCGAGTCCAGTTGGTCGCTGCTTCAATCCTCCTCGGGTCCACCGCAATTTACGATGCTGAGAGTATGCGTCCCAAGAAGCTTACCTCGCGGAGCCAGAACTCACACTTCTTGAGTTTGGCATATGCTCCTGGTCTCGAAGGGTCTGGGGGATTACTCGCAAGTGTTTCCCCATACCCCTTGTCTGTGCGAGAGTAGATCGGAACGTCAACCTATAAGACCATTACCGGCTGGTCTAAGAAGGGCTTGAGTATCCTATTCATCATGCCCGTGAACACCGCTGGTGCGTTAACGAGTCTAAACGGTATAACCGTAAACTCATGTTGACTATTCCGAGTTCGCAGGACTGTTTTCGGTATGTCATCACCCCGGACTCTAGGCTGGTGATATCCTGTAGAGTACGGGTTTTTCTTCGAGCACCGACTCCGCAGGTAATTTCAGAAAAATTTAAAAATTCTTTGAACAAGTGTATTTTATATTTACAGCGGGGTTCGGGTGTTTTCAGACTGTGGCGGAAGCTCCCGGGGCGAAAAGTGAGTTGGCGGGAGCGGAAATCTAAAGGCTGGCTGCTTGGAGGGCTTGGGCATTGCTGAGTTCCGGAACAGGAAGTCTGGTTCTGGAACTCACCCTTGAGTTCCGGAACTAGCATAAGTGTTCCGGAACCTGGGCTGTGGTACCGGAACCAGCTAGGGTGTTCCGGTACCCAGTGTGCAGGATTGGTTTTTTTGCATGCTGACTGGGTTGAGCTGAGGGTATTGAGGTAATTTCACCTTCCTTTTATTGTAGCCCTACACTTGGTCTATTTATACAAGCTCATCATCTGCTTTTTTCTCCACGATAACCTAAGGCAAGAAAGAAAGGAAAGAAGAGAAGGAGAAGAAGAAGAAGAGAAGTTGGAGCTTGTGTTCACTATTCTTCCTGCTGCTGGGAGTCAGGTAGAGCCGCGCGCGCACCAAGCCGCACTCAAGGTAAGTTGACAGATATTTTTCTTGTTGGATTTATGGAATTATCTCATGGATTTGGAATGGATTTGGAGTTGAATTGCATGTTTTTCTCTTTTCCCTGCTTGTGACTTGGAGTAGCTTGGGCTGCTTGGTTGTTGGCCGAGTACTGCGCAGGGCCGAGCAGCATGCACACATGCATGCACGTGTAGTGCTGGGGTGGCTGTGAGAGGGAGCTGAGTTGGCAGGGACTTGGTAGAGGCTTGTGGTTGTTGTGTGAGCTTCCGAGGATTTTTCCAGGGCGTGCGATATTGCGCGCGCGCGCGGCGCAGTTTCAGATTTTTCATCTGTTGGTGAGTTCGGCACATCCCCGACTTCGGCTTGCCTACGGAGAGCTTTCTAGGTGGGTTAAAAATCTTCCAAATTGTACGGAATGTTTTCTAATGCTTCTATAGGCATTTTGATCATGTCTAGTGTATTATTTTTACTGTTGGTAAATCTGATAGTTGCCTACAAAATTCCAAAAAATTCGGTAAACCCCCAGATTATTTTTAGTATATTCCTATTATTGCAAGAAACTAGTTTGCATGCTTAGGAGGCATTATTTTTGCACCGGAATCCAAATAAAAATCATAAAGTCCGTTTTAAGGAAAAACTGGCATTTTTAAAGTTAGTTATGTATCTATGAGACCGTCAGTGGGATGACGTGATTCTAGGGTGCATGTGACCTCGTGCCTGGGAGCCGAGGGATTTGTGTTTGGTTTTTGGACGATTCTACTAGTGTCCTGGGGATTGGTGATGGCCTATCAGATTGAGTCGGGAGGGTTCACCGGCGTAGACATGAGTTGTGGTGAGGGCATTTGGGTTTCGATCTGTTGATCGAGGATTTGAGTTAGTAGGACGCCCCACGCAGAGTGGGCAGGTGCGTTCCTAGCAGTTAGTAGGACGCCCCACGCAGAGTGGGCAGGTGCGTTCCTAGCAGTTAGTAGGACGCCCCACGCAGAGTGGGTAGGTGCGTTCCTAGCATTTAGTAGGACGCCCCATGCAGAGTGGGCAGGTGCGTTCCTAGCAGTTAGTAGGACGCCCCACGCTGTGAGGATCCGAATTTCTGCAAGAGAATTTCTGTTGGATCAGCAGAGCTTCTGCAGTGGGTTTGGCAGCTTCTGGGGGCCTGTACTGTGTGTTGGAGGTGTTAGTGCACCAATTGGACACAAGTGGCGGACTTCGGGCTTAAATGGATCACGTGGGTGATCGGTTGACTCCGTCGGATCTTTAGAAGTGGTTTCGCGCGAAACGGATATTAAAATTGGGCCCAGCGCGAAGTTTGGACAAAAGAACGCCTTTCCGGATGCCTTCGACAATTTTTAGAGTTGGAATTTGGTAAAACGGATTTCGGATTTGGATTCAGCGCGCGAAAACGATGAAAATGGGCTATTTACTTGTATTTTTCGGAGCCCGGATGACGCGCACGGATTTCGAGGCATTGGCACTGTTCCGGCAAGCCGGCGGGCGGCGGCGGCGGCGGCGGTGGGCAGCGGCGGAGGGCGGCAGCGCGGGCTCGGGCAGGCGGCGGAGCAGGCGCGGGCAGCGCGCGGGCGCGGGCAGCGCGCGGGCAGGCGCGCGGTGCACAGGGCGCGTCATGCCACGTGGCGCTTCTCTGTTGGTTGGCGTGAGGACACGTGGCGGACTAGGAGAGGTCGGTGCATGGACCCGGTTCACGGAACGACTGCGGGTTGCCCCGGGAACCGTGCCTGGCAGGGGCGCCAGGCGGCGCGCCTGCGCGCGCACGTGGGCGCAGCTGGCGCGCGATGATCGGGGGCGCGCCACGCTTCGGGTGCGGCGCGTGCCACGTGGCGCAAGGCGGTTGGTTCCTTTGGCTGTATGCTGTTTTGTGGCTACGTGGCAGTGTGTGGCTGTTTCGGGCGTTCTGCGTTTGGAGCCGCGCAGCGGATTCGGGCGCCCGAATCTCGTGTGGCGCCCGAATCCAGGGATACAATGGGAATTTTGTGAATTGTTTTCCCAGCCTATATAAAGGCCGAGAACAACTTCAGAGAACTCTTTCCCTGTTCCTCTTCTCACAGTGCAGCCTTCAGAAGACTTTCTCCTCTCCCAGAGCCGGTTCCATCTGTAGATTTTCTGATTTTTCTGTGGCACGCATCTTAAGGTTTTCTTTTTTACGGCGCGGCGCGACGCTCGTTCATTTGTGGTCTCCTTCGTCGCGGTTTGGGTGCGAGGACTCCCCCGGCTTACTCCGACCACCGTTTTTGTCAATTTTTGCGCCGTTGGCTTCACGACACGTAGGGCTACGATCTTCGTGATTTGAGTTTTCCCTCATTTCAAGTTTATCTTGGAGTTTTTCGAGCTTTCTTTTGACCCATTTTCTTGGGCGGAGTTTTGGACAGCGCCACAGTGTTTCTGCGATATCTTCGCGCACAGGCGTCGGATCGAGGCGTGCTATAAGGCGTTTTTCATCTACACAGCGCAAGGAACACCCTCAAATTTTCTGGGAATTTTCTAAATATTTTTCGAAGGTGAAAAATCTCTGTTTACAGAAAGTAGTGCTACAGTTTTTGAGATCGGTTTATTTCGGGGTGGTTCCCTTGTCGAATTTGTATCTCAGTGTAGGAAACTCGGATTTGAACGTGCAGGTACTCATTTCGACCGGCTCGTCGCGAGGATCGCGACGTTATTTTCTTGGGAATTTTCTGTGCAGAACTCACAGGTGAAAATGGCACAACTTTGGGACTGAATTCTGGGACAGCGTGTATTTGGGTACTTGTGTGTTTAATTGTATGTTTTGGGGTATTTGTGAACAGTGATCACGGCGGTTTATCTGTTTGGGCATTTGGCATAAAAAGGGATATTGGACAGCGAGGAGGTTTTACAGCTGAGAATTTCGCGTGTACAGGTGGGTGGTTGTTGCTTACCTCTATTTTGACATGCTCACTAGGAGTGATCTCCTTATGTTAGGATTATTGATTAACAAGTGGGGATGGAACTTATGCATGCTTGTTTGGACATATGGTTGGCTATGTTAGCGGTTAACTTTGCATGTGGAATTGAATCTTAAATTGGGATAATTAAATTACCTTGATGGTTGGTACTATTTGAGGATTTTATGACATGCATAGGTAGATAGTAATGCTTTATTATGGAACATGGATTATAGACATGTGTGGTTGGATAATATTTTAGCATGATGGTTATATCTATGCGGAGCTATTAATTGTTACACATGTGGAACCACTATTGGTCACCTTTTCTTTTATCTTCCTTGAGGACATATGCATGCTTGTATAGACATCTAGATAGGCCATTTCTTGTCGCTACACTATCATGTTGGAACTTGACTTAGGAGAAACCTTGTTTGCTTTTGTTCTCCTTATTCTTTAGTCAGGTGGTCATTGTTGCTCCGGTTTGAGCAGGGGTTTGGGATAGTGTAGCCGGAGCCTGGATTGTGGATTATGGGCTTTGTGGCAACCGCGGATTTTAGGGCGGTTGACCAGATGTCGGTTATAGGACATCGGTAATAGGGCATGATTATGGACTATGGGGCTTTGTGGCAACCTCGGATTTTGGGCGGTTGACCGAAGGTCAGGGTGTTGGGTTGTACTAATATGGATCTAAATAGGGAAAAAAACACCTAGAGGGGGGTGAATAGGTGTAAACAATAAACACTCAAAAATCGTTGCGCAATAAAACCCAATGCGGAAATAAAAAATAACACGCAAGATTTTTACGTGGAAAAACTCCAAACCGGAGTAAAAAACCACGGGACCGATAACACGGCGAAATCCACTAGAATTAACACACGTACAAGGTGATATAACGTACTCACTGACGACTCAACCTTTTACCATACGCTCCTAGTCGATCTTCTCCGCTCGCTCCACGACGCTTCTCGAATCCACGATCCGCGCCCAACGCTGAATCCACAGCATCCAACGTCGAGTCCACGACGTCCGACCGAATCCACGGTCTTCACCCAGTAGCACGCTTCGAATCCACGAACGTACCTCGCTCCGAATCCACGAGAGCGGTTGCACCTTGAATCCACAAGGCCACGCGAGTCCACGCGCCGATTTAGGGTAAATCGTTGTTTTTTGGGTGGTGATGATCCGCCGAATACTTAGATTAGAAATAGATCGGAAATACCATCTAAGTATTCATTGATTTGATTCTACTCAAAATCTGAGTATGGAAAACCTAGAATCAAATCAATCAATATAGATGAAGAAACATAGAATTAATCTATTGATTTCCTTTCTTCTCTATATGTGGATTTTTCTCTTTCGGTATATTTTTTCTATGTTTTACCGATTAAATGAATTCACCTTTTCTTTTATAGGTTAGAAACCCTAAAAAAAATGAATCAAAGGGTCTATTTATAGGTTAGAAACCGGATGGAAGAAGATCCGGATCAAAAACAACCGTTTCTGGAAATTTTTACGGACGGCGATCCGGATCGGGGTTACTGTGATCCGGATCGTCGTAAAGAGATTGACGATTCCAGAAATCCAAGGGTTCGGGATCCGGATCACAATCTTCTAGGATCCGGATTGAACCATTGTATGAACAACAACCTTCGGGATCCGGATCACTGGCTCTGATCCGGATCCTGAACATGTCCCATGTCCAGTTTTTGATTTTTATGCAATTAAAATTCTTCCAGGTGTTTCTACACTACAAGAAGTATTCGGATCACCAAAAATCTTTAGTTAAACATACCTGATCCTTTTGAATTCTTCTTTCTTGAGATTGAGGTATATGATCCAAAGTTCTTTCATCTTCAATCTTCAAGACTTAACACTTTCACGAAATACGCCAACTCAAATTCCGTAACAATCTCCCCCTTTGGCGGTTTCGTGACAAAACACAGATCCACAAAAGAAAATTCAAAAAGGTATTTTTGTTGCTATCACCATACAACAAAATTTACAATGGAGATCCAAAAATTAAAAACATGAGATAAACTCCTAAGACAGACTCTAGACTTAGACATCTGTAATCTCTGCACAAAGAAATCATTCTTGACAAAAGAATTCGTTAGATACCTCAAGAATTGAAACATACACAACCAAGTACAGAGATAGAGTTTATTCTCATCATGACGTTTGAAAAATCAGATATGTAAGAAAATCATAGACAAAAACCAACATATCTTCTAAGCATTCAAAAACCAAATGTCACAAGATGTTAGTCCAACATCAACTTGTTAGTCATATTACATGCCCAAATAGTTAGTCAAATAGTTAGTAGGGACATGCAACAAATCATCAAATAAAAAACAAAGTTGAAGTTGAAGTCATACTTACCTTAATGTTCACACATTCACACAGTTTTCACATCATCATTGTTCAAGTTCTCTCTAAACTCTCTCCCCCTTTTTGTCACAAAACAAAGCCAATAATTACAAAACAAAAGAGAGTTAAAAAGATAAACAAACATGAGAAAGGAAAATCCTGCAAAAAGCAAAAGAAAGTTAAAACAAAAATTTACTCCTGAGAGTCGGAGTCATCAGAGGTGGTGCATCCCATTTTGGCAAACATTTTCTTCATCAGTTTTTTCATCGAAGAAACGGACTTAGTCAAAGTAATTTGAGATGCAGTGATGGTTTCCAGCTCCTTTTTCACAACTTGAAGTTCTCCTCTCATTTCAGTGAACTCAGCCGACATGCGTTCTTGTTCATTGGAAAGTCGCTGTTGTTCTTTAAAAATAGAGCTGACGGAGGCATCATCATCAGAGGTGGATGGAGGTGCCTGCTGAGATGGAGGAACAGGGGCTGTAGAGGTAGTTGCTTGTGGTCGAGCTCTTTGTCGGATTGGAGGAGATGGAGGATCATCTTGCTTTGTCGATAGTGATTTTACAATAGTTGTCTCATTAATGGTCCCCAAACTATACATGTAAGAGCTCGCGCTTGTATCCACTTTAAACTTCTTAAGGATGCGCATGATTATCATTGGGTATGGTAGTCTCTCTGTAGGGTGAGAGTGTTCGACATACCGCGTCATCCTAGCCCAAATGAGATAAGGAATGTTCAAGTTTGCTCCCATTGCTGCGACTGGGTTTCCAAGAAGATAAAGAAATAACATCCTATCCCATCGAAGAACCTTTGTATTCATATTGGGAAGAATGTTGTAGCAGACAATGAAGTTTATATACTTATACTCTGTTCGAAGCTCTTTGGAGAATACAGAATTTCCGGTAGACAGAGTATCCGGAAGACAAATTCCATTGACTACAACTCTCCAGGAATTGTCGTTGAAGCTTTGAGTCTTTAGGTAATGGATTCCATCTGCTCTGGCTTTCATACTGAGCACCTCTCCAATCAGTTGGGGAGTGACTTTGATTTTGATACCTTTAACCAAAGTATGAAATTCTCGATGTCCGTCATCATGATCAATTAGACTTGCAGCGTTCTTATAAAACATACGAACTGAGTGTGGACAATACCCAGTTTTTTCAGGAAAGTTGCAAATTGGACCAAGACCAACTTGATCAAACAAGTCCCAAAGGCTGCAGAGCGTTCCATCATTGGTTTGACATTGACATGTCTCTCACCAATGCATTCTCTTTTCTCAAAATCCTTTATTCTTGTGGAGCTGATGAATTCCTGTGGTGGAGGCTGGCTAGCAATTGGTTCGTTAATTGAAATGCCCCGAGCACTGCCTCTTTTTCTTGCACCAGTTTTCATCCTTGTTCCAATTGAAGTAGGTTCCATTGGGGCTTTTCCTTTATCAGCTGCAGTAGCAGGCTGAGGCTTTGTCTTTGAAGCTTCAGCTGGTGCTTTTCCTTTGGAGATAATGGGGACATCTTCCTCAATCTCGAGGTTATCCCAGTCTATTGAATCCGTCTCCAATTCTGTATCGGAATCATTCTGAGCTCTTTTAGTCCTCTTAGCCTTCTTAGGCTTTGCAGCGTCCTTGACATGGACCATGGCAGCAAGTAGGAAAATAACCCATGTGATCACCATTTTGATTGCTAGTGAGAAATGTATCCTGTGAACACCGACTCAAGAACACATGAAAAATTGTCAATTTTCAAAAATTTGAAAAATTGTACCTAAACAATCATAATCATGTAGAGAAGCCAAGAATCAAATTAGTTTTGCAAAAAGAATTTTAAAAATAGATCAATCGCATGATTTTCGAAAATTCCTCTTTTATGCCCTAAAATCGAATTTTTAGAAATCGAAGCCCAAAAATTCGTTAACTTGAGAAAACCCAGCATATAATCAAAACTAATCAACCCAGAGTTCTTATTTCAAAAGAAATTTGATCAAAAACCATTCACAAACGAAAAAGATGCATGTTTTCTACTCACGTTTTGAGCAAACAAGCAAAAACAATGAAAAACCGAGATTTTGATCAATAAAACTCACTTGGAATCGAAGAACTTGAGTTTGGAAAGCTCCAAGATGCAAGAAATCTAGAGAGAGAAGCTCTAGAGACTTGAGAACAAAAGATTAGGGTAAAAGAAATCAAATCCCTTTCGTTCTATTAAGAACCCTAGCCGTGATCCGGATCGGATCGAGATTTCGATCCGGATCGGCTACCCGCAGGAAGAAGCCTGCGTTCGGGATCCGGATCACTTATCCCGATCCGGATCGGCCTCAACTTTTTCTCCAGAAAGTTTTAGAAAAATTCCATAAAATCCAGAAAAAGTATGTAAGCACTTCACCATATCAACTTTAAACAAAAATCATCGTTTCATACAACAAGAAATAGATTATAATAAATCTATCAAAAATACTCAAAAATGAAACGAAAATTTATGGAAATTAAAACTCTTAAAGTTGAACAACTTCAATTACATCTATTCTGATCTTATGCGTAATGCCTTTATCAAATCATCAATTTTGGTAAAGAAAATGAAGTATAAAGATCAATAGATGTTTGAAATCCCCGATAAGTTAGATAATATATCTAGACAATCTGTTGAAGGAGTGGCTCTTTGAGCATCTTTTATCAAAAATCCCACCTTATACCAACCATGAAATATTATGCTTCGAACACCTCCAACACACCAAGTAGGCCTCCAATAGCCACCCCAACGCACTGCAGCAGCTCTGCGGAGATCCAGGTCATCACATCCTCCCCCACTAAAAGAAAGTTTCGTCCTCGAAACTAAAATCGTTCCTCGACACGGAAACTCAACCAAATAAAGGGGGGTAAATATCCAATCATCCACCACTCGAGCTCCCAAGGCTGACAAATACCTCCTCTAGAGAAGCGATGCGGTCCTCGGGTCTCAAACTAGGACAACTAAAGGCGGGCACTCCAGAAAGACCGTACCAACTCAACCAAGTACAGCAGGGCTAACCGCTTGAGCTACCAAGTAATCTGCATCGATACAAGCCTCCGCTCCTCCCAGGGCCCAAGATAATCCAACCACAAGTCCATCGGCGCACCAGCTCGATCCAAGTACCTCTGTACTCCCGAGGTACCCAATATAAGTCCTCCAACTGATCACGTAAACTCAGATCTCTAATCCAAAAACCATCAGGGTGTAGAAACACCTCCCTAACTCTCGGCGTCAGCACACAACTATAAGCAGCTGGGAGAACCAGATCACCAATCAATCCTCGAGAAGATCCAGTACCCTTGCAGCTAGGAATTAAATCCAATCCTCCAGGCTCGGAAAAGGGTACCTGCTCCAGATGATCACTTCATCAAATTCCGGGAGTTGTGTCCTCAGCTTCCAACCCAGTGACATGCAAGGCAACTTCGAAAGAAAAGAGCCCTATCCAGGAGGGGGTCCTCGCCCGGTCGCTCCCAAATCTTTACCAACCGAGCGAACCATTCAGCCACAGTCTATCCTCCAAAGAGCCCTCAGTGACACCATCATACGCCACGTCTGCCTCGACAGCCCACACAGCGCCAGCTGCGGAGTCAACAAACACAACCCGAAATAGCTCTCCTGCTCCGGGTATCCGCCACCACAGTGGCCCTATCGGGGTGATAATGGATGCTTGCCACAAATCCAACTGTAACTTCATAGCTACTATGGGAGGCATCACTACCCCTCACAAATCCATCTCCCAACACTGGCGATGCTGAAATCAGGGCTGGTATCAATCTCATCACCAATTCGTCAAGCTCTGCTGGCACTATCCGGCTCACAAGCTCCTCACCTCAACAAATAACTGCCGGTCTCAGCCATTCTCGCATAGCATCCATTTTGGCTGGATTCCACCACCGCCTCTTATGGCTAGTACTATCCACGAAGATATGCTCTCGAAGCTAAAACTTGCACCACAACAACTTGGCATACAGCTTCATCCTCATAGACCTTGTAACACCATCTACAAGTACTCCACCAGCTCTAAACCACACAGAGATGGGGTAAAATCAAAATATCCCGGAAGAATATCTCAAATAATTCTTCCAAGTGCAGCAAGAATACACAATTCCTCAGATCTCAAAGACGACAGGGCATTAGTCATTCCAGTTGTCCTTACTGCACTCACAATGCCCCTACCGGGTCCAGAACACCATCTTGGCGGGATACACCACTGTATGATCCCAAGAAGATACCTGCATCCTAAGCAGACCACTGTCGGGGTATAACTCCATCAAAGGTCCTAAATAACATCCAGACCTGCCTGCGGTCACCCCACACAAGGACCCTCATTGTCCTGTGCCAACGACGTGGCACTAGATCGAACAGACCCTCGATCCATCAGCTCCTGCGACTGCGCCATCAGCTCTGTCAGCTCTACAGGTGGTATCCAATGAGGTGCTATCGGGGTTGGCGTGGTTTCCAGAACCACGTCAACCGCAATCTCAATCTCCCTAATCGACGGCATCATTATCAGCTCCGGTGGAATCACACCCGGGATCTCAGGATAACAGGGATATCCTTGCGTCCCGGTGCCGCCGTAAGCACCTCGCGCATCGTCACTGCAACCTGTGTGCCCTGACTGTCTCAAGGAACAAGCCTCTAATGCCTGCTTGCAGAAGATCATAACCTTCTCTCTCCGCAGTTATACCCATGTGGCACTGTGCCAACCAATCCCACGCACTGGGTCAAACACTGACCAGATACAAATACCAATAAGCCTGCCGATACCCCTCGAGGTCTCAACTGCACTGGACATGATCCACAACCTCCTCCACATGCACCCCCAACAGGAACCTGTACCTCTAGTGCATGTGGTAACAAATCTGCCTCTAGTCCATGCAGGAATGCAACATGCTCTAACTTCGACTGCTGTGATGAAATCACACCTGCGACGACCCGATCCACTGCCTTGGTGCCCTCCACCCAGGCAGCACAGTCTCAATCGCTCACTGTAGGTGGTCGTCACTTAATCTGCCCAAAAAAAACCAAGGCTATCCATAAAAAGAGCACAATTCTCCGCCTTTGCTCACACTGAGGCAAGGAATACAGCCCTTCGCAGACAACAAATCCACGCTACCGCTGCGCCACTCTGATAACGATGCTGATGCTGCCACCGGGGTCCACCTGACCTCTGACATCTCAGAAAATCCATTATTGCGATCGTCATATGACAAAACACAATTGATTCATGCAATTCCTCATTCAATTATCCTTACTCAGCTCACCCCTCAGCACATCTATTGTACCCCAAACACAAATGTTATCAATCACAAAGGGTAACCTTCCTTTGGGTAAGCTTCACATAATCCGTCCACAAGGATGTCCACCATCCAGGAAAGGAAAAAGGAAGTGCCCCTGCCAGCCGATCTGTCCCCCAACACTTAGCGCCAGGCGCCTCTATCCAGAATTCGCCTCTGGCGGCAGATCCCTATCCAAAGGAACTGCAACAGTACGCTCCATACACAATGCCTACCCCATCGAGGCATCCAACCTCCAAAATCCACAACAGAGGGATCAGATAAACAAAAGGGTATTCTGGCGCAATCCACTGCCAGTCGCACGCATTCTACGCGCTTCGTCCCTCGAAACCTGGAGCGTACAGTTCAACAACTGCATAAACTCTCAATTGATCACTCCATCACCACCAACCACGATTCTGCCTCCAAGGCTCCAACTCAAATCCATAAATCGGGGAGGTTCATCTGCCAAAACTGGCTCCATCCATCAATGATGTCCCACAACTCATCCACTATCAGCAATCCACCCCGCCTCGGTGCTGCAACACAATACATTAGCACGGAGGGGGGCCACTCGCTCCATCGGCGCCTCAGAAATCACTACCGCTGAGGATACTGTAACCAGGTGGTCTCAGAAGAAAAACACTGTCGTGCTGCCCACTGCTCCGACAACTGTGTCACCCAGACCAGCGGCTCACTCTGCCGCTGATATACCTCAGACAATCCTGTCATCGGGCCTGAAGCTCTCTAACCTCAATCCGGGTATCCGGCCCCAAAACAATCCGCTCGAGCTCCACCGCTGCGACGAGTGCACACCAATCCACACAACGCGTCGGGGAGACACCGCTCACCACGACGAACTGCACCACAGCACAAAACAAAACTCGACCCAATCCGGCGAGAGTCTAGAGCATGTCAACCGTTCCGCCGCATTATGTTGTCTGCAGCCAACATAATTGCTTAGGAGAATAAACATGCCAATCACCCATCCCATCACTCGGGAGAGGTATAAAACTCAATCAGGACTCTCGCTAAAAATCACGACTCTCACGAAGTCATCCTAGGGTCCAACCATGAGCCTAGGGTTTCTACAGTCCCAACTGACCTATCCCTAAGCTCTGATACCAACTAATCTGTCACGCCCCGGGGTCGAAACTGCGACCCGGGCTCGCCAACAGATCCGCCACCTATGCTAAAACCCGCATAGGCGAAGCGTCTAACCTGCAAAAGATAGTACTATAGCTACACAAATATCAGAGCTGAAATAAAATGCTGTAAAATAAAATCCAATCACTGTACATCAGAAATAAAGTACAATATCCATTTCCTCGAATACAGATAATCATCATACAATGTCCTCAGTACAGCATCTCTCACTAAAAGAAAGGAGATAAACTAAAACTATAGTACATCAGTCTCAACTCTGTCCCTCCAAATACAAAAGATCTCCCTCAAGGAAAACAGCAAACATCAGCTGACAGCTATCAGGAATCTCCAGCCAGGGGATACAGCTACACACCTCGGGTGGTACAGATCTAGCTCGTGACTCCCTCGCCCCGGACAACGATCAAAGATCAGCAACTCCCGAAGAGGACTCTGCAAAACAGGGGGAAGAAAACAAAGGGGAAACAACAATGGGGGTGAGAACCACTAGTAAACCAGTAGCCTCCCCCTGTGGGTAAAGCCTCAAGCTCCGGCGTACCCACTAAGTCTACTAGAGGCAAGAAAAGGGGCAAGTGGTAAAGCTGTAAACAGAACTACTGAATGAAAGGGGAAACCACAACAAGTATGCCTCTAAATGCAATACCGAAGGAAATGACGGTATGAATGCATCAGAAAACAGTGTCTGACCAAATAGACCCAATCTAGTGCCACCAGTAAAAACTGGTACTGCCTGCTCTGCCGCGACGGGTATGCCAGCCTACGCATAACACCGAAGCAAAAGGAGTCCCCAGGACTCAAAGTCTGTACTCACCATGGTGCCCGGCGC
This sequence comes from Tillandsia fasciculata, assembly GCA_029168755.2. Classification (NCBI taxonomy): domain Eukaryota; kingdom Viridiplantae; phylum Streptophyta; class Magnoliopsida; order Poales; family Bromeliaceae; genus Tillandsia; species Tillandsia fasciculata. The sequence continues at coordinate 3,454 of JAQOTM010000356.1, read as the reverse complement.
ACGGCACCGTGAAAAGCCTACTCCGGAGTGGCACTCGAGGGGAGCGACCCACACGAGTAAAGTATCACTGTATCAAGCATCTCTGTAACCAATGTCACAATAGCAGGACTGGATCAAGACTATGATCAAAGTGGGAAACTCCGTCCACTAACAAAACCCCGATCAGATGCAATAATACTCAAAAGTGGGAAACACCATCCACTAGAGAAACTGATACCCAATCTGATGCAATAGTAACATCCGGTCAACCGCCTACTACCCGCGGTTGCCGCAATAACCCACTATCCAACATCAAGTACTCCCTATCACTGACCCTCAGGTCCCGGCTACACTATCCCAAACCTCTGCTCGAACCCGAGCTACATGACTCAAAAGTCTAAATAAGAAGGAGAAAGAAAGCAATCATGGTTTCTCCTAAGTCAAATTCCAATATGATAGTGTAGCAATAAAATAGTGGCCTATCTAGATGTCCAAATAAGCATGCAAATGTCCTCATACAATGTGGAGAGAAAGAAAGTCAAGTAACAGTTTTACATGTGTATCGGTTAATAATATCCACATAGATAAAACAGTCATGCTAAAATCATCGGTCAACTACACATGTATATGATCCCTGATCCATAATAAATCCCCAGAGTGAAACCCGCACAGTGATAAGCATTATGTCCCACCAATTAATCTATTTAATCCATTTTCATAAAATCTGGGTGCTAAAGTAGCATGTTAATTATCACTAATAAATTATTCCAATGATCATGTTCCAACAGCAGTATCATCCCAATAATATCCCCAACATGCTATATCCACAAAATTAATCTCAGATGATAGGCTCACATGTATATCAGGCAATCATGCATAATAATCAATCAATATGCTCAATAGTGGGATTTTCTAATAAACTTAGTGAGTAAGTCAGATATAGAGGCAAGCAACAACCACCCACCTCGAAAAGCGCGCACAACACCAAAAGAGACCTCTCGCTGCCCGCTGTCCTCTAACACAGCAATCCACCAAAAATCTGTGTCCCGCTGCACAGAACAATGCGCACAATTAACACAAAACTGTACAATTTCCTATAGTCTAAAATCAGCCCAAAAAATGGCTAATTATCACCTCTGTTCAGTCCTCAAGAAAATCCAAAAAATTCACGGTCGCGTTCCTCGCGAAAAGTAGCCCCAAAACGACTGTTTAAACGCCCAGATCTGATAACTGTGGACCAAGATAAAAATAAAACATCGCTGCACCTCAAAACCCTCCAAATCAGAATTCCTGTAGCAATCAGTCCAAGAAAAGCTTAATTATCACCTTCGAAACAATTTCCAAAAATCTCAAAAAAATCACCACTGTGTTCCTCGCGACGAGTAGATCAAAATCGAGTCCTGAAACGCCTTGATCCGATGTTCCTAAACTGAGATATAAAATCGACAAGTTGGTGCTGTCCAAAATCCATCACAGAAAATTGGGGGTCAAAGATGTCTCGGGAAACGTGCCAAAAGTGAGAAATGGAGCGAAGCAATCAACACAAAAATCGAAGCCTTACCTCTTAGGAACACGCTGTTGAAGAAATCGTCAAAAAACTCCTCCTGGTTTGCTCACAATGAATTTTTGACTGAACTGTGACGGTAATGGGCTGAAATGGGGCGAAAACCGAGGCGAACTGTAAAAATGATATCGCCGTTGCCGAGCTTCCAGAAATTCCGGGGATCCACCATTAGAACCAGAGCACCAAGGGGAACAAACTTTGTATACACCTCTCCCTCTCATTCTCTCTCTATCACTCGGAAAAAGCAGGAAAAAGGAGGGGAGTGGAGGCCTATTTATAGGCCCACAAAAACAATTGCGAAAAGACCACTGTGTCCCCGGTTTCGGGCGCCCGAAACCTTTGGGCCCCGAAACCGGGCGCACACAGTAACTCGGCCCGGCCCGGCCCACTCCCGCACGCGATCCGGTCGGACCCACGGCCATCCAACCCGCTCCTCCACACGACACGTGTCCCAAACACCGCACAGCGGATCCGGCCAATCCTCGCGCCACGTGCCGTCCCTCTGGTCAACGGGCAGTTGGCGCTGGCCAATAGGCGGCGCCACGTGGCGCACGCGTCCGCCACGTCGGCGCCGTGGCCGCCACGCCCGCCGCACCGCTGCCCCGCCGCCTGCCGCCTGCACGCCTGCCCCACCGCCTGCCGCCCGTACGCGCACAGTGACGAGCCCAATTCTCGCACGCCACGTGTCCAAGCCAAAAATTCGCTGCACCCGGTGCACGACAACCCCAAACACCGAACCAACGAACGCTGCCACGTGTCCCTATCGGTCCACCGTACACCCCGCGCTCTCCCGAGAACCGAGCGCGCTGCACCCGCCAATCCAGAGCAGCCACGTGGCACCCCGCTCCGGTGCACGCCGGCCGCGTGGACCGCGCGCCCTGCCCGCGCCCACGCGCCCCCCGCCGCCGCCTTCCGCCTGCCCGAGGCCGCGCCGCCGCTCTCCGCCACTGCCCGCCGCCGCCGCCGCCGCGGCGATCGCCGGAATCACTGTTCCGGCAGTGAACAGTACCCATGAGCTCAAAAATGACAAGTGGGTAGTCCATTTTGACCGTTTTCGCGCGCTGAATCCGAATTTGACGTCCGTTTCGCCAAATTCCAACTCTAAAAATTGCCGAAGGCACCCGGAAAAGTGTTCTTAGCCCAAATTTCGCGCGGAGCCCAATTTAATATCCGATTCGCGCGAAACCACTTCTAAACCCTCCACGGGGTCCGATCACTCCCGATCACTCACAAGCTCCATTTAAGCCCGAAGTCCAACACTTGTGCCGAATTATGCTTCGAACACCTCCAACACACCAAGTAGGCCTCCAATAGCCACCCCAACGCACTGCAGCAGCTCTGCGGAGATCCGGGTCATCACAGTTGGGGCGGAAGCCGCGGAAGATGCCGCTCCCGTGTTCAGGGACAGTTGTATCGGAGATGCCCCTGTTTGCCGCAGCGGAAGCAGTGATCTTGTCTCTTAGGGCATTCCGTCACTGGATGCGATGCTCCGCAAATAACACATGGCTTGTTCGATGGTCGCGGCCTTCCAGTAGGCGCACACTCTTGCCTCCTTGTTGCATCTTGGGGTACTTTGGGGGTCGGCTCCCTCCAGAAGGGCCCCCTCCCGGGTAAGTCTGTGTCCGCTTCCTTTCCCGGTTGTTTTCTGGTCCCTCACGTCGAGCTCGGGTGATGGCGAATCCCCGCTCCACGATGGTGGCCCTGTCCACCACCTCCCGGAACGTGCGCAAGTCCGCTGCCTGAACCATCTCGAAGATGTCGCTCCGTAGCCCGTCCACAAAAAGACGGGCTTGTGGGGTTCATCCCGTATAACAAACGGGACGAAGAGTACCAAATCACAACTAACTCTCTTTGATATTCCACGACTGAGCGGTCCCTTTTCTAATGTCTTCAGGTTCGTCTTCCAATTGC
>JAQOTM010000505.1:119129-161157 GCA_029168755.2 Tillandsia fasciculata | reverse complement strand
GCAACTTCTCAGGGAAAGAAGTTTTATGCCAAACTATCTAAGTGCGAATTTTGGATTAGGGAGGTTACCTTTTTGGGACGTGATCTCCGCACGCAGGACGTGGAGGTGCGACCCGGCGAAGATTGAGCAGGTCCGGGATTGGCCCCGACCAACGAACGGTATCTGAGGTTCGCAGTTTTATGGGCTAGCCGGATATTACCGTCGGTTTGTGGAAGGTTTTGCGAAACTTTCCACACCCCTCACTCGTTTGACGCGCAAAGGATTAAGTTTATTTGGAGTGAGGATTGCCAGAGGAGCTTGAGGAATTAAAGAACAGATTGATGTCGGCTCCTATCCTTTCCCTCCCTGTTATGGGGAAAGGATACGTGATTTACAGTGATGCATCGCACAGTGGACTTGGTTGCGTGCTGATGCAGGAGGGTAGGGTGATCGCTTATGCCTCTCGGCAACTAAAGGATTATGAAAAGAATTACCCCACCCATGACTTGGAGCTAGCTGCAGTGATTTTGCATTGAAGTTGTGGCGCCATTATCTGTATGGGGAGCACTGCGAGATTTACACAGACCACAAGAGCTTGAAATACTGTTCACACAGAAGGAGCTCAACTTGAGGCAGCGCAGATGGTTAGAATTATTAAAGGACTACGATGTGGACATACTCTACCATCCGGCAAGGCACAACGTGGTTGCTGATGCCCTGAGCAAGGAGAGCAGTACAGAGCTATCTCTGATGATCACCGATCAGGCGCCATTACTTGAGCAGATGAGGCGGTTAGAGCTTGAGGTTGTGTCCCCTGGGGTCTCTGCTAGACTTATGTCTCTAGTCGTGCAGCCCACTCTGTTGGACAGGATTCGAGAGAAACAGAGTGAGGACCCCCACTTGATGAGGATTCGAGAGCAGATCTAGACGGTTCGGCAGACAGGGGATTTCTCAGTTGATGCTTCGGGAGTACTTCGGTACAGGGACCGAGCTTGCGTGCCTATGGATACAGAGATTCGAGAGCAGATCTTGAGGGAGGCCCCTATACACCTTATACCATCCATCCTGGTGGGACTAAGATGTATAGGGACCTCAAGGCACAGTTCTGGTGGAACGGGATGAAAAGAGACATTGGGAGATTTGTAGCACATTGCTTAACTTGTCAGCAAGTAAAGGCTGAGCATCGTGTACCTGCTGGCAAGTTGCAGAGCCTCCAATCCCTGAATGGAAATGGGAACATGTTACCATGGATTTTGTCACTGGGTTGCCGAGGGCACAGACAGGAGCAGACGCGATCTGGGTAGTCGTGGACAGACTCACCAAATCTGCTCACTTTTTACCGGTACAGGTGACTTGGCCACTAGACCGACTGGCACAGCTGTATTTAGACGAGGTGGTGAGATTGCATGGCGTGCCTGCTTCCATTGTATCTGATCGAGACTCGAGGTTTGTTTCGCGCTTTTGGAGGAGTCTACAGGCCACTTTGGGGACGCAGCTCAGTTTCAGCACGGCATTCCACCCACAGACAGACGGACAGTCAGAGCGGACTATACAGATTCTCGAGGACATGCTCCGAGCTTGCACGCTAGACTTTGGAGGAGGTTGGGTGCAACACTTATCACTAGCAGAGTTTGCGTACAACAATAGCTTTCAAGCGAGTATCCAGATGGCTTCGTTTGAAGCATTGTATGGACGCAAGTGTCGTTCCCCACTTTATTGGAGCGATGTGGGTGAAAGACGGACTTTGGGCCCCGAGTTGTTGCGAGGGGCAGAGGATAAAGTCAGAATAATCAGGCAGCATCTTCAGACAGCTCAGTGCAGATAGAGGAGCTACGCCGATGTGCGGAGACGAGACCTGGAGTTTAGGATTGGAGATCATGTCTTTTTGAAGGTTTCGCCTTCAAAGGGAATCCGGAGATTTGGGATTCGTGGGAAACTGAGCCCTCGTTATATTGGACCTTTTGAGGTATTAGAGCGCATAGGGCCAGTTGCCTACAGGCTTGCACTTCCTTCCAGGCTTGCTGGTGTTCACGATGTATTCCATGTATCGACCCTGAGGAGGTATGTTCATGATCCGTCACACATCATCGATTTCACCCCACTGGAGATTGCCGAGGATCTGAGCTTTGTTGAGCGGCCATTGAGGATCTTGGACCGCGAGGTTAGAGAGTTGCGCAGCCGGGCCTGTCACGCCCCGGGTGTAAACCAGAACCCGGGCCCGTCTACAGATCCGCCGTGCACACGGTATTTCCCGTGTACACGAAGCGTCAACAACCTTCTCAGATAAAAAGATATGATAAAAGAGCAATAAAAACAGAGCTGAACTAAAACTAATACATCTCAGACTGAAGCTGGAAATAAAGTACAATACATCTGTATAAATGATACATCAGTCTCTCCCAGCTCACAAAATAATAAATACAACAGCTGGCAAAAGCCAGTCCCAAAAGTGAAAGTACACACCGTCTGAGAAAACCTGGTACACCAAAAGTCCAGCTAACACGCTCATCCTGCCTCGAGATCTATCTAGTCCGCCGTCCTCTACCTCGATCAGTTGCTGACGGCCCAGCAACTCCCACAGAGGACTCTGCAAAACAAGGGAGAAGAAAAAGAGGGAAAACAATGGGGGTGAGTACTACTATAAACAGTAGCCTCCCCTAGTGGGTAAAGCCTCAGCTCAGATATGCCCACCAGGTGCTCAGAGGCAAAAAGGGGAAAGAAGAGAGAAGGGGATGCAGATAAATGAAGCAGCTGATAAAATGCTATCCCTAATATGCCTCTACATGACCAACTAATAAGGATGGAGAAAATGATGCATCAGAATCAAGACGCCTGTCATAATGACCCAATCTGACAGCCAGTGAACACTGGCACTGCCTGCTCTGCTGTCGAACTCAAGAAACCAGCATGGTGCCCGGCGCTCACACCGTGGAACTCAAGAAACCAGCATGGTGCCCGGCGCTCACACCGTGGAAAGCCTACTCCGGAGTGGCACTCGAGGGGAGCGACCCACACGAGTAAAGTATATCACTGTATCAACCATCTCTGTAACCACTGTCTCATAATAGCAGGACTGGATCGAGACTCAAAAGTGGGAACAACCCTCCACTAAAGTAAGCCCGATCCCCGAACACCCAATCTGATGCAATAGAAACAATCCGGTCAACCACCCAAGATCCGTGGTCGCCGCAACCCCCTGACAAACTCAACCTGTCCCAAATCCCCAATACCTGCCTACACTGTCCAACATACGCTCGAACCTGAGCGATTAAGCCGCTAGTGCCAACAATGAAAGAAGAAAAGAGAAAAAGCATGGTTTCTCCTAAGTCAAGTCCCAAAATAGTGTAGCAGTAAAAGATGGCAATAATTATGTGACCAATTTAATCATGCAGTGTTCCAATATTTGTCCAGTTTCCCAGAATAATCAATTTAGAGATTAAAGCTAAAGTGACAGTCACATATGATTAATCATCAGTTTTGCAGTCCTTAATATTATCACATTGTCTCTATGCATACGGTCCAGAACTTAGGCGATTTAAACAAATGATCAATCTAACAATAATTTTCGCGGATCAGATAACCAATAATTGCTCCCTAAAGCATGCGAGTCTACCAATTAACACATTTAGCATCATCAAATCAGGGGTACTCTGATATTCCTAGTGGGCATAACAAAGGAGAGGAGTACAACAACCACCCACCTGAAGTGCAACTGTCCAAGTCCGTACAGCTAGAAAATACCAAAACTCCAATTCCTTGCTTCCACAATTTCAGCACACCCGAAATATCCCTGGTACAGTACAAAGCTCACTAATTACACTTAGGCTCCCAATTATAGCACTAATTAACACATACAATCCCGAATTCTGTACTGTTAAATTATCACCTGCAGAAATTGCCCAGAAAATTCCAATAAAAATATCACGGCGATCCTCGCGTCGATAGCTTCGAAACGGTACCTTGCACGCCCAAATCCGAGTTCTGTACATCAAGATAAAAATTCGGCAAGGTGGTGACTCCAAACAACAAACTGTGGATTAAGGACTGATTACTGTTCACTGAGAAAACAGTAATTTTCACCTCGAAATAAATTCACGAAAATCCAATAAAAATACGAGCGCGTTCCTTGCGATCCGTAGATGAAAAAGTTGTATAAGCTCGTCTCCGTAGACGCTCGTGCGCGAAGATATGGCCAAAACACTCCGATGCTGTCCTCACATTCCTCACAGAAAAAGGGGGTCCATTGTTACCTCGGGATCCGAGCCAAAGAAGCAAAATCAGAGTGCGCGATCAAAATGAAAGATGAAGCCCTACCTGTCGTGAAGCCAACGGCGCAAAAATCACAGAAAAGGAGCTCGGGGTAGGCCGGGGGAGCTAAAACACGCTGCTGCGCCGAAGAAGAACACAGAAAACGCAACGTCGCGCCGCGCCGTAAAATCGAGATCTCGAAATCCGTGCCACTCGAAAATCTGAAACTTGGTAGGATTGATCCTCACTTCAAGGGGAAGAATTCATCCTCTAATGTCCCCTTCGAGCTGAGGCCTCGAAGGGGTCGAAATCCCCATTGGAAGAGCTCTCGGATGCACTTAAGGGAAAAATCCAGGAAAAAACCTTTCGCTGCGCCCGGTGCACGTGAGCCACCCAACGACGGCGCGCCACGTGGCCCCAACAACCGTGCACCGCCCGTGAACCGCGCACCCTGCTCCCGCCCGCACGTCGCGTACGGCAACTGCTCCACCCGTTGCGTAGACCGGGAGCACAACACCGAGCCAATCACAAGCCGCCACGTGTCCCACCGTCGGTCCACCGTGCACCAAAAATGTTCCGTGAACCGCGCTCCGTGAACCATCCAGTAAAACGATGCCACGTGTCACTCTCGGTGCATCCTGGACCATGAGCCCTCGCGACTACTCCATAGACCGCGCACTGTGAGCCCTCCACTCACCAGCCGCCACGTGGCACCGCCCAAGTGCACGGCCGCCGCCGTGGACCGCGCGCCTGCCCGCGCGCGCCGCGCGCTGCCCGCGCCGCGCGCCGCCGCTGCTCCGCCTGCCCGAGGCCGCGCCGCCGCCCGCCGGTGCTGCCGCCGCCGCCGCCGGCGCCGGCGATCGCCGGAAAACACTGTTCCGGCCGGTGAACAGTAAATACTGTAGCAAGCTCCGAAAAATCCAAGTAAATAGCCCATCTTGACCGTTTTCGCGCGCTGAATCCAAATACGGCGTCCGTTTTGCCAAATTCCAATCCTAAAATTTGCCGGAGGCTCCCGGAAAGGTATTTTCACTCCGAATTTCGCGCCGAGTCCAAATCTGGTATCCGATTTGCGCGAAAACACTTCTAAACATCCAACGGGGTCTTCCGGTTATCCACGTGATCTATTTAAGCCCCGAATCCATCACTTGAGTCCAAATTGGCGCGCGCGAACACCGCTGACATGCCCCGTAGGCCTCCCGAAGCTGCCGGTCACACTGTAGAAGCCCTGCAACGGTCCGGGTCACCACAGGGCCATCCCTTATGCGAAGATCCTCTGGAGCAGTCATGATGAGCGCGAGGCTACCTGGGAGCTAGAGTCAGCGATGATGGATGCTTACCCCTATTTGTTCGAGGCCCCGGCTTGAGGTATGGCTTTTGTTTCGAGGACGAAACCTTTTTAGTGGGGGAGGTTGTAGTGTTCTGGTTTTTCCCCATACAGTTTTTTCGTTGAATCCACTGTGTAGAACACCTAGTGTTGGTGTGTCTGGCCCATGGTGCATCAAAGGGGTGCCACAGATGGACCCTGTGTGGTATTTTAGCTGATTTGGCCTTCGGCTGTGTTTGCCGGATTTTAGAAAAGGAATTGAGCCAAACGGAGTTCGGATTTGGATTCAGCGCGGAAAAACGCTTGAAAACGACTGTTTATTTGTCAAATTTGGAGTCCGGATGACCAAATGCGGGCTTCCGGAAGTTTCGGGGGATTTCTGGTGCACAGGGGAGCTCCGTGGACCGGCCTATGCCACGTGGCGGCTCATTATTGGCCGGCCCACGTCGCTCGGTCCACGGGGAGGCGCGGCCGGTGCATGGACCGCGCGGCGGGCCACGTGGCATGCGCGGAGTGGCGGGCTCATGCGGCGCGGCTCAGCGGGTGCGCGCGGATCTGGTGGACCGGGCGTATGACACGTGGCGGCACGGTATTCGCGGGCTTACGGCGGCGCGGTCCACGGGAGCTTGGAGCGGCGCCTCGGGGCGCGGGCCGGTGCAGGGCGCCAGTACGGCTGGTCGGCCGCACATGGCCCGCACTCGAGTGCGGGCCACGTGTCGGCCGGCCAGCGGAGGGGTGCATGCACCGCCTCCAGCGCACCCGGGCCACGTGGCGGGCGGCCAGTCGCCCCGCACGGCTGTTTGCTGTGCGGGGGACACGTGGCCGCCCCACAAATTTCCGGGCGGTCGGAAGGGAGGCCGTCCGACCTGCTTAGAGGATTCGGGCGCCCGAAAGTGGCTCCCGAATCCACTAATTTTGGGGGAGGGTTGGCAGCCTATAAATAGGGCCTTTTGGGCCCCTTTTTCTCTCTTTCTGAGCAGATTTTCACTGGGCACCCTTAAGGAAAAACCTTCCTCCACCTGAAACCTCTCTTGCTGATCATTCCTGGGATTTTTAAGAGCGCGTTTTTCGAGGTTGGCTATTTTCCGGCGCGGCGCGACGCTCGTTCTTCGACGACCCGTTTCGTCCCTTTGCAGTGTTTAAGCTCCCCCGGCTCACCACGACCTCCGATTCGGGTGATTCTTGCGCCGTTGGACTCTCGACAGGTAGGGCTTCATTTTTTATATTTTGAGTTGCCCCTCGTTTTCTTGTGGATTTGGAGTTTCCCGAGCTTCTTTGTGACCCATTTTTCCTCGCGGAGTTTTGGACAGCACCTGGTTGATTCGGCTATAATTTCGGCTCAGGCATCGGATCGAGGCGATTCAAAAGGCGTTTCTCATCTAATTCTCGAAAGGAATCTCCTGGAACTTTCTCAGAATTTTCTGAATATTTTTCGAAGGTGGAAATCTCCTTTCTCTGTAACTTTTTGGTACAGAAATTCTGCACAGTTTTGTTTGGGGTGTTCTCCTTGCCGAATTTGTATCTCAGCGAAGGAAGCTCGGTTTTGAACGTGCAGGTACTCGTTTCGACGGGTTCGTCGCAAGGAACGCGACGGTATTTTTCTTGGAATTTTCTGAGCACCCTTCGCAGGTGAAAATCTGAGATCTTTAGATCGGTAATTTTGGGACAGATTTTGTGATGTTTGAAGGACTAAAATTATGTATGTTCTTCTTGGAGGTTTGGTACAGCATTGCGGTGAGTTTTGGTGTGAGTGCGGGTTTTCGCATTTGGGACAGGATTTTAGCGCTCGAGGTGGGTACCGCTGTTAACCTCTTACTTGGGATAACCCGCTAGGCATATTGGAGCTTGTATTATGTAATGTTGACATGATACTAGTAAATGGACATAGCATGCTTAATGAAAAGAAAAGGGCTTATAATGGATACTTGCATCTTTAGAATACTAAATACTCATAAATAGTAATTCTTATAAGTGTGAAGTTGATTGGAATCCCTGGAAATTGTGCTTAAGCCTTTTGGTAATAACCGGTTGAATTCATATCATGTTTATGCATAATAGGGAGATATAAGAATGTGTATATATTAACTTGTGGCAGGATAATACCTTAGATAATCAAATAAATACATGTTGTAAACCTTGTAAGAATTAGAACACTAAAATTACTCTGTTATGAAAGGACTTTTGCATGCTTGAATGGTCACCTAGTTAGGCCACCTTTTTCTGCTGAACTATCATGCTGGAATTGACTTAGGAGAAACCATGATTTCATTTTCTCCAGTTTTCTTGACATAGGGGATGTCATGCCCGGATAGGGCAGGGACTGGGATAGAGTAGGCAGATACTTGGGTTTCGGGACAGGCAGGCTGGGTAGGCAGGGTATTGCGGCGACCGCGGATTTTGGGCGGTTGACCGGACAGTTGTTGTTGCATCAGATCGGGGAAAGGATTTGGGCTTCTTTTAGTGGATGGTTCTGTTCCATTTAGATCAGTGTCATGATTCAGTCCTGCTGACTTATTCTACTATGATACTTGTTACTACGACCTTGAGTCCTTGAGACTCCTATCCCCTATCGGTGTTATGCGTTGGCCGGCATACCCGATTTGGCAAGTATAGTGTGCACGTTATACAGATCTTGAGTCCTTGAGACTCCTATCCCCTATCGGTGTTATGCGTAGGCTGGCATACCCGATTTGGCAGGCATAGCAGGCAGTACCGGTGGTTACTAGTGTACAGATTGGGTTTAGTCGGGCAGGTATTTATATTCTGATGCGTATATTTAGCTATCTTTTTAGCTGGGCATGTAGAGGCATATTAGTGGTATTTTTATCAGTATCCATGCATATAGTTTACCACATTATTCTTTTCGCCTTTGGTAGTCCTAGTGGGCATGTTCGAGTTGAGGTTTACTCACTAGGGGAGGCTACTGTCTTTATAGTAGTTCTCACCTCCACTCTTTTTCCCTCTTCTTTCCCCCCTTTGTTTTGCAGAGTCCTCTGCGGGAGTTGCGGGACCCTCTTCTCAGGACCGAGGTAAGAGGATCGTTGATTAGCTAGCTGCTTCCCTGATCCAGAGATTGGTAGATTCTGTTGTATCCCCGGTACACTCAGATGGTTGTATCTTTTCCCTTTTAGTTTTGAGTCTGGCTTTGGCCAGTTGGATGTACTTTTATTTTGTGAGCTGGGAGAGACATCTGTATATTTGTGAGAGCTATGTTGTACTTTCCTTTTCAGCTTTTGTCTGAGTTGTACTAGTTGTAGTTTAGCTCTGTTTATGCTCTTTTATTATATCTATCTATCTGAGTGGGTTACCAGCGCTTCGTGTACACGGAAAATTCCGTGTGCACGACGGATCTGTAGACGAGCCCGGATTCTGGTTTACACCCGGGGCGTGACACCTCTGCCGCGCATCGACGATCTCTTTGATCAGCTGCAAGGGTCTTGTGTTTTCTCTAAGATTGATCTACAGTCTGGTTACCACCAATTAAAGGTGAAGGCCGAGGATATTCCTAAGACTGCTTTTAGATCGCGGTACGGGCATTATGAGTTTACAGTTATGCCGTTTGGATTGACTAATGCCCCTGCCGCCTTTATGGACTTGATGAACAGGATATTTCGGCCATTCCTGGATCGATTTGTGGTGGTGTTCATAGATGATATCGTGGTTTACTCCCGGAGCGAGGCCGAGCATGAGGAGCACTTGAGGACTGTGCTACAACTTCTGCGGGAGAAGAAGTTGTATGCCAAGCTGGCGAAGTGCGAGTTTTGGCTTCGGGAGGTAGCTTTCTTGGGCCATGTGATTTCCGCCGCCGGTGTAGCAGTAGACCCGGCGAAGATCGAGGCAGTTCGAGATTGGCCCCGACCGACGACTGTATCAGAGGTGCGCAGCTTCATGGGGTTAGCTGGTTATTATCGTCGGTTTGTGGAAGGCTTTGCGAAGCTTTCCACACCCCTCACTCGATTGACGCGTAAAGGGGTTAAGTTTACCTGGAGCGAGGACTGCCAGAGGAGCTTCGAGGAGCTGAAGGACAGACTGATGACTGCTCCTATCCTTTCCCTCCCTGTTATGGGGAAAGGATATGTGATCTACAGTGACGCATCGCACAGTGGACTTGGTTGCGTGTTGATGCTGGAAGGGAGGGTAATTGCTTATGCATCGAGACAGCTCAAGGATTACGAGAAGAATTACCCTACCCACGACTTGGAGCTCGCTGCCGTGGTGTTTGCACTGAAGCTTTGGCGTCATTACCTGTACGGAGAGCATTGAGATCTACACCGACCACAAGAGTTTAAAGTATCTATTCACTCAGAAGGAACTGAACTTGAGGCAGCGCAGGTGGTTAGAGCTACTAAAGGACTATGACGTGGACATTCTTTACCACCAAGGCAAGGCTAATGTGGTCGCCGATGCATTGAGCAGGAGAGCAGTACAGAGTTTGTCTATGTTGATCACGGACCAGGCGCCACTATTAGAGGAGATGAGACGGCTCGAGATAGAGGTTGTGTCCCCTGGGGTCTCTGCTAGACTGACGTCATTAGTCGTGCAGCCCATTCTGCTGGACAGGATCAGGGAGAAACAGAGTGAGGACCCCTACTTGACCAGGATTCGAGATCAGGTTCCGAGTGATCCGTCAGGGGACTTTTCAGTTGATGCTGCGGGAGTACTGAGGTACAGGGACCGAGCTTGTGTGCCAGTGGATGCTGAGATCAGAGAGCAGATGTTGAGAGAGGCCCATTATACACCTTATACCCTTCATCCTAGGGGGACTAAGATGTATAAGGACCTCAAGGCACACTTTTGGTGGAATGGCATGAAGAGGGTTATCGGGAGATTTGTGGCCCAGTGTTTGACTTGTCAGCAAGTAAAAGCTGAGCATCGAGTGCCAGCTGGCAAGTTACAAAGTCTCCCGATCCCTGAGTGGAAATGGGATCACATTACCATGGATTTTGTGGTCGGACTGCCGAGGGCACAGGGCGGAGCAGATGCTATCTGGGTAGTTGTGGATCGACTTACCAAGTCAGCGCACTTCTTGCCTATGCAGACTACTTGGCCACTCGAGCGACTAGCCCAGTTATACCTTGATGAGATAGTGAGGTTGCATGGAGTACCCGCCTCCATTGTTTCAGATAGAGATCCGAGGTTTGCCTCGCGTTTTTGGGGGAGTTTGCAGACCGCGATGGGGACTCAGCTCAGATTCAGTACAGCTTTTCATCCCCAGACTGATGGGCAGTCAGAGCGGACTATACAGATCTTGGAGGACATGCTGAGGGCTTGCGTCTTGGATTTCGGCGGAGGATGGATTTGACACGTACCTTTGGTTGAGTTTGCGTACAACAACAGCTTCCAAGTGTCACGCCCCGGGTGTAAACCAGAACCCGGGCCCGTCTACAGATCCGCCGTGCACACGGTATTTCCCGCGTACACGAAGCGCCAAACCTGCTCAGATATATAAGAGATATAATAAAAGAGCAATAAAAAACAGAGCTGAACTAAAACTAATGCATCTCAGACTGAAGCTGGAAATAAAATACAATACATCTGTATAAATGATACATCTGTCTCTCCCAGCTCACCAAAAATAAAGTACAACCTGCTGGCAAAAGCCAGTCCCAAAGAAAAGTACAACCGTCTGAGGAAACATGGGTACACCAACAGTCCAGCTAACACGCTCAACCTGCCTCGAAGTCTATCTACTCAGCCGTCCTCTCTCCTCGACCCGTCGCTGAAAACTCAGCAGCACCCGCAGAAGACACTGCAAAAGAAACAAAGGGGAAGAGAAAAGAGAAAGCAGTGGGGGTGAGAACTACTGTAAACAGCAGCCTCCCCCTAGTGGGTAGACCTCAACTCAAATGTGCCCACTAGGACTACAAGAGGCGAAAAAGATGAACAAAGGTGGTAAGCTGTAAATATGCCAACTGATGATGTAGGAAGCTACCACTAAATGCCTCTAAAATGCCAGCTAGGAATATAGCTAAATATATGCATCAGAAAGTAAATGCCTGCCTGCCTAGACCCAATCGATACACCAGTAAACACTGGTACTGCCTGCTGTGCCTGCCTGTCAAATCGGGTATGCTGGCCAACGCATAACCCCGATAGGGAAAGAGAGTCCCGAGGACTCGAAGCCTGTAAAACGCACACTCCGGAGTGGCACTCGAGGGGAGCGACCCACACGAGTATAATGCCTGGGTAACAAGTACCAAAATAATGCCTGGGTAACAAGTACCAAATCAGCAGGACTGGATCATGACTCTGATCAAAGTGGGAAAACCCATCCACTAAAAGGAGACCCGATCTCAACCCGATGCAAGGTAGACAAATAGTGGGAAACCCCATCCACTAAAAGGAGACCCGATACCCAATCTGATGCAATAACCACTGTCTGGTCAACCGCCCAAGGTCCGCGGTTGCCGCAATACCCTGCCACCAAGCCTGCCTGTCCCAAAATCCAAGATCCACAATCGGGTAGAATAATCGATATCCGGTCAACCGCCTACTGTCCGCGGTTGCCGCAATACCCTGCCCTCACAGCCTGCCTGTCCCAAAACCCACAACTGTCTGACTACACTATCCCAGCCCCTGCTCGAACCCGAGCGTACTATCCCCCAAATGTAGACAAAAGAAGAGAAAAGCATGGTTTCTCCTAAGTCAATGCCATCATGATAGTGTAGCAGAAAAAGGTGGCCTAACTAAATGTCCAATCAAGCATGCAAAGTCCATTATTTAAAACAGGGTTTAAATATTATGATCTTTCCCCCATAACAGGGATGCCACTAATTAAACTTCCATCTGCCAAGTAATCCCATGTCCATTTATCACTTAAACATAAGAGGTCCCAAGTGTACAAGCAATATAGTCCAATTCCCAATTACCCTGCCATTTTTACTTTTTACCGGTTCATTTAGCACTGTACTAAAAGCAACTCAAATAGGCCTAGTGGGGACATCACAAGTAGGAGGTTAAACAACGGTACCCACCTCGAGCGCTAAATCCAAGTCCTGACAGTGAAATCCGCGCCCGAACCTCAACCGTCCTCGCAAAGCTGTGCCAAAATCCCAAAGGATACACACACACAATTACTATCCAAGTTAATCCCAAAATCTGTCCCCAAAACCAGATTTACTGTTCAGCCGTTTTTACCTGCGAAATGTGCCCAATAAATTCCCAGAAAAATACCACTGCGATCTACGCGACGAACCGGTCGAAACGAGTACCTGCACGTTTTCCCACGATTTTTCTGTGCTGAGAACTAAAATCGACAAGAGGACCACCTCGAACAATATTTTTACCCAAAAACTGTGCTACAAGGTTCTGTAAAAAGGGGTTCTCACCTTCAAGGAAATTCCACGAAATTCCACAAAAATTCAGAGAGATTCCTTGTGAGGTGTAGATGCAAATCCTTTTTTGAATCGCCTCAATCCGATGTCCGGTTGCGGAGATATTGCCGAAATACCGACCCGCTGTCCAAAACTCCATCACAGCAACAAGGGGTCACAAGATGATCCGAAAAACCCATGAAAACCTCGGAATGGGGAAAAACCAGTAGAAATAGGAAATGTAGCCCTACCTGTTACGAAGAAGATGGCGCAAGAATCGCTGAAAAATACTGCTTGGTTAGCTCGGGGGAGCTAAAACACTGTCGCTGCGCCGAAGCACAATCCAGGAATGCAACGTCGCGCCGCGCCGAAAAATCCAAATCTCGGGATCCGTGCCTCATAAATTCCCCAAACTTCACAGGATGCTTCCTCTCTTCTTGATGAAGATTTCATCTTCTCACCTCTAATGGAGATGGAGCCTCTATGATGGAGAAAACCCCTTTGAATGGCTCTCGGATGGAAACAATGGAGAAAACCCAAAAATCTTTTCACTTAATTACCTCCGTGTCCCATAGAACACGAAACACCGAAATCCACCAGTAGGAACGCGACACGTGTCCCGACCAATTCTGCCGCCGAAACCGCCTACTGCCCTGCACAGTGACCGTCCAATAGAATTGTGCCACGTGTCCAAACTACTGTTCGGTGCACCCGGTGCACGAAATTCCGTGGACCGACCAACCAAAAGATGCCACGTGTCACGCCTGGTGCACCATGGACCATGAGCCACCAAGAAAACTCCGTAGACCGAATGCCGTGCACCGACCAATCGCATGTTGCCACGTGTCCACTCCGGTCCACCGTACACCAACGCCCAACCTTCCTGCTCTGTAGACCGGGAGTTGTGAGCCAGCCAACCATATCGCGCCACGTGGCACCGCCTTGGTGCACGCCCGCGCGGTGGACCGGCCGCCTGCCCGCGCCCCCGCCGCTGCTGCCCGCGCCCTCAGCGCCTGCCCGCGGCCGCGCGCCGCCTGCCCGAGCGCCTCCGCCGCCTTCCGCCGCCGCCCGCCGCCGCCGGCCGCCGCCGGCGATCGCCGGAAATACTGTTCCGGCGTGAACAGTAACCCGAAGCCCAAAAATGCCGCAAATACACCGTCTGAAGCGTTTTCGCGCGCTGAATCCGATTTTGACGTCCGTTTCGCCAAATTCTCACTCTAAAATTTGCCGAAAGCCCCCGGAAAGTATTCTTGGTCCAAATCTCGCGCCGAGCCCAATCTCAATATCCGTTTTGCGCGCAACCACCTCTAAACAACCGATGGGGTCCCCCGATCACCCACGTGATCCATTTGAAGCCCGGAGTCCAACACTTGTGTCCAAATTGGCGCCCGAACACCGCCGACATGCCCCGTAGGCCTCCAGAAGCTGCCGGTCACCCTGAAAAGCCCCAAATACCTCCCGCACACTGCGTAGATCTCCAGTAGCCACCTCAAAGCACCGCAACAGCTCTGCGGAGATCCAGGTCATCACATCCTCCCCCACTAAAAGAAAGTTTCGTCCTCGAAACTGGAGTCATTCCTCAACACGGAATCTCAACCAACAGGGGGGTAAATATCCAGTCATCCACCACTCAAGCTCCCAAATCTACCAAATACCTCATCCAGAGACACGATGTAATCCTTGGGTCTCTAACCAGAACGAAACAAAGGAGAACACTCCCGAGGACCACGCCACCTCAACAAGGTACAGCTGGGCTAACTGCTCGGCCATCCAGTAGTCTGCACCGGTACAAGCATCTGCCCCTCCCAGGGCCTTAGATAATCCAACCACCAGTCCGCCGACACCAAAGCTCGATCCAAGTACCTCTGTACTCCCAAAGTATCCGATATAAGTCCCCCAACTGATCACGTAGACTCTGATCTCAACTCCAAAACCGTCGGGATGTAGAAGCAACTCCCTAACCTTCCGGCATCAACACTCAGCCATAAGCCGTCGAGAGAACCAGATTGCAAATCCAACTTCGCGGAGATCCAATACCCTTGAAGCTGGTAGAACAAATCCTGCTAGCTTGGCAGAAGGGTGCTAGCTCCCGATGATCACTTCGACAAATTCTTAAGGGTCCTCCCAAAGCCGAAGTGAACCAACCTTCCACAACTCGAATAGCACCGGCGCCCCCAAAGGTGCCACACTTGGCCTGACACAAATCCAACACATCAAATCCTGGAGTTGGGTCCTCAACCCCCAAACTGGTGTCATGCCAAACAACTCCGATAGGAGAACAGCTAGGAACTCACAACCAAAAAGAAAAGGAATATCACCAAGTCCCGATGCCGCCGCAGATCCCTCAAACACACCAGCAAACAAGCTACTCACCCACTACGAGACATCTGCCTCGCTTACAAGGTCAAAACCAAACAGGCGAAGATACACTCAAACAACCCAGGTACACCAACACCTCCAAGCCTGGCTCCCACGAAAACCGTCCTCGCAGTATAATCAGCTGCCGCAAAAGAAAAGAAAACCGGGCCAGCCTAACCGTCCAAAGTACCAAACCGAGCCCCACCACTAGGTCAAGACCATCAGGCCTACAGGTACAACCAAGGACTCAACCGCACCGGGCAGGACCCACGACACTCCCCCCAGGTGCAAAAGATAGGGAATACGACCTCCCGAACACCGGGTAACCGTCCTATCCCTAACCCAAACAATGAAGCCAAACACTACCCACCAAGAAGGGGAAAACCTCTCGTATCTAAAGATACGAACCCAAGAGCCTGGAACAATTCAAACCTACCGCCACACTGGCCGCTGAAATCCATGTGCTCTGACGGTCTCAAACAAAAATCCACTATCCAGAAGAAGAAATCAGGAGTGCCTCATCCGACTGACCTGTCCTCCATCACCCGGCGCCGAGTGCCTCAATCAGAACTCGCCTCAGGCAGCAGATCCCAATACAACGGAACTGTAATGCCACGCTCCATACCCGGCGCCTACTCCAAAAGGCGTCCCAAGGACTCTCAATCCCCCACCGAACAAGACCCTGCCACCAAAGGCTCCATACACAATCCCACAAATCGGGGCAACTCATCCGCCAAAACTGGCTCACTCCTTCAATGCAATCCCACAGTTTTCCCTGCAGTCAACTGTCCACCCTTCCTCGGTGCCCCAGCACTAAACGTCGGCACGGAGGGGCTACTCACTAGTCCGACAACTGTGCCACTGCACTGATCCGACAACTGCGCCACCGTGCTGATCCGACAACTGTGTCACCGCGCTGCTCCGACAACTGCACCACTGTGCTGATCCGACAACTGTGTCACCGCGCTGCTCCGACAGCTGCACCACTGTGCTGATCCGACAACTGTGTCACCACCTGCTCCGACAGCTGCACCACTGTGCTGATCCGACAACTGTGTCACCGCGCTGCTCCGACAGCTGCACCACTGTGCTGATCCGACAACTGTGTCACCGCCTGCTCCGACAGCTGCACCACTGTGCTGATCCGACAACTGTGTCACCGCTGCTCCGACAGCTGCACCACTGTGCTGATCCGACAACTGTGTCACCGCGCTGCTCCGACAGCTGCACCACTGTGCTGATCCGACAACTGTGTCACCGCCTGCTCCGACAGCTGCACCACTGTGCTGATCCGACAACTGTGTCACCGCGCTGCTCCGCTGATCTGCCTCCAACACTCCTACCCTTCGGGTCCGGAGCCCCCCCCCAGACTCCAATCTGGGTATCCGGCCCGAAACAACCAGCTCAGGCCCAACTGCCGCACCAAGGTGCGCTCGGGTCAGAGCCCCAACGTCGGGGAGACACCGCTCACCACGACAAAACCGCAAATCAGCACACCCCAAACACTCGACCCAATCTAGCGAAAGTCAAAGGCATCCCCCTATTTTTGTAACGTTATGTTGTCTGCAGCCAACATAACTGTCCCACAAAAATAGGGTATGCCGATCCCTCTTCACCCACTGGAAGAGTCAAAACCAAATCACCGACTTTCGCTAAAAGTCACGTCTCTCACGCCCTAACATCCTAGGGTCCGCCCTAAAGCCTAGGGTTTCCTAAGTCCCAACTGACCTATCCCTAAGCTCTGATACCAACTTAATCTGTCACGCCCCGGGTGTAAACCAGAACCCGGGCCCGTCTACAGATCCGCCGTGCACACGGTATTTCCCGCGTACACGAAGCGCCAAACCTGCTCAGATATATAAGAGATATAATAAAAGAGCAATAAAAACAGAGCTGAACTAAAACTAATACATCTCAGACTGAAGCTGGAAATAAAATACAATACATCTGTATAAATGATACATCTGTCTCTCCCAGCTCACCAAAAATAAATACAACCTGCTGGCAAAAGCCAGTCCCAAAGAAAAGTACAACCGTCTGAGGAAACATGGGTACACCAACAGTCCAGCTAACACGCTCAACCTGCCTCGAAGTCTATCTACTCAGCCGTCCTCTCTCCTCGACCCGTCGCTGAAAACTCAGCAGCACCCGCAGAAGACACTGCAAAAGAAACAAAGGGGAAGAGAAAAGAGAAAGCAGTGGGGGTGAGAACTACTGTAAACAGCAGCCTCCCCCTAGTGGGTAGACCTCAACTCAAATGTGCCCACTAGGACTACAAGAGGCGAAAAAGATGAACAAAGGTGGTAAGCTGTAAATATGCCAACTGATGATGTAGGAAGCTACCACTAAATGCCTCTAAAATGCCAGCTAGGAATATAGCTAAATATATGCATCAGAAAGTAAATGCCTGCCTGCCTAGACCCAATCGATACACCAGTAAACACTGGTACTGCCTGCTGTGCCTGCCTGTCAAATCGGGTATGCTGGCCAACGCATAACACCGATAGGGAAAGAGAGTCCCGAGGACTCGAAGCCTGTAAAACGCACACTCCGGAGTGGCACTCGAGGGGAGCGACCCACACGAGTATAATGCCTGGGTAACAAGTACCAAAATAATGCCTGGGTAACAAGTACCAAATCAGCAGGACTGGATCATGACTCTGATCAAAGTGGGAAAACCCATCCACTAAAAGGAGACCCGATCTCAACCCGATGCAAGGTAGACAAATAGTGGGAAACCCCATCCACTAAAAGGAGACCCGATACCCAATCTGATGCAATAACCACTGTCTGGTCAACCGCCCAAGGTCCGCGGTTGCCGCAATACCCTGCCACCAAGCCTGCCTGTCCCAAAATCCAAGATCCACAATCGGGTAGAATAATCGATATCCGGTCAACCGCCTACTGTCCGCGGTTGCCGCAATACCCTGCCCTCACAGCCTGCCTGTCCCAAAACCCACAACTGTCTGACTACACTATCCCAGCCCCTGCTCGAACCCGAGCGTACTATCCCCCAAATGTAGACAAAAGAAGAGAAAAGCATGGTTTCTCCTAAGTCAATGCCATCATGATAGTGTAGCAGAAAAAGGTGGCCTAACTAAATGTCCAATCAAGCATGCAAAGTCCATTATTTAAAACAGGGTTTAAATATTATGATCTTTCCCCCATAACAGGGATGCCACTAATTAAACTTCCATCTGCCAAGTAATCCCATGTCCATTTATCACTTAAACATAAGAGGTCCCAAAGTGTACAAGCAATATAGTCCAATTCCCAATTACCCTGCCATTTTTACTTTTTACCGGTTCATTTAGCACTGTACTAAAAGCAACTCAAATAGGCCTAGTGGGGACATCACAAGTAGGAGGTTAAACAACGGTACCCACCTCGAGCGCTAAATCCAAGTCCTGACAGTGAAATCCGCGCCCGATCCTCAACCGTCCTCGCAAAGCTGTGCCAAAAATCCCAAAGGATACACACACACAATTACTATCCAAGTTAATCCCAAAATCTGTCCCCAAAACCAGATTTACTGTTCAGCCGTTTTTACCTGCGAAATGTGCCCAATAAATTCCCAGAAAAATACCACTGCGATCTACGCGACGAACCGGTCGAAACGAGTACCTGCACGTTTTCCCACGATTTTTCTGTGCTGAGAACGAAAATCGACAAGAGGACCACCTCGAACAATATTTTTACCCAAAAACTGTGCTACAAGGTTCTGTAAAAAGGGGTTCTCACCTTCAAGGAAATTCCACGAAATTCCACAAAAATTCAGAGAGATTCCTTGTGATGTGTAGATGCAAATCCTTTTTTGAATCGCCTCAATCCGATGTCCGGTTGCGGAGATATTGCCGAAATACCGACCCGCTGTCCAAAACTCCATCACAGCAACAAGGGGTCACAAGATGATCCGAAAAACCCATGAAAACCTCGGAATGGGGAAAAACCAGTAGAAATAGGAAATGTAGCCCTACCTGTTACGAAGAAGATGGCGCAAGAATCGCTGAAAAATACTGCTTGGTTAGCTCGGGGGAGCTAAAACACTGTCGCTGCGCCGAAGAACAATCCAGGAATGCAACGTCGCGCCGCGCCGAAAAATCCAAATCTCGGGATCCGTGCCTCATAAATTCCCCAAACTTCACAGGATGCTTCCTCTCTTCTTGATGAAGATTTCATCTTCTCACCTCTAATGGAGATGGAGCTTCTATGATGGAGATAAACCCCTTTGAATGGCCTCGGATGGAAACAATGGAGAAAACCCAAAAATCTTTCACTTAATTACCTCCGTGTCCCATAGAACACGAAACACCGGAATCCACCAGTAGGAACGCGACACGTGTCCCGACCAATTCTGCCGCCGAAACCGCCTACTGCCCTGCACAGTGACCGTCCAATAGAATTGTGCCACGTGTCCAAACTACTGTTCGGTGCACCCGGTGCACGAAATTCCGTGGACCGAACGAACCAAAAGATGCCACGTGTCACGCCTGGTGCACCATGGACCATGAGCCACCTGAAAACTCCGTAGACCGAATGCCGTGCACCGACCAATCGCATGTTGCCACGTGTCCACCCGGTCCACCGTACACCAACGCCCACCTTCCTGCTCTGTAGACCGGGCGTTGTGAGCCAGCCAACCATATCGCGCCACGTGGCACCGCCTTGGTGCACGCCCGCGCGGTGGACCGGCCGCCTGCCCGCGCCCCCGCCGCTGCTGCCCGCGCCCTCTGCGCCTGCCCGCGGCCGCGCGCCGCCTGCCCGAGCGCCTCCGCCGCCTTCCGCCGCCGCCGCCGCCGCCGGCCGCCGCCGCGATCGCCGGAAATACTGTTCCGGCGTGAACAGTAACCCGAAGCCCAAAAATGCCGCAAATACACCGTCTGAAGCGTTTTCGCGCGCTGAATCCGATTTTGACGTCCGTTTCGCCAAATTCTCACTCTAAAATTTGCCGAAAGCCCCCGGAAAGTATTCTTGGTCCAAATCTCGCGCCGAGCCCAATCTCAATATCCGTTTTGCGCGCAAACACCTCCAAACGACCGATGGGGTCCCCCGATCACCCACGTGATCCATTTGAAGCCCGGAGTCCAACACTCGTGTCCAAATTGGCGCCCGAACACCGCCAACATGCCCCGTAGGCCTCCAGAAGCTGCTGGTCACCCTGTAAAAGCCCCAAATACCTCCCGCACACTGCGTAGACCTCCAGTAGCCACCTCAAAGCACCGCAACAGCTCTGCGGAGATCCAGGTCATCACACCAAGCGAGCATACATATGGCTCCGTTTGAAGCGTTGTACGGACGCAAGTGTCGATCACTACTTTATTGGAGTGACGTAGGCGAGAGACGGACCTTGGGGCCAGACATACTGCTAGAGGCAGAGGAGAAGGTCCGAGTGATTCGACAGCATCTTCAGACCGCTTAGAGCCGACAGAGGAGATATGCTGATGTTCGGCGACGAGACTTAGAGTTTCAGGTTGGAGATCATGTATTTCTGAAAGTCTCACCGTCCAAGGGGATTAGGAGGTTCGGCATTCGCGGGAAGCTCAGCCCCCGATACATTGGGCCCTTTGAGGTGTTGGAGCGTATCGGACCAGTTGCTTATCGACTTGCACTTCCCCCGAGACTTGCTGGTGTCCATGATGTCTTTCATGTTTCCACCCTGAGGAGGTACGTCTTCGACCCGTCGCACGTCATCGACTTTGCACCACTCGAGATCAGCGAGGATTTGAGATATGAGGAGCGCCCACTGCGGATTCTTGATCGGGAGGTGAAAAAAATTGCGCAATCGGACCATCCCCTATGTGAAGATCTCTGGAGCCATCATGATGAGCGTGAGGCGACGTGGGAGCTCGAGTCAGAGATGATGGACGCCTACCCCTACCTATTCGATGCTCAGGATTGAGGTATGATTTTCGTTTCGAGGATGAAACTTTTTTTAGTGGGGGAGGATGTAGTGTCCCAGGTTTCCCTGTGGTTTTTCCCCTGTTTCGGGGTGTGGAACACCTGTTATTGGTGTGTGGGGCACCAACATGTCAAAGTGATGTGTTGTTTGGACTCAGAGAGGATTTGGGAGCAAGCCTGACCTTCGACTGCCTTTGCCAAATTTTAGGAGTGGATTCAGGCTGAACGGAGGCCGTATTTGGATTCAGCACGGAAAAACGCTTTAAAACGGCTATTTATTTGTATTTTTCGGAGTCCGGATGCCCAAAAACGGACCCCCCAAAGTTTTCTGCGCAAAATGGTGCATGGGGGGAGCTGTGGACCGGCCGGGGACACGTGGCGTCCTCTGATTGGGCCGGCGCACGCTTCCCGGTCCACGGAACGGGCCGCCGGTGCACGGTGGACCGGCGGGCCACGTGGCAGGCGCTGGTTGGGCCGGTGCAGCGCGCGCGGCGCATGGACTGCGCGCGGGCAGAACGGGCAGGCAGGGCAGGCGGGGGCAGTGGCGCGGCGCACGGTGCACCGGGGCGCGCCACGTGGCGGCCCCGGGTTGGATGGCGTAGGTGCGCGCGGTGCACCCGCGGGCACGCGCCTGCGGCCGTACGCGCACGCGGCGTAGGCGTGCAGGCGGCGCGCAGCGGCCCGCCGGCGGGCGTGTCGGGCGGGAAAAGGGGGGCCACGTGGCGCCACGCCATAGGCGGGCGCCACCCACCCCGCCGCCCCGCAGGGGGGACGCGTGGCGCTTCCCCGCTGGGCCCGCACGGCTGCCGCCTGTTTGGGCGGACACGTGCGGGCCCTGGGCCGGGTCGGACGGCCGTTTGGACGCGCGGGATCCGGTGTGCGGGCTGGGCTGGGCCGGGCCGCACTGTGCGCGCCCGGAAAATCCCGGGCCGGGCCTGTTACGGAATTTGAGTTGGCGTATTTCGTGAATGTATTAAGTCTTGAAGATTGAAGATGAAGAAACTTTGGATCATATACCTCAATCTCAAGAAAGAAGAATTCAAAAGGATCAGGTACGTTTAACTAAAGATTTTGATGATCCGAATACTTCTTATAGTGTAGAAACACCTGGAAGAATGTTTTAATGCTTAAACATCAAAAACTGGACATGGGACATGTTCAGGATCCGGATCAGAACTTGCAATCCGGATCCCGAAGGGTGTTCGTTCATACACTGGTTCAATCCGGATCGCAGCATTCATGATCCGGATCCCGAACACAGTTTTACCTGTTTGCTTGCTCGATCCGGATCAGGAACTGCAATCCGGATCCCGAACATGATGTTTTGGTAAAACTGTATGAACGATCCGGATCGGGACTACGATCCGGATCCCGAACAAGCAATTTTCTGGAAACCGTCTTTCTGTGCTTCTGCAATCCGGATCGCCAAATCCAATCCGGATCGCCGTCGGTAAATCTTTCCAGAAAAGGCTGTTTTTGATCCGTATCTTCTTCCAATGGTTTCTAACCTATAAATAGCCCCTATATTCATTTCTAGGGCATCCGCAGAATCGGCCATTACAGAAAAATATAGCCGAAAAGAAAAATCCACATATATAGAGAAGAAAGGAAATCAATAGATTTATTCTATGTTTCTTCATCTATATTGATTGATTTGATTCTAGGTTTTCCATACTCACATTTTGAGTAGAATCAAATCAATGAATACTTAGATGGTATTTCCGATCTATCTTTAATCTAAGTATTCGGCGGATCATCACCACCCAAAAAACAACGATTTACCCCAAAATCGGCGCGTGGACTCGCGTGGCCTTGTGGATTCAAGGTGCAACCGCTCTCGTGGATTCGGAGCGAGGTACGTTCGTGGATTCGAAGCGTGCGATTGGGTGAAGACCGTGGATTCGGTCGGACGTCGTGGACTCGACGTTGGACGCTGTGGATTCAGCGTTGGGCGCGGATCGTGGATTCGAGAAGCGTCGTGGAGCGAGCGGGAAGATCTACTAGGAGCGTATGAAAAAGGTTGAGTCGTCTGTGAGTACGGTATATCACCTTGTACGTGTGTTAATTCTAGTGGATTTCGCCGTGTTATCGGTCCCGTGGTTTTTTACTCCGGTTTGGAGTTTTTCCACGTAAAAATCTTGCGTGTTCTTTTATTTTTCCGCATTGGGTTTTATAGCGCAACGATTTTTGAGTGTTTATTGTTTACACCTATTCACCCCCCTCTAGGTGTTTTTTCCCCTATTTAGATCCATATTATTATAACCCAACAAGTGGTATCAGAGCGGGAATAGGGTTGTAAACAATGGTTGAAGGTGGAAACATCAATCGACCCCCTTTCTTTGATGGAACAAATTATGCGTACTGGAAAGTGCGGATGAAAGCCTTTTTAATTTCCATCGACGAAAGGGTGTGGCAATCAATTGAATTAGGATGGTCTAATCCAACTGAAATTTTAGATGATGTTCGCACCTTAAAACCTAGGTCGAAATGGACCAAGGAAGAGATAGATTCTTCTTCTTACAATGGCAAAGGAATTAATGCTCTATTTAATGCTTTGTCACAAACAGAATTCTCTCGCGTCTCGGCATGTGAGACTGCGAAAGAAATCTGGGATGTTCTTCAAGTTACGCATGAGGGAACTAACCTAGTGAAGATTCAGAAACTGCAAATGCTTACGAGCAAGTTTGACTCTATCTCTATGGCAGAGAATGAATCTTTCACTGATTATTACACACGATTGCAAGACATCGTAAACTCATGTGCTAACTTGGGAGAGAAGATTCCAGAATTTAAAGTTGTAAGAAAAATTCTAAGAACTCTTCCTGAACGATTTCGCCCGAAGGTCGCAGCCATTGAAACAATTAAACACCCGGACGAAATGCGTGTAGAAGAATTAGTAGGTGCTTTACAAACTTATGAAATGACGTTTCCTACTAACTATTCTTCTGGAAAGGCATCCTCTTCTAAGTCTTCAGGTTACGCATTGAAATCAACTAAAGAAGAAGACGCGGATTCATCCTCCTCGGACGACGACGAGAACCTTTCTATGGAGGACTTTGAGAAGCAGCTCGCTCTCTTGACAAGGAAGTTTCGCCGCAACTTTCGAAGGGGTAATCCAAGCAAAACTCCATCCTTCGGAAAGTCGAAGAAAGGCAAGGGTTTTCAAGCCACAAGTCAAGAAAGCAAGAGAACTTCTCAAAGGATAAGAAAAGTTCTGAGGGACAAGTTCAGTGCTTCAAATGTCGAGGCTACGGCCACATTTCAACGGAGTGTCCCAACAAGAATCCGGCAAAGAAGAAGGCGATGCAAGTCGTTACTTGGGATGACAACTCCACGTCAAATGAGTCATCCTCAAGTGATGAAGAAGACAACGCGACAGCTTTCCACGCGTCCACCATCTTCACCCTTCATGTGCTTAATGGCAAGTACATCCGACTCACTGTCCAACTCCACTGTTGAAAAGATTGCAACGGACGATGAATCAGATGATTCGGAAGGTGAAGATTTTGCTCTAGCCTACCACAAGCTTTTGAGGGATTCAAAGAAACTGGCTAAGCAAAACAAGGGGTTGAAAGGGAGATTGCAGGATCTCGAAGAAGAAGTAAAAAGGGTAACCTCTCTCTCAACCGATCTTGAAGTGGAAAGGGATAATCTGATTAAAACAAATGTTTCCCTTCAAGAGTCCAATGAGCAACTCGAGAAGAATTATATGGATATGGTGAACAAAGCGAATTACTTCTTGAAGCTCAACGGCGAGGCTCGACAGGAAAAATTGGAAATGACGGAGACCATACGCCAACTGAAGGATGACTTAAAGAGATTTTCTTCTGGAAGGAGTAAGTTGGACAGACTTCTTGGTCTTGGTCAAAGAAATAAGTTCGGCCTCGGATACACTCAAACTGGAGACATTCCAAGTTCGAGTGGGACAGTATTTGTGCCTCAGTCGGTATCTCCTCCTCCGACACCGGAATTCACGACAAGCAACGACAACAAGCCTACTACATCCTCCTCGGAATCGACAAGAACTAAGGTATGTTTTCGTTGTGGCATTTCAGGGCACATAAGGAGAAATTGCAAGACGGAAGCCAAACGCACACCTCAAGCACCTCTTGCAATGACTACCAAAAAGGCTATTCCTCGAAAAACAACTGCAAATCATTGAAGGAAAAGAGCCTTGGTAGTCACCGCTCAAGACGACATCATCAAGGAGCAGCAATTCTTCAAGCAAGACGCTCTCACCTAGGAAATCAACTTCACGATCATTACCGACGCATTCCAAAAAGGTTTGGGTGCGCAAAGGTGAAATTTTCCCTTGTCTTGCTACCAATGTTTCCTTGCATGCATATGATAGTTCGTCTTGGTATCTGGATAGCGGGTGTTCCCGTCATATGACCGGCGATAAAAACTGTTTTCAAACATTTGAGAAAAACTCCGGAGGACTTGTTGTTTTCGGAGATGGTCGGTCTTCCAAAATTGTTGGAAAGGGAACGGTAGCTATTCCAGATGGCCCGGTTCTAGATAATGTGTTATTTGTTCATGGCCTTAAGACTAACCTCATAAGCATAAGTCAACTTTGTGATAGTGGTTATTCAGTTAATTTTTCATCTGATAAATGCACTGTAACTGACATGAACCATGCTTTCTTTTTAAAGGGGGTTAGATCAGAAAACAATTGTTATGTAGTTCCTCATAAGATTTCTGAAAAATGTAACCTAGCATCTTTGAAAAATGAAACACTTTGGCATGAAAGGCTAGGTCACATAAACTTTAAGGAACTTGCTAGAATTTCGAACAAAGATGTGGTCAAGGGGGTTCCGAAACTTTCTTTTGAACAAAACCTTGTGTGTGGCGGTTGCCAAAAGGGAAAACAGTCTAGGACTGCACACAAGAACTTGAACCACATAGGTACAAAACGGCCTTTGGAACTTTTGCATATGGACTTAATGGGGCCAACTCGTCAACCATCTCTGGGAGGTAAATGGTATATTTTCTTATTGGTTGATGATTTTTCTAGATATACTTGGGTAGCATTTTTAAAAGAAAAAGCTGATACCTTTGATTCTTTTCTCGAAATCTGCAATCGTATTATGATTGAAAAGAATGATAGGATTACTCGAGTTAGGAGTGATAGAGGTGGGGAATTCATAAATTCCAAATTCATTGATTTTTGCACTTCTAATGGCATTAAACATGAATTCTCTGCACCTTACACACCTCAACAAAATGGTGTAGTCGAGCGCAAAAACAGGGTCGTACAGGAAATGGCACGTGTTATGCTTCACAGCCGGAACTTACCTTTTTATTTTTGGGCTGAAGCGGTGAACACTGCTGTTTATGTTATTAATCGCGTGTATTTGCGCCCGGGGACATTGAATACACCATATGAACTTTGGTTTTGTAGAAAACCTAACATCAAATATTTTCGTATCTTTGGGAGTCGGTGTTTTATTTTACGTGATCGTGAGAATCTTGGAAAATTTGACTCTCGAAGTGACGAAGGGATTTTCTTAGGTTATTCTACAAACAGCAGAGCATATCGAGTTTTTAACTTAGAATCTAAGACGATCGTAGAATCGATAAATGTTAAGGTAGATGAAGCTTTTCACTTTGAATCTGAAAAATCTACCCTCGATATCTCTCTTGATGATGATACACCTGCTAATGCATCTTCTTCTAACAATTCTTTCGATAATAATGATGCATCTAACGGTTCTTCAAGTTTATCTGATGTGCAGGAATCATCTCGTGTACCTCCGTCTACTCCTCTACCTCAAACGTTACGCATCTCCAAGGATCACCCTGAATCGAACATCATTGGAGATCCACAAGAAGGAGTTAGAACACGGAGACAATTGGTTTGCGGATTTGCATGCTATGTATCTCAAATCGAACCAAAGAATGTTGATGAAGCTCTCCAAGATGACTACTGGATTAAAGCAATGCAGGAAGAGCTCCATCAATTCGAGCGAAACAAAGTCTGGGAATTAACGAAGCCTCCGAAGCAACACAATGTGATAGGTACCAAATGGATCTTCAAGAACAAGAAAAATGAAGAAGGTACTATCATCAGGAACAAAGCAAGGTTAGTTGCTCAAGGCTACTCTCAAGTAGAAGGTATAGACTTTGATGAAACTTTCGCCCCTGTAGCTAGACTCGAGTCCATTCGTATATTGTTTGCGATTGCTTGTCATTTTAAAATCAAATTATTTCAAATGGACGTTAAGAGCGCCTTTTTAAATGGGTTTTTAAATGAGGAAGTTTATGTGGCTCAACCGAAAGGTTTTGTGGATCATAAACTACCTAACCATGTTTTTCGTCTGAAAAAGGCTCTTTACGGTCTGAAACAAGCACCGCGAGCATGGTACGAAAGGTTGACAAAGCACCTTTTGGAAAAGGGCTACACTCGAGGGGGAGCTGACAGGACTCTCTTTGTGAAGCATTATCAAAACAATTTCATAGTTGCTCAAATCTATGTCGATGACATTGTTTTTGGCGCAACAAGAGATAATGATGCTTCCAAATTCGCGGAGACCATGGAAAGCGAATTTGAGATGTCCATGATGGGCGAATTGACTTATTTTCTTGGATTACAAGTTAAACAAAACGATGAAGGAATTCACTTGTGTCAATCCAAGTATGCACTGGAGTTGGTCAAAAAGTTTGATCTTGAAAATTCTAAGGATTTTCCGACTCCAATGGGAACTAGCCATAAGGGACTTGGAAGTGAATCACATAGTGAGAATGTAGACGAGAAACTGTATCGCAGTATGATTGGAAGTCTACTATATCTCACGGCTAGTCGCCCGGATATATCCTTCAGTGTTGGGATTTGTGCGAGATATCAATCAGCACCGAAGGAGGTTCACCTGAAAGCGGTGAAACGGATCATCCGATATATCAAAGGTACAATCAATTTCGGAATTTGGTATCCTATGGGAACAACTTTGGATATTGTTGGATACTCAGATGCCGATTGGGCTGGATCGGTGGATGACCGGAAAAGCACGAGTGGTGCATGCTTCTATCTTGGCCATTGCCTTGTTGCATGGCACAGTAAAAAGCAGAATTGCATAGCACTCTCGACTGCCGAAGCGGAGTACATTTCTGCAGGAAGTTGTTCAACCCAATTGATTTGGATGAAAAGCGTGTTGAGCGATTTCCGGATTTCAACATCTTCGGTAACCATTTTATGTGACAACACTAGTGCTATTAACATTTCTAAAAACCCTGTGTTGCACTCTAGAACAAAACATATTGAACTTAGATATCATTTTCTTAGAGAGCTAGTTGAATCAAACATTCTTCAACTGTCATATATTTCAACTGAGGATCAATTAGCTGATATCTTAACAAAACCTTTGGATCAAAAACGTTTTATTCACTTGCGTAAAGCAATTGGCATGCTTTCCTTGAAATAACCTCTTTTGAAACCTTTGCTTAGGTTAGGTTTTGTTTTTGTTTTTGTTTTGTTCTTTATCTATGTTTTGTACATAGGACATTAATTGAGCATAAATCATAATTGACTTTAATTGCATCCTTTTATGCATTTAGAAATTTATTATGCTTTTGATGTCATAATATTTCAATGTTGCAATGATCATTTACGTTAATTAAACCATCTTTTAAGTGATCAAAGTCAATTTCTCTCTCAATGATCTCTTGGTATAGTCATTATCATATTTGATTGCTTAGTCGAGTATGAATTCGAGATCAATGGTTTGGTTGAATACTTTATATATTAAATAATTGATAGCCAATTGAGGGGGAGTCAATGAAATGTAAAATGCTCAAAAGATGTGGAAAGAGTTACATCCCAATGAGGAGTGTGAAAACTACCACCACATGGAGAAACTGAAAGAAAGAAAAAGATACTCCATGAATGAAAAGCAAATTTTTGTTTTGAAAATTGTTGATGAAATGCATATTGAAATACTTGACTCAGTCGTATTTCATGGTTGGTATAAGGTGGGATTTTTGATAAAAGATGCTCAAAGAGCCACTCCTTCAACAGATTGTCTAGATATATTATCTAACTTATCTGGGATTTCAAACATCTATTGATCTTGGTATTTCATTTTCTTTACCAAAATTGATGATTTGATAAAGGCATTACACATAAGATCAGGATAGATGTAATTGAAGTTGTTCAACTTTAAGTGTTTTAATTTTCGTAAATTTTCGTTTCATTTTTGGTATTTTTGATAGATTTTGCATAATCTATTTCTTGTTGTATGAAACGATGATTTTTGTTTAAAGTTGACATGGTAAAGTGCTTACATACTTTTTCTGGATTTTATGGAATTTTTCTGAATTTTTCTGGAGAAAAAGTTTGAAGCCGATCCGGATCGGGGTAAGTGATCCGGATCCCGAACGCAGGATTCTTCCTGCGGGTAGCCGATCCGGATCACAATCACGATCCGATCCGGATCACGGCTAGGGTTCTTATAAGAACAAACAGGATTTGATTTCTTTTACCCTAATCTTTTGTTCTCAAGTCTCTAGAGCTTCTCTCTCTAGATTTCTTGCATCTTGGAGCTTCCAAACTCAAAGTTCTTCGGATCCAAGTAAGTTTTATTGATCAAAACTCGGTTTTTCACAGTTTTTCTCTTTTTTCATCAAACGTGGATGGAAAACTTGGATCTTTTTCGTTTCTAAGTAGTTTTTGATCAAATTTCTTTTAATATAAGAACTCTGGGTCAATTAGTTTTGCTTTTATGCTGGGTTTTCTCAAGATAAACGAGTTTTTAGGCTTCGATTTCTAAAAATTCTGTCTTAGGGCATAAAAGAGGAATTTTTGTAAATCATGGATTGATCTATTTTTAAATTCTTTTTGCAAAACTAATTTGATTCTTGCTTCTCTACATGATTATGATTGTCTAGGTACAATTTTTCAAATTTTTCAAAATTGACGATTTTTCATGTTCTTGAGTTGGCTCTGCACAGGACACCTCTTAAACTCAATCCTGATGGCACTCTCTTGGTTAATCCTGCTACTGGTTACGATGGTACATACTCGAGCAACCAACAAACTGAAACGAGCCAAGAAACTCCAACGAAAGGGTGAAGTGGAAGTTATAAGTGACACAGAACTTGAAGAAAACCCTGATGAAGTACACTGGGATATGTTGACAGATGATGATGATGATGAGGTATTGCCTACTAAATCTAACCAAAAAGGAAAAGCACCCATGGACACTGGGAAAGCTCCTATGTCTGCTCCAACTATCTCTGTGAAACGGAAACGACTTGCTCGACGTTTTGGACTAAGACGGACACTAATGTTGACACGCCAATAGCTCCTGACTCTCCGCCACGTGTTGAAGAGGTAGTCGTTAATACTGACCGTCTTAGAGCCTTTGAACGACGTGAATGCATCGGCGAACGTCATGTCAACATTGAAGCCCTTCGCAATCATTCACCAGAATTTGGAACCTTAATTGAGCAAGCTTCTCTTATTCAAGTCTGCCGATTCCCTGAACTTCTAGGATATTGTTTGTATCGTGTGAGAACCTTCTACACGAATGCGAGACATCTTCTCGAGGATGAAAATGGGTCTATGCATTTCTATACAAACATCCAAGGAATGAAGATTAAAATCACACCGCAGTTAATTGGTGAAGTCCTTGGAATGGAATCTAGCACATCGGGGCTTAACTTTTGAAAGGAAAGAGTTTGACAACTGCATTGTGGCAAACTGTGATCGACAAGATCTGTTTGGAAGGAACTAAATCAGTTGATGGAAAGAGTGTCAGATCCAAACATCTACGACTGGAGTACCGTTTTCTAAACTTCATAACATGTTATAACATTCTGCCCAACATGCAGACCAAGGTTGTGAGGGGAGCGGCTGCTATTCCTATATCTCATAGGTCATCCCTCTGAGGCTATTGGATTGAACATGAATATTCCCTATATAATTTGGAACAGAATGTCAAGATACATTGTGCATCCTCATCCTTCTGAGCGACTTCCATTTCCTCTACTCATCATGAGGATCTTACGAAAGTTTGATATTGATGTAAGCTCAACATCATATCAGCACAGTTGCGGGATGATAGATGAATCAACAATTGTGAAGTCACTTCACAAATTACCTCATGTTATTGGAAAGAAACCTTGTGACGGCACCTCGGCCTCAACGTCTCGACAAGAACCCGGCACGGATGATGAAGCATCATTGACCTCGATCTTCAAGTTGCAACAACAACTATCTGTCAAGCAAGAACAGATCTTGAAGAACAACACAGAATTTGCAATGAGCTTGAAATAGTCACGGCAGCTCACATTACTATCACTAAAAGGTCAATTCTGTGCACAAGCGAATGACAAAGATGTTCTACAAGATGGGTTGCACAAGTTCTGAAGACTCAGATTCTGACAACTGATCATTTTTGACTCATTTCTTTTTCTTTTCTTTTTGTGCAGGATTTTTAGGTTTTAGTTTTATTGATACTTTTACTCTAGCTCTCAGGTTTTTCATATTAATGGAACTTTTTAACTCTCCTTACATTTTGTAGCTTTGCTACGTTTTGGCTTTGTTTGTGACAAAAAGGGGGAGAGAGTTTGAGAGAATTTGAACAATGACGATGTGAAAATGTGTGACTATGATGTGAACATCAAGGTAAGTATGACTCCAACTTCAACTTTGGTTTTTATCTTGTGATTTGTTGCATGTCCCCTACTAACTATTCGACTAACTATTTGGGCATGTAATATGACTAACAAGTTGATGTTGGACTAACATTTTGACATTTGGTTTTTGAATGCTTAGAAGATATGTTGGTTTTTAACTATGATTCTCTTACATATCTGAATTCTGAAATGTCATGATGAGAATAAACTCTATCTCTGTACTTGGTTTTGTATGTTTCAATTCTTGAGGTATCTAACGATTTCTTTGTCAAGAATGCTTTCTTTGTGCAGAGATTACAGATGTCTAAGTCTAGAGTCTGTTTTAGGAGTTTATCTCATGTTTTTAATTTTTGGATCTCTTTGTAAATTTTTGTTGTATGGTGATAGCAACAAAAATATCTTTTTGAATTTTCTTTTGTGGATTTGTGTTTTGTCACGAAACCGCCAAAGGGGGAGATTGTTACGGAATTTGAGTTGGCGTATTTCGTGAATGTATTAAGTCTTGAAGATTGAAGATGAAGAAACTTTGGATCATATACATCAATCTCAAGAAAGAAGAATTCAAAAGGATCAGGTACGTTTAACTAAAGATTTTGGTGATCCGAATACTTCTTATAGTGTAGAAACACCTGGAAGAATTTTAATTGCTTAAACATCAAAAACTGGACATGGGACATGTTCAGGATCCGGATCAGAAATTGCAATCCGGATCCCGAAGGGTGTTCGTTCATACACTGGTTCAATCCGGATCGCAGCAATTCATGATCCGGATCCCGAACAGCAGTTTTACCTATTTACTTGCTCGATCCGGATCAGGAACTGCAATCCGGATCCCGAACATGATGTTTTGGTAAAACTGTATGAACGATCCGGATCGGGGACTACGATCCGGATCCCGAACAAGCAATTTTCTGGAAACCGTCTTTGTGTGTCTGCAATCCGGATCGCCAAATCCAATCCGGATCGCCGTCGGTAATTCTTTCCAGAAAAGTTTGTTTTTGATCCGTATCTTCTTCCAATGGTTTCTAACCTATAAATAGCCCCTGTATTCATTTCTAGGGCATCCGCAGAATCGGCCATTACAGAAAAATATAGCCGAAAAGAAAAATCCACATATATAGAGAAGAAAGGAAATCAATAGATTTATTCTATGTTTCTTCATCTATATTGATTGATTTGATTCTAGGTTTTCCATACTCACATTTTGAGTAGAATCAAATCAATGAATACTTAGATGGTATTTCCGATCTATCTTTGATCTAAGTATTCGGCGGATCATCACCACCCAAAAACAACGATTTACCCCAAAATCGGCGCGTGGACTCGCGTGGCCTTGTGGATTCAAGGTGCAACCGCTCTCGTGGATTCGGAGCGAGGTACGTTCGTGGATTCGAAGCGTGCCACTGGGTGAAGACCGTGGATTCGGTCGGACGTCGTGGACTCGACGTTGGACGCTGTGGATTCAGCGTTGGGCGCGGATCGTGGATTCGAGAAGCGTCGTGGAGCGAGCGGGAAGATCTACTAGGAGCGTATGAAAAAGGTTGAGTCGTCTGTGAGTACGGTATATCACATTGTACGTGTGTTAATTCTAGTGGATTTCGCCGTGTTATCGGTCCCGTGGTTTTTTACTCCGGTTTGGAGTTTTTCCACGTAAAAATCTTGCGTGTTCATTTATTTTTCCGCATTGGGTTTTATAGCGCAACGATTTTTGAGTGTTTATTGTTTACACCTATTCACCCCCCTCTAGGTGTTTTTTCCCCTATTTAGATTCATATTTTTATAACCCAACAGGGCCGCACTGTTCACGCCCGAAATGGGCCGAGCGCCCGAATCTTAGGACATAAAGGGAATTTTCCCATTTGTTCTTTTGGGCCTATAAATAGGCCCTCCCCCCCCCTCTTCTCTGGCTTTTTTCGAGAGATAGAGAGAGAACCAGAGAGAGGCCATTGAAGAGAAGTTGTTCCTCACTGATTTTTCTACCTCGTGGTGCGTTCCCAGATTTTTTGGAAGATCGACAGCGGCGATCCGGATTTTACAGTGTGCCTCGGTTTTCCCCCATTTTCGGCCCGTTATCATCGCATTTCAGTCCGAGGAGTCCCCTGCGCAGTACAGGAGTCCTTTTTCGACGATTTCTTCGCCGGTGTGTTCCTAAGAGGTAGGGCTTCGTTTTCCGTGTTTGTGGTTTCTCTGGATTCCGATTCCTTGGCATGATTCCCGAGGTGTTTTGACCCTCTCTTTTGCTATTTGGGTTTTTGGACAGCGGCGACTTCGACGAATTGTTTCTCGGCGTAGGAATATCAGATCGAGGCGATTCAGGAGTTGATTTTGGGCTACTTTTCGCGAGGAACACAACCGTGATTTTTTTGGGATTTTTGGAGCTTGGGACAGAGGTGAAATTCCTCATTTTGCGTGCTGATTATAAAAATAGCAAAATCTATTTTGAGACTTGTAGTTTTTACACCGTGTACACTTGTGTGATGTTGTAGGATACTGTTTCAGCTGACGGTGTGTTTAGAGGACAGCGGGTATTTTCTTGGTGTGTTGTGCATGCTTTTCGAGGTGGGTGATCGTTGCAAACCTCTTAATTTAGACTACCCACTAGACTTATTAGAGTGATGCATGTTTAAAAAGGCAAAAAGGCATATATGAACAAACTAGCATGCTTGTAGGATTAAATGCACATGTGGATGAAATTTTCATACAGGTTATGATTATCACTTGGTACCCGTCTTAGCATGAAACTTATCACCCGAAAATTATAATTATACAAAAAGGAATATTTAATCGTGTATTATGATTATTATGCATGTGGCATAGGCAGGCATCATCTATGATAGAAGTTATTGTCTTATGTGAACACTAGTATCCTGGAACAGTGTGCTCTGGAAATAACTTGAACAGTTGAACTCGTATTAAATTTACTATCATGAGGACTTTTGCATGCTTATTAGGCCATCTTTTTCTGCTACACTATCATGCTGGAACTAACTTAGGAGAAACCATGCTTTTATTCCTTTCTCCGGATATCTAGACTTAGGGGATAGTGTAGTTGGACATTTGGGGATCTGGGACAAGCAGGCAGTGAGGACAGGGTATTGCGGCAACCGCGGATTTTGGGCGGTTGACCGGACAGTGGTTATTGCATCAGATCAGGGGAGAGGATTTGGGGCTTCTTGTAGTGGATGGGTTTTCCACTTAGATCAGGGTCATGATCCAGTCCTGCGACTTATACAGTTATGACTCTTATTATTCAGGCATTTTACTCGTGAGGGTCGCTCCCCTCGAGTGACACTCCGGAGTGTGCGATGTACAGGCTTTGAGTCCTCGAGACTCCCATCCCCTATCGGTGTTATGCGTAGGCTGGCATACCCGATTTGGCAGGCATAGCAGGCAGTACCAGTGTTGACTGGTGTACAGATTGGGTTGAGTCAGGCAGGCTTTTAGATTCTGGTGCATTTACTTAGCTACTCTTTTAGCTCGGCATTTTAGAGGCATTTAGTGGTAGCTTCTCCATCAGTAGTTATATCTATAGTTTACCACCTTATTTTATTCTTCGCCTCTGGTAGTCCTAGTGGGCATGTCTGAGTTTGAGGTTTAGCCACTAGGGGAGGCTACTGTTTGATAGTAGTTCTCACCCCTCCCACTGTTTCTCTTTTCTTTTCCCCTTTGTTTTGCAGAGTCTTCTGCGGCTGTTGCTGGACCTTCTTCAGTAGATCGAGGTAAGAGGATAGCGGACTAGATAGTCGTCTACCCCGATCACGGACATAGTAGTTTTGGTGTATCCCTTGTACTCTCAGACAGTTGTACTTTTTCTTTTATTTTGGATGTACATTATTTGGTGAGCTGGGAGAGACACTTGTATTATTATGAGAGTTATGTTGTACTTTTATTTCCAGCTTTTGTCTGAGATGTATTTAGTTTTAGCTCAGCTCTGTTTTATGCTCCTCTATATTATCTCTTATATCTGAGCAGGTTACCAGCGCTTCATGTACATGGGAAATACCGTGTGCACGGCGGATCTGTGGACGGCCCCTGGGTTCTGGTTTACACCCGGGGCGTGACATCCAGTCCGGACCCCGAATGTCCTCTTTTCTGGAAATAGTCTGTTTCGTTGAGACAGTCCGGACCGCCAATTCCAGTCCGGACCGTCGTCCTGTAAAATTCCAGAAATGGTTAGTTTTTGTTGTTTATCCTCTTCCAATGGTTTCTAACCTATAAATAGACCCTACGATTCATTTTAGGGCATATGGAAAATACGACCGAAAGAAAAAAATCCACATATAGAGAAGAAAGAGAATCAATAGATTTAATTCTATGTTTCTTCATCTATATTGATTAATTTGATTCTAGGTTTTCCAAACTCAGATTTTGAGTAGAATCAAATTAATGAATACTTAGATGGTATTTCCGATCTATTTTTAATCTAAGTATTCGGCGGATCATCACCACCCAAAAACAACGATTTTTCCAAAATCGGCGCGTGGACTCGCGTGGCCTTGTGGATTCAAGGTGCAACCGTTCTCGTGGATTCGGAGCGAGGTACGTTCGTGGATTCGAAGCGTGCTACTGGTGAAGACCGTGGATTCGTCGGACGTGGACGCGTGGATTCGACGTTGGACGCCGTGGATTCGGCGTTGGGCGCTGATCGTGGATTCGAGAAGCGTTGCGGAGCGAGCGGAGAAGATCTACTAGGAGCGTATGGTAAAGGTTGAGTCGTCTGTGAGTACGGTATATCACCTTGTACGTGTTTAATTCTAGTGGATTTCGCCGTGTGATCGGTCCCGTGGTTTTTTTACTCTGGTTTGGAGTTTTTCCACGTAAAAATCTTGCGTGTTTAGTTTTATTTCCGCATTGGGTTTTATTGCGCAATAATTTTTTGAGTGTTTACTGTTTACACCTATTCACCCCCCTCTAGGCGTTTTTTCCCCTATTTAGATCCAATTATATATAACCCAACAAGTGGTATCAGAGCGGGAATAGGGTTGTAAACAATGGTTGAAGGTGGAAACATCAACAGACCCCCATTCTTCGATGGAACAAATTATGCCTACTGGAAAGTACGGATGAAAGCCTTTTTAATTTCCATCGACGAACGGGTGTGGCAATCAATTGAATTAGGATGGTCTAATCCAACTGAAATTATTGCTGATGTTCGCACCATCAAACCTAGGTCAAAACGGACCAAGGAAGAGATTGATTTATCTTCTTACAATGGCAAAGGTGTTAACGCTTTATTTAATGCTTTGTCGCAAACTGAGTTCTCTCGCGTCTCGGCATGTGAGACTGCGAAAGAAATCTGGGATGTTCTACAAGTTACACATGAGGGAACAAACCTTGTGAAGATTCAAAACTGCAAATGCTTACGAGCAAGTTTGACTCCATTTTCATGGCAGAAAATGAATCGTTCACAGATTATTATACACGATTGCAAGACATCGTGAATACATGTGCTAACTTGGGAGAGAAAATTCCAGAATCTAAAGTTGTAAGAAAGATTTTAAGGACTCTTCCTGAAAGATTTCGTTCCAAGGTTACGTCCATTGAAACAGTTAAACACCCGGACGAAATCCTTGTAGAAGAATTAGTTGGTGCACTTCAAACTTATGAAATGACATTTCCTACTAACTATTCTTCTGGAAAGCATCCTCTTCTAAGTCTTCAGGTTTTGCATTGAAATCAACTAAAGAAGATGCGGATTCATCCTCCTCAGACGATGACGAGAACCTATCTATGGAGGATTTCGAGAAGCAACTGGCTCTCTTGACAAGGAAGTTTCGCCGAAATTTTCGAAGGGGTAATTCAAGCAAAACTCCATCCTTCGAAAAGTCAAAGAAAGGCAAGGGTTCTTCAAGCTACAAGTCAAGAAAGCAAGAGAGCTTTTCTAAGGATAAGAAAAACTCAGAGGGACAAGTACAATGCTTCAAATGTCGAGGCTACGGCCACATTGCAACGGAGTGTCCCAATAAGAATCCGGCAAAGAAGAAGGCGATGCAAGCAATCACTTGGGATGACACCTCAACGTCAAATGAGTCATCTTCCAGTGATGATGAAAACAACGCAACGGCATTCCACGCGTCCACATCTTTACCCTTCATGTGCTTAATGGCAAGTACATCCGATTCACTGTCCAACTCCTCCCATACTGAAAAGAATGCCATGGACGATGAATCGAGTAATTCTGAAGGTGAAGATTTTGCTCTTGCCTATCACAAACTTTTGAGGGATTCAAAGAAACTGGCAAAGCAAAACAGGAGTTTGAGAGGGAGATTGCAGGAACTCGAAGAAGAAGTGAAAACAGCAACTTCTCTCTCGAACGCTCTTGAAGTGGAAAGGGATAACCTGATCAAGACAAATGTTTCCCTTCAAAGGAAAAATGAGCTTTTCGAGAAGGAACATGTAAAAATGATGGACAAGGCAAATTACTTCTCGAAGCTCTACAACGAGGCTCGACAAGAAAAATTGGAAATGACGAAGACCATTTTCCAACTCAAGGATGATTTAAAGCGATTTTCATCTGGAAGGAGTAAGTTGGACAAGCTTCTTGGTCTTGGTCAAATAAATCGGTTCGACCTCGGATACACTCAAACTGGAGACATTCCTAGTTCGAGTGGAACAGTTTTTGTGCCTCAGTCGGTATCTCCTCCTCCGACACCGGAATTCACGACAAGCAACGACAACAAGCCTGCTTCATCCTCTTCGGGATCGTCGAGATCTAAGGTATGTTTTCGTTGTGGTCTTTCAGGGCACATAAGGAGAAATTGCAAGATGGGAGCCAAACGCTCAAATCAAGCACTTCTTGCAACAACTACCTGAAAGGTGATTCCTCGGAAATCAATTGCAAATCATTCAAAGGAAAAGAGCCTTGGTAGTTCACCGCGCAAGACGATATCATCAAGGAGCAGCAATCAGTCTAACAAGACGCTTTCACCGAGGAAAATAACTTCGCGATCATTGCCAACGCAGTCCAAAAAGGTTTGGGTGCGCAAAGGTGAAATTTTCCCTTGTCTTGTTACTAATATTTCCTTGCATGCGTATGATAATTCGTCTTGGTATCTGGATAGCGGATGTTCCCGTCACATGACCGGTGACAAAAACTATTTTCAAAATTTTGAGAAAATCTCCGGAGGCCTTGTAGTTTTCGGAGACGGTCGGTCTTCCAAAATTGTTGGAAAAGGAACAGTAGCTATTCCAGATGGCCCGATTTTGAATAATGTGTTATTTGTTGAAGGCCTTAAGACTAACCTCATTAGTATTAGTCAACTCTGTGACAATGGTTTTTCAGTTAACTTTTCATCTGTTGAATGTGTTGTAACTGATAAGGACCATGTTTTCTTTTTAAAGGGGTTAGATCTGAAAACAATTGTTATGTTGTTCCTAGTAAAATTTCTGAAAACTGTAACTTAGCCTCTTTGAATAATGAAACACTTTGGCATGAAAGGCTAGGTCACATAAATTTTAAGGAACTTGCTAGAATTTCAAACAAAGAAGTGGTCAAGGGGGTTCCAAAACTTTCACTTAAACAAAACATTGTGTGTGGTGGTTGCCAAAAGGGTAAACAATCCAGGACTGCACACAAGAACTTGAACCACGTTGGTACAAAACGGCCTTTGGAACTTTTGCACATGGATTTAATGGGGCCAACTCGTCAACCATCTTTGGGAGGTAAATGGTATATTTTCTTGATGATTGATGATTTCTCTAGATATTCTTGGGTAGCATTTTTAAAAGAGAAAGCGGATACTTTTGATTCTTTTCACGAGATTTGCCATCGTATTATGACTGAAAAGAATGAAAAGATCATTCGTGTTAGAAGTGATAGGGATGGAGAATTCATAAATTCTAAATTCATTGATTTTTGCACTTCCAACGGCATTAAACATGAATTCTCAGCACCCTATACACCTCAACAGAATGGTGTAGTCGAGCGCAAAAACAGGGTTGTACACGAGATGGCACGTGTTATGCTTCACAGCAGGAATTTACCGTTATATTTTTGGGCTGAAGCTGTGAACACTGCAGTCTATGTAATTAATCGCGTTTATTTGCGCCCGGGAACTTTAAATACACCATATGAACTATGGTTTTGTAGAAAACCGAACATCAAGTATTTTCGTATCTTTGGGAGTCGGTGTTATATTTTACGTGACCGCGAAAATCTTGGAAAATTTGACTCTCGAAGTGACGAAGGGATTTTCATGGGTTATTCTACAAACAGTAGAGCATATCGAGTATTTAACTTGGAATCTAAAACAATGGTAGAATCTATATGTTGGGTTATACTAATATGGATCTAAATAGGGGAAAAAACACCTAGAGGGGGGTGAATAGGTGTAAACAATAAACACTCAAAAAATCATTGCGCAATAAAACCCAATGCGGAAAAATAAAAGAACACGCAAGATTTTTACGTGGAAAAACTCCAAACCGGAGTAAAAAAAACCACGGGACCGATAACACGGTGAAATCCACTAGAATTAACACACGTACAAGGTGATATAACGTACTCACAGATGACTCAACCTTTTACCATACGCTCCTAGTAGATCTTCTCCGCTCGCTCCACGACGCTTCTCGAATCCACGATCCGCGCCCAACGCTGAATCCACAGCGTCCAACGTCGAGTCCACGACGTCCGACCGAATCCACGGTCTTCACCCAGTAGCACGCTTCGAATCCACGAACGTACCTCGCTCCGAATCCACGAGAGCGGTTGCACCTTGAA
This sequence comes from Tillandsia fasciculata, assembly GCA_029168755.2. Taxonomy (NCBI): domain Eukaryota; kingdom Viridiplantae; phylum Streptophyta; class Magnoliopsida; order Poales; family Bromeliaceae; genus Tillandsia; species Tillandsia fasciculata. The sequence continues at coordinate 120,680 of JAQOTM010000505.1, read as the reverse complement.
TCCACAAGGCCACGCGAGTCCACGCGCCGATTGGGGTAAATCGTTGTTTTTTGGGTGGTGATGATCCGCCGAATACTTAGATTAAAATAGATCGGAAATACCATCTAAGTATTCATTGATTTGATTCTACTCAAAATGTGAGTATGGAAAACCTAGAATCAAATCAATCAATATAGATGAAGAAACATAGAATAAATCTATTGATTTCCTTTCTTCTCTATATGTGGATCTTTTTCCTTTCGGCTATATTTTTCTATTAAGTCCCATACCCTAAAAATGAATCATAGGGTCTATTTATAGGTTAGAAACCATTGGAAGAAGATAGGATCAAAAACAGCCTTTTCTGGAAATTTTACCGACGGCGATCCGGATTGGAAATGGGCGATCCGGATTGCAGTAGCAAGAAAGACGGTTTCCAGAAAAATGCTAGTTCGGGATCCGGATCGAAGTCCCCGATCCGGATCGTTCATACAGTTTCACCAAACATCAACGTTCGGGATCCGGATTGCAAATCCTGATCCGGATCGTGCAAGTAAAAAGGTAAAACTAGTGTTCGGGATCCGGATCATGAGATGCTGCGATCCGGATTGAACCAGTGTATGAACGAACACCCTTCGGGATCCGGATTGCAAGCCCGATCCGGATCCTGAACATGTCCCATGTCCAGTTTTTGATTTTTATGCAAAAACCTTCTTCCAGGTGTTTCTACACTACAAGAAGTATTCGGATCACCAAAATCTTTAGTTAAACGTACCTGATCCTTTTGAATTCTTCTTTCTTGAGATTGAGGTATATGATCCAAAGTTTTTTCATCTTCAATCTTCAAGACTTAATACTTTCACGAAATACGCCAACTCAAATTCCGTAACAATCTCCCCCTTTGGCGGTTTCGTGACAAAACACAAATCCACAAAAGAAAATTCAAAAAGATATTTTTGTTGCTATCACCATACAACAAAAATTTACAATGGAGATCCAGAAATTAAAAACATGAGATAAACTCCTAGAACAGACTCTAGACTTAGACATCTGTACTCTCTGCAAAAAGAAATCATTCTTGACAAACAAAATCGTTAGATACCTCAAGAATTGAAACATACAAAACCAAGTACAGAGATAGAGTTTATTCTCATCATGACATTTGAGAATTCAGATATGTAAGAGAATCATAGACAAAAACATATCTTCTATGCTTCAAAAACCAAATGTCAAAATTTTAGTCCAACATCAAACTTGTTAGTCATATTACATGCCCAAATAGTTGTCGAATAGTTAGTAGGAGCATGCATCAATATGCATTAAAATCACCAAAGTTGAAGTTGAAGAGATACTTACCTTGATGTTGCCACGGACAATTCAATTTTTCACATCATCATTGTTCAAGTTCTCTCTAAACTCTCTCTCTGTCTCGGTCACCCCTTTTTGTCACAAACAAAGCCAAAAATGTAGTCAAAACTACAAAATGTAAGGAGAGTTAAAAGTTCCAATAACATGAAAAACCTGAGAACCAAAAACTAACGCAACGTAGAATAAAACTAAATCCTAAAAAAG
>JAQOTM010000505.1:0-119029 GCA_029168755.2 Tillandsia fasciculata | reverse complement strand
AGACCTCACAGCGAAAAGAGGAGAAAAAAGGAGCTAAAGCGTTGCCCAAAGAGCATATTTAAGGCCAGCCAAAGGATGATGTAGGGCGGGTTTCGGGCCGCACTTTACCTTTTTTGGGGCGTTTGGCACTGAAATCCGGAAGAGAGGGCTCTGTGACGAACCCCGTCCGACGCGCCCGAAAGTTTCCTGGGCTGACACGTGTCCCCATAACACGGAACAGCGGTGCAAGGCCGTCCGCTGTGCGCCACGTGTCCCACTCTGCGGTCAGCGGCGGTAGGTACGGTCCGCCAACCGCGTGCCGACGCGTGGCGCACTCGAGTACGGCGACCACTCGCGTTGCGACGCGTGGCGCACTCGAGTGCGGCGCGACAGCCGCGGTCAGCGCCCCACCTGCGCGTCTCTGTCCGAGGCGGGACTTCAGCCACTCCTGGGCACCGCGCAAGCTGAGCCCGCCACTCAGCTGCCGCCACGTGTCCCTGCGCCGGGTCTATGCACCTGCGCGGGGAACTCCGTGGACCGATCGTCCAGCGCCCGCCAATCGGAGGCCGAAACCTGGATCCCGCACAGCAATCCTGCACCGGCGCTCAATCAATGCAACAGCCGGTCCGAATTCCGTGGACCGCGCACCAAAGGCCTGCCAATCAGGCGGCGCCACGTGTCATGCGCCGGGGTCCGTGCACCCCCGCCGCGGCCCTCTGTGGACCGCCGCGCTGCAGACCCGGCCAATCATGGGCTGCCACGTGGAGGCGGTCCACGGCCCCTCCCATGCACCGAAATTCATCGTAAACTTCCGGGTTAGTCCGTTTTTGGGCATCCGGACTCAGAATTTAACAAGCAAATAGCCGTTTTCAAGCGTTTTTTCCGCGCTGAATCCATTTCCAACCTCTGTTTGGCCAAAAGCCTTCTAAAACTTTCGGCAAACACAGCCGAAGGCCAACACAGCTGTAGATATCTCACAGGGTCCATCTGTAGCATCTCCTTGACGCACAATGGGCCAGACACACCAGACAATAGGTGTTCTAAACAATGGATTCACCAGAAAAGCTGCATGGGAAACTGGGCCACTACATCCTCCCCCACTAAAAGGGAGTTTCGTCCCCGAAACAAGAAACAACAGGCGTACCTCAAACAGACGTCTCAAACAGGAAGGGATAGGTATCCCGCATCACCGTCTCCAGCTCCCAAGTAGCCTCCCGCTCCTCGTGATTGCTCCACAAAACCTTCACATAAGGTATGGCCCGGTTGCGCAATTCTCTCACCTCTCGAGCAAGAATCCGCAACGGGCGCTCCTCGTAGCCAAGATCCTCAGCGATCTCCAAAGAAGTGAAGTCGATCACGTGCGAGGGGTCGAAAACATATCTCCTCAAAGCTGAGACGTGGAAGACGTCATGAACTCCGGCCAGGCGAGGTGGAAGAGCAACTCTATAGGCCACTGGGCCAATCCTCTCAAGTACCTCAAGGGTCCAATAAAGCGGGGACTGAGCTTTCCCCCGAACTCCAAATCTCCTGACCCCTTTCGAAGGCGAGACCTTCAAAAAGACATGATCACCAATCTGAAACTCAAGGTCTCGCCGCCGAGTATCAGCATAGCTCCTCTGGCGACTCTGGGCCACCTCAAGATGTCGGCGAACCGATCTGACTTTCTCCTCTGCCTCCAGCAGTAAGTCCGGTCCCAAAGTCCTCCTCTCACCCACGTCACTCCAATACAAGGGTGACCGACACTTGCGTCCATACAACGCCTCAAACGGAGCCATCTGGATGCTCGCTTGATAGCTGTTGTTGTACGCAAACTCAACCAATGCCAAGTGCCGGTACCACCCTCCTCCAAAATTCATAACACACGCTCTCAACATGTCCTCAAGGGTCTGTATGGTGCGCTCAGACTGTCCATCGGTCTGTGGGTGGAATGCTGTGCTAAAACGGAGCTGGGTCCCCAAGGCTGACTGAAGACTCCCCCAGAAGTGTGAAACGAACCTCGGGTCCCTATCTGATACAATCGAGGGGGTATACCGTGCAGTCTCACTACCTCATCCAAGTATAACTGCGCAAGTCGCTCCAACGGCAAAGTCATCTGACACAGGCAAAAAGTGTGCAGACTTGGTGAGTCTATCCACGATAACCCAAATCGCATCGGCCCCACTCTGCGCCCTCGGCAGTCCAGTGACGAAATCCATGGTGATGTGGTCCCACTTCCACTCGGGAATTGGAAGACTCTGCAACTTGCCAGCAGGAACGCGATGCTCTGCCTTCACTTGCTGGCAAGTTAAACAATGAGCCACGAATCTTCCAATATCCCGCTTCATTCGGGCCACCAAAAATGTGCCTTGAGGTCCTTATACATCTTAGTACCACCAGGATGAATGGTATAAGGTGTATAATGGGCCTCCCTCAAAATCTGATCTCTGAGCTCAGTGTCCATAGGCACACACACTCGGTCCCTGTACCGCAGTACTCCCGAGCTATCCACTACAAAATCCCCTAACTGATCAGCCTGAATCTGCGATCTAATCCGAGTCAAGTGGGGGTCCTCACTCTGTGTCTCTCTAATCCTCTCCAACAGAGTGGGCTGCAAGACCATAGACATGAGTCTAGCAGAGACCCCAGGGGATACAACCTCAATCTGTAAGCGCCTCATCTGCTCCACAAGCGGTGCCTGCTGGGTGATCAACATGCTCAAGCTCTGCGCTGACCTCCTACTCAAAGCATCTGCCACTACATTGGCCTTGCCGGGGTGATAAAGAATACTCACATCATAATCCTTTAGCAACTCCAACCACCGGCGTTGCCTCAAATTCAGCTCCTTCTGTGTGAACAGGTACTTCAAGCTCTTATGATCAGTGTAAATCTCACAATGCTCCCCATAGAGGTAATGCCGCCACAACTTCAGCGCGAACACCACGGCTGCAAGCTCCAAATCATGAGTAGGGTAATTCTTCTCATAATCCTTTAATTGCCGTGAAGCATAAGCAATTACCCTACCATGCTGCATCAGAACACATCCCAAGCCGCTGTGAGAGGCGTCACTGTAGATCACAAATCCATCGCCCATCACTGGAAGTGCTAAAACTGGTGCCGAGATCAATCTCCTCTTCAGCTCCTCAAAGCTCTCCTGGCACCGCTCAGTCCAAACAAACTTTATCCCCTTTCTGGTCAAACTGGTCAGGGGAGTAGAGAGCTTCGCAAAGCCCTCTACAAAGCGACGGTAGTAACCTGCTAACCCACAAAAAGACTACGGACCTCAGTAACCGTCGTCGGTCTAGGCCAATCCCGAACAGCATCAATCTTCGTCGGGTCCACTGCCACTCCTGCGGCTGAAACAACGTGGCCTAGAAAAGCAACCTCCCGGAGCCAAAATTCGCACTTTTTAAACTTGGCATACAGCTTCTTCTCTCGCAGAAGCTGCAGCACTATCCTCAAGTGCTCCTCATGCTCCAAATCACTCCGGGAGTAAATCAGAATGTCGTCAATAAACACAACGACAAACCGATCCAAGTACGGCTGAAACACCCGGTTCATTAAATCCATGAATGCTGCAGGGGCATTAGTTAATCCAAAAGGCATAACTGTAAACTCATAATGCCCGTACCGGGATCTAAAAGCCGTCTTGGGAATGTCCTCGGCCCTCACCCTCAGCTGGTGGTAACCTGACTGGAGATCAATCTTGGAGAACACAGACGCTCCCTGCAACTGATCAAACAGATCATCAATCCGTGGAAGGGGGTACTTATTCCGGATGGTCACTTTATTCAGCTCTCTGTAGTCCACGCATAATCGAAGCGACCCATCCTTCTTTTTCACAAATAAAACTGGCGCTCCCCACGGAGACACACTGGGCCTCACAAATCCCACATCCATCAAATCCTGAAGCTGAGCTTTCAGCTCTCTCAGCTCAGCAGGTGCCATCCTATAAGGCGCCTTTGAGATTGGTGCGGTTCCTGGAACCACATCAATCACAAACTCAATCTCCCTCTCCGGCGGCATGGTCGACAACTCTGAGGGAAACACATCTGGGAACTCGCGGACAATAGGGATATCCTCGAGTCCCAGTGCCGCCGTAGGCACCTCCACAATCGTCGCCAGGAAGGCGGTACAACCCCTACTCATCATCCGCCGGGCTCTCGCCGAAGAAATAGCCATGGCAAATAAAGTACTCTGGCAGCCTCTGTAAACGAACTCCTCCTGTCCAGGCTCGCGGAGGGTCACCGTCCTCTCTCTGCAGTCAATGGTGGCAAAATACCGAGCTAACCAATCCATGCCAAGTACCACGTCGAAATCCTGGAGCTGCCGCAAGACGAGCAAGTCTGCCGGCAGGACCCAGGGTCCCAACTGTACAGGGCAATCCCTACAACACTCCTCGACATGCAAGACATGGCCTGTGATCAGAACCTCTAATGCATGCGATAAAGAAACTACCTCTATGCCATGTAGGGATGCAAATGCTCTACTAATGCATGAGTGCGATGCGCCAGTATCAAAAAGTGCTCGGGTATGAACTGCAGAAATCAAAATAATACCTGCGACGACGTGATCTGCGGCAGAAGCATCCTCAAACTGGGAGGCATAGACACGCCCGCTCGGTGCTGGTGGTCGTCGATCTGGCTGCCGCGAGGAAGAAGGAGCAGATCAGGCCTACCATAGGCCACAGAAGGCCCTGTCGTCTGCTGAGGAAGAGAGATGGTGCAGAAGCGGTGGAAGAAGATGGAGAACCTGCTCTAGGGCATGAGCTCTGAATGTGACCGGCCTGCCCACAACGGTAGCAACGGCCGTGCCTCTGCTGACAATGCATCGTAAATGCGGCCCTCCACAAAAGATACAACGATCCTGCCGGGACTGCCGCGGAGTCTGCTGCTGCTGAGATGACTGCTGGGGTCGAGGTGGTCGACGCTGCTGCGAAGACTGACGAGATGATCCCGATCTCTGGCGCCCCTGCTGTCCACGACCCTGAGGATGGAATCGTGGGGGTCTCGGGGGTCCCTGCCTACTCGACTGCCCCTCATCCACCGGCGCCGGGCGCTTCGCCCCAGGAATCACTACGGGGGCTGGAGCCAACTCTGCCATAACTGTCTCTCCAGACTCAATATATAGCGCCTGCTCCATCGAGGCCTCCAAAGTCTGCAATCTGAGGGCGCGAACAAGCTGATAAATGTCCCGGCGCAGCCCCCGCTCGAACATGTAGATCCGGTGTGACTCGTCCCTGGCCACGTGAGGCATACTAGCTATCAACCTATTGAATTCAGCTATGTATGCATGCACGGGCCGATCTCCCTGGCGGAGATTCCTCAGCTGCTCCTCCAAACTCTGTCGTACACTCTCAGGAAAGAATGCCCCCAAAAAAGACTGCGGAACTCCGCCCAAGAGAGAAGCTGCGACCCAGGCGGACCAGCGGGTCGCACACGCCGCCACCAAGCCTCGGCGTTGCCCTCCAGATAATGCGCTGCCAGGAAAACCCGAAACCGATCCTGAACGAACAAACTCTCAAAGTGGCGCTCCAAGGCCGTAACCCAAGTCTCGGCCTCCCACGGCTCAGCACCCAGACCAGAGAAACGGGGTGGATCGAACCGCGGAGCCTCATCAACAAATCCACCGCTGTACTCTGCTCAGAAGAAGTAAAAGGTCCCGTCGGCCCAGACGGTGGTCCGCACGAAACCGGCTCGACAGGAACTGCCGGTGCTGACGGAATCACAGGGGGTGCTGCAGCTGGCGAAGAGGGCACAGGCGAACTCTCAGGGGTGCTACCACCGGCTGTGGCCTCTGCTCTAACATAAGCATCATCCGACCCAAGGCCTTTCCTGGCGCCGAGAAGCCTCCTCCTGGCGCTGCGAGGCCTCCTCCTGGCGCGAGAAGTCTCCTCCTGGCGCTGAACAGCCTCAGACATCTGTGCCAACTGGGCACGAAGATCCTGCACCTCACTCTGATGTCCCTGTCCCGAGTCCTCCTCTCGGGCACAGAAGAAGAAGGCTGCGAGCGCGTCGACATCCGGCGTCGCGGAGGCATCACTCACCTGCGGGGGAACAAGAAGAACAGTCAGAACCCCCCAAACGAAACACGACCCAATCCAGCGAAAGTCAATGGCATGCCGCCCTTCCCGTAGCACTATGTTGTCTGCAGCCAACATAGTTGCCACCGAAGGAAGACATGTCGATCACTCATCCCATCCACTGGGAGAGTTAAGGACCCCAATCCAGACTCTCGCTAAAAAGTCACGTCTCTCACGTAAGTCATCCTAGGGTCCAACTATAAGCCTAGGGTTTCTAAGTCCTCAATGACCTACACCTAGGTGTAGAGTTATTTAGGATCCACAAGGATCTAAATAGGTACTATCAAACACCTAGAGGGGGGTGAATAGGTGTAATATTATAAAAACCAATCTCAGTGCAAAAATAAAAAATAATGCGGAAAATAAAAATCAACACACCGAGATTTACGTGGAAACTCCAATCCAGGAGAAAAACCACGGGACCAACACGCAATAACAATCCACTAAGAATTGAAGAATAACAAGGTGATTACCGACTCCACGGACTCGACCCCTCCTTCAACTTCTTCGGACCTTGCGCTGACCGGTTGGATGTTCACGCAATAACAATCCACCAAGAAACGAAGAATAACAAGGTGATTACCGTCTCCACGGATTCAACCCCTCCTTCAATTTCTTCGGACCTTGCGCTCCACCGTTTGCACGTCCACTGCACACGTTCGAATCCACGAACGCCACTCGAATCCACGAGCACACGTTTCGAATCCACGAAACGCCTTCAACACACCGAATCCACGGTGCCACGTCGAATCCACGACGCAAACTCAGCCGGTAAGAATATTGGCTTCGATGGTGATCCTTTGCTTAGATTATCAATGAAGATCCATGGGAAAAATCTCTAAGCAAAGATTAGATCAATTCGACAAAAGAAAGATCTTGGAAGAACCGTCGAATTGACCTAAGAGAGGCTATAAAGAAGAACGATAAAAACCTAGCCTCTAGGGTTGCTCTCAAGTGTTTTATAAATTGATCGGTATTGAACCCACGTTCTTGAGAAACCCTAAATGTCTATTTATAGCCCTTGGAAACATATTAGAGTCGGTTTAGGAAACTTTTCCCGAGAGGGCATTGTGTACCGGTACCAAATATCGTGTTCCGGTACGCAATGGTGCAAAACACAGATTTTTCTATTGTGTTCCGGTACGCGAGTCCGTGTTCCGGTACGCAATGCAATTTACAGAAAATTCTGTGTCGGGTTAGAGGAACTTCAAGTGTGGTTCCGGTACGCAATGTAAAAACTGATTTTTCCAAGATAAACTTTATCCAAAACAAACCCAGTACCGGAGTCCAAACTTAAAACAAGTTATAAGTTAAAACCAAGTTCCTAAAACCAAGTCTAAACCGGTTTTCATTAATTTTCTGTTTCCAATGATTATAAATGAACTTTAATCACCATGAGCTATATTTAATCATACCTGAGAGTTGACTTGGGCTCATGTTGAATCTTCAATGAGTCTTCGAAGGCTGATTTGACAAATTGATCCCTTTAAGACTCCGACTCAACTTACTGACTTGACTCACGAAATGTGCCAACACCAAAAAGCCGTAACAATCTCCCCCTTTGGCAATTTCGTGACAAAACCCAAAAATACATAAAAACTCTCAAGTCACTCATCTTAAACCAAAAGATCGAAATTCAATGTCATCACCAGAACATTGATTTTCTTTGCGTGAAAGATCCAATAAATACAAAATACATTTGAACCAAACAGTCCTAGAACAAACTCTATGACTTAGGACTTGGAGTCTTAAAGTGATGTAATTCCTGCAAAAACAAAACTCCAAACACAATCAAATGTTAGTCGTTAGAAATTAAAATCCTACATTTGATCCGTCTTCCTTTTGGTTCTTTTGTTTTTCGGCTCTTTCAATGTCTCCCCCTATTTGAGCATCTCCAACATGTTCTCCATGTTCTCCCCCTTTGTGATCGTGTTCTCCCCCTACGATCATTTCCGTTCTCCCCCTTTTTGTCACAAATTGTCAAACAGTTAATAGAAACAAAAAGAGAACATACTAGAAGGATAAGTTCTTAGTTACATGCCCATTAGAGTTCTTGTTCAACACAAAGTGAAAAGAAACTAAAAAGCAAAAACAAGAAGGTAAAGAGATCACTCATCCTGATCTGAATCTTCATCGTCCTCATGTGATGTAGGTCCGTGAGATGTACTCGGTGCAGTTGCTCCAGTGACCACATCATCATGTTTGCATCCAAGAATATCGAAGATTTTCTTTAAGCTATCCTCAAGTTTCTTGAAGCCTCGCTCCATCCTTTGCTCCATCCTTTTCTTTAGTGAACGAACATCCCGATGCAGGGTTTGAAGAGTTACAACCTCATCTGGTTCAGGAGATTCTTGACGAGGTGGTGCACTCACTGTCGCTTCACTTGCATAGGCTTTTGTATGCCCAAAAGTCTTCAAAGTGCTAATTGACTTGGCTAAAGTGATTCCATCAATTGCCCCCAAGCCATAATCATATTTGGCACAAGTAATGTCCACTCCGTGATCTTCCAGAATACGCGTAATCAAGATCGGATACGGTAGAAGGTCACGTTGTCTAGATCCTTCAATGACATGCACCATCTGCTGCCAAATGAGAAATGGAATGTTGGTGTTAATTCCATTTGCACTTTCCGGGTGACCAAGGAGAAAGAGAAGTAACAATCGATCCCATCGAATCCTTTTGGTCCCCAGTGTGGGCAATAGGTTGTAGCATACGATTAAGGACAAAATATGATACTCTGGTTTTAGGTCCTTTGATTCAACATATGATCTGTTCGTGTGCGTCCCTGTCTTGCAAATAGAGTCCACAACCATATCCCAATGGGTATCATGTAGGAAGTTTCCATCAGTATAATAAAGACCAGTAGTGTCAACAGCTAATCCAAGGTTTGCACCAATTACTGCTGGAGTAATGTCAAACTTGACGCCTCTAACTGTTGTTTCAAAGACGAAGGCCCCGGTGTCATGGTCTTTTTGAAGTATGTTACCTTGCATGTAGAATTCCCTGATGATCTCCACACAAAAACCCATCTTAGGTTGAACGCTGCCAAGTGGCCGAATATGGCTTCGTTCCAAAATCCTTGCAAAGTCTGGCACCTCACGACATAGCTCATTAAAGTTCACGTGTCGCTCTCCAATGCATGTGCGGTTTGCAAATCTAGCACGGCGTTTTGCACTCACATGCGGTTCACTTTCATCAACATTGATCTCCGTTGAGAGCGGTCGCGTATTACCGGTCCACCGGTACTTCTACGCGGAGGAGAATCCGCACCCTTCTTTTTCCTTGGAGCCATAGGTGCTTTCCTTTTCCTTGAACTGTTTCTTCTTCATATTCTGAGGAATTTTCAGAATCTGAGCTTGTCGAACCTTCCTCTCGTGATCGTTTAGTAGTCTTCTTCTTTCCAGAACCACGACCACGTCCACTTCCAGTGGCCATAAAGATCACTAGTGCAAGAAGCCATGAAAATGCCATTTCCTACAAAGAACACAATGCACTATGATTTGATCTTATAGAAAGGTTTAAACATGTCTAAGAAACATTCTAAACATGTCACAAGTGATGATTCATCATTTAAAATTCATTTACATCAAAAAGCCCTAATTCTCAATTTTCTATGTCAAGAACATATGAAAATGTTAGATTCAATCAAATAAGCATGGAAACATGAATCTAATTAGATAAAAAGCAACCAAATATGTTCTAAACATGAATTAAGAGTGATTTAAGCAAGAGATTTCATTTGGAGCAAAGATCTACTCAAAAATCTCCAAAAACAACATCAAAACCTAAAACTAGGGTTTTGAAGCAAAAGAAACCAAGATTTAAGTAGAAACTTACAAATGAAAGCAACAAATCTCTTAATCTTGAAGAAAAACCCTTAGAGATGTTTTAGAGAGAGAGAGGGAGGGTTTTGAAGTGGGAGAGATGAAATAAAACCAGTTGTTTCGGAATATAAAGAATTCCAGATCGCGTACCGGTACAAGAAGTCGCGTACCGGTACGTAGTGTAAAAACCGAAAAACCTTCGTTCGGGTTCCGGATTGAAAAACAGGGGGTAATCCGGATCCGCAATGTAGTTCCGGTACTAAAAGAGTAGTACCGGTACGCCAGTGAAAAACCAGAAAAATTCACATTCGGGATCCGGATTGGATTTTCTAATCCGGATTGGATTTTCAGGTACTAAAAAGCAGGTACCGGAACAACAGAGCCAAAAAGCAAAAATTTCTTGAAACAAATCCAAATTTGATATCTTTTCAAATACCGATTTGTATACCATCAAGAAATCATTTAAGTGCTTTGAAAAACAATGAATTCACATAGATGTCATTCAATCAATTAATTTCAAAAATTAAAAAGATTTACTCCAAAATCATGAAAATGAAGGTAAAACATTATAAACCGTTTTCATGTTATATTCATCAAACACAAGTCATCAAAAAATAATCTGAGATCCAAACACTATCAAGATGTAACGGATTACAAAGATGACTTACGGAGATTTTCAAATGACATCAATCTTGAATTCTACCCTTTCAAATTTGAGAAAAAGCACTAAAATAACTAAGGGTGGCTCTTTGAGCATCTTTTTAACTATCCCACCTTATACCAACCAGGAGATTGTTCAAAATAAGAACTTTGAATATAAATCTCCAAATGCTTCAACTAAAAATCTCATAAATATTTTCAGGAATCCATAACATGTGGTAGCTCTTTCCAAATGTGGTGGTAGTTTTCACACTCCTTTCGGATGTAACTCTTTCCACATCTTTTATAATTCATTTCTTTACCTTGTAAGAAGGCAATCTCTTACGTGAAAGAATTAAATCCAAATTTCAGTCTATCGGTTGTCTCACGTTTATCACAATGAATTCACACAACCGAGATAGATTAAGCATCTAAAGATCACACATGATTTCTAAAATTTGATGCTTATAACTATCAAAAACTCCTATAATGAAGTATCTTCAAGATTATGATTATGGAGTAAAGTTGATAATCCATATAAAATTAAATTGGAGTGAATGAACGTGAAACCCTTTTTATTCAATGCACTTGTTCAATAAAAACCCTTTTGTTCAAAAACAAAGTATAAAAAACAAAGAGCATTGAAAAACATGTAATGCAAAGATTAAGAAAAATATGAAGGGAAAACCAATCAAAGCATTACATACAGTCATAAGCTATTTAGAACTTAAGACAAGGAAAGATATCACCTTTCCGAATCCAAAATCGTGGATTTTGGGTTGTCTTGATTCATTGTGCCGGGGGTGGTAGCTTTGACTGTTGATCCACCTTAGGTCTTTGCCTCGCAATGATCCACTTGAATGATTGATGTTGTGGCTCGGACCTTTGGTGGGTTGAGTGAACTCCTTTGACTTGATGTGTCTTTTGAATCCGTTGAGTCCGCTCCGTAGATGAAGTTGCCGAAGAATTTTCTTTCTCTTTTTCGGGCAATTCTTCACCAAATGTCCTTCAAGTCCACAAAGGTGACATGTTCTTCCTTTCAATTTCGTTGTGGAACTTGAAGCCTTCACAGTTTGGTTCTTTTTAAATCCCAAACCAACCTTGCTTGTTTGACCTAATCCGGACATACTTTCTAGTTTCTTGGAACCGGTTGAAAGCCTTTGTATGTCGGATTTAAGTTGATGAACTTGTTTGGTCAAAGCTTGGTTGGTGACATGAATCTCTTCAAACTGTTTTTCAAGAAAATCAATCTTGTCCATATGGGAATTAACAATTGTTTCCGATTGATTTATCTTTTCTTGGAGGATTTTATTGTTATCCAATAACCGTCCTTGTTCCTCCTCGAGATCATGAAGTTTGATCTTTAAAGCTTGATTCTCGTCTTGAACTTCTTGTCGTTGCTTCCTCAACTTCTTGTTAAGTTTGGCCACCTTCTTTGATTCCGCAAGAAGTTGTTGGTATGCCTCAACGAGTTCTTCTTCGTCCGACTCCCCCTCACTTGATGACTCTCCTCCGGATGTTGATGTTTCATGCAAAATCAAAGGAATAGAGTCAGTGACTAAAGATGATAAACACAAATTAGAAGAGGGAATTTGAGAGGCATGAAAAGCAACAATTTTTTCTTTTTCCTCTTCACTTGAGGTCGATTCATTCGAAAAGAATCGTCCCAAGTTTTTGCTTGCAAAGCCTTCTTTTTATATAATTTCGGAGAAGGACAATCCGTTGAAATATGGCCGTAGCCTTTGCATCTATAACATCGGATTTCCCCTTCGAAATCATCTTTTTCTTTTTCTTTAGAAGGTTTTGCAACGCCTTTGAGTTTAGAGGATTTAGAACCCGATGATCCTTTAGATGGTTTCGTGGATGAAGATCCATCGGTTCGATTCTTCCAAAATTTCCGACGAAATTTCTTTGTGATCCGCGCCAGTTGTTCTTCAAAATCGGCAAAAGAGATTTCATCGTCGGAACTCGATTCGTCATCTTCTTCCTTTGTTGATTTGAATGCAATACCTGTAAGCTTAGAAGAAGACTTGGAAGAATTTTGATTAGTAGGAAAAGTCATCTCATAAGTTTGCAAAGCACCTACTAATTCCTCTACACTCATCTCATCCGGATGACTAACGGTTTCAATGGCGGTAACCTTTGCCCTAAACCGTTCCGGAAGAGTCCGAAGAATCTTTCTTACAATTTTCGACTCCGGGATCTTTTCTCCCAAATTAGCACATGTATTAATTACATCTTGAAGTCTAGTGTAATAATCTGTAAACAATTCATGCTCTTCCATATGAATAGAGTCAAATTGACTTGTAAGCATCTGGAGCTTTTGAATTTTTACAAGATTAGTACCCTCATGTGTAATTTTGAGAATATCCCAAATTTCCTTCGCGGTTTCACACGCGGAAATTCTTGTAAACTCAGTCGAGGAAAGAGAATTAAATAAAGCGTTCATACCTTTCCCATTGTAAGAAGATCTTTCGATTTCCTCTTTAGACCATCTAGAGCGAGGTTTTGGGGTAGTAGAATTTCCTACTTCCTCAACAGGATGCACCCAACCGTATTCAACGGTTTGCCATACCCGCTCATCAATAGAGATGAGAAAAGCTCTCATCCGCATTTTCCAATATGCATAATTGGTCCCATCAAAAAGAGGAGGTCTAAAAATATTACCACTTTCACCCATCATGATAGATAAACCTAAAACCCTCTCTGATACCAATTGTAGAGTTATTTAGGATCCACAAGGATCTAAATAGGTACTATCAAACACCTAGAGGGGGGTGAATAGGTGTAATATTATAAAAACCAATCTCAGTGCAAAAATAAAAAATAATGCGGAAAATAAAAATCAACACACCGAGATTTACGTGGAAACTCCAATCCAGGAGAAAAACCACGGGACCAACACGCAATAACAATCCACTAAGAATTGAAGAATAACAAGGTGATTACCGACTCCACGGACTCGACCCCTCCTTCAACTTCTTCGGACCTTGCGCTGACCGGTTGGATGTCCACGCAATAACAATCCACTAAGAAACGAAGAATAACAAGGTGATTACCGTCTCCACGGATTCAACCCCTCCTTCAATTTCTTCGGACCTTGCGCTCCACCGTTTGCACGTCCACTGCACACGTTCGAATCCACGAACGCCACTCGAATCCACGAGCACACGTTTCGAATCCACGAAACGCCTTCAACACACCGAATCCACGGTGCCACGTCGAATCCACGACGCAAACTCAGCCGGTAAGAATATTGGCTTCGATGGTGATCCTTTGCTTAGATTATCAATGAAGATCCATGGGAAAAATCTCTAAGCAAAGATTAGATCAATTCGACAAAAGATAGATCTTGGAAGAACCGTCGAATTGACCTAAAAGAGGCTATAAAGAAGAACGATAAAAACCTAGCCTCTAGGGTTGCTCTCAAGTGTTTTATAAATTGCTCAGTATTGAACCCACGTTCTTGAGAAACCCTAATTGTCTATTTATAGCCCTTGGAAACATATTAGAGTCGGTTTAGGAAACTTTTCCTGAGAGGGCATTGTGTACCGGTACCAAATATCGTGTTCCGGTACGCAATGGTGCAAAACACAGATTTTTCTATTGTGTTCCGGTACGCGAGTCCGTGTTCCGGTACGCAATGCAATTTACAGAAAATTCTGTGTCGGGTTAGAGGAACTTCAAGTGTGGTTCCGGTACGCAATGTAAAAACTGATTTTTCCAAGATAAACTTTATCCAAAACAAACCCGTACCGGAGTCCAAACTTAAAACAAGTTATAAGTTAAAACCAAGTTCCTAAAACCAAGTCTAAACCGGTTTTCATTAATTTTCTGTTTCCAATGATTATAAATGAACTTTAATCACCATGAGCTATATTTAATCATACCTGAGAGTTGACTTGGGCTCATGTTGAATCTTCAATGAGTCTTCGAAGGCTGATTTGACAAATTGATCCCTTTAAGACTCCGACTCAACTTACTGACTTGACTCACGAAATGTGCCAACACCAAAAAGCCGTAACACTAGGCTCTGATACCACTCTAATCTGTCACGCCCCGGGTCGAAACTGCGACCCGGGCTCGCCAACAGATCCGCCGCCCATACGGGAAGCCCCGCATAGACGTAGCGACTAACCTGCAAAAGAGATCTATACTAAACAGATATCAGAGCTAAAAGTAAAAGCTGGATAAAATAAAACAACTCTCACAAAATATACAACCAGAGTCCTCACCCAAATACAAAGATCTCTCAAAATAAGAAGAGTACAACTCAATCCTCACTACAAGTCACTCGACATGAACTCACAAAAGTAGGGAGGTACAGCTACTCTCAGGCGACACTGGTAGGGATCTATCTCGCGACTCCCTTACCTCGATCAGTCGGGTCAGCAACAGGTGCGGCAGGAACTGGAGCAGAAGAAGAAGTCCCTGGGGAAAAGACACCACGACGGGTGTGAGAACTACGTCCCAAGTAGTTCTCAGTGGGTGCCGCCAACAAGCCCGACGGTCTGCCCACTAAGTCTACTAGAGGCAAAAGTAACAAAGCAGTGCGGAAGGAAAAAAAACTGGTAAAGTAAACTCTACAGCTACTATGCCTCTATCTAGATGCTCAATAGTGGAACAGAAAGAACATGATGCTACAACTAGCTCTCGACTCATATCACCCAATCTAAACTGACTGCCGCATAGGGTCCAGTCAAACCTGCGCCTACCTACTGCCGTCACGTCCCAGGGGGACCGGACTTACGTAGGGCGTCCGTGACTGCCACTAACTGGCCCAGCCAGAGGGACTGTGTCCATGACTGCCACTAACTGGCCCAGCCAGAGGGAACACTGCGTCGACAAGTCGCGATAGAAGAACAGGCCCAACTCCGGAGTGGCTCTCGAGGGGAGCGACCCCACCGAGGAAAGTATCCGCGTATCTCTGTCGAGCTCAAATGTGGCTCATGCAGGCTATAGTCCAAATCCTCGATCATCAAGATCGGCTGTAACCAAGAACCACTGTCTCACTCACAGGCTGGAAAACTGCACAGCCGAGACCCACTATCACTCAAATGGCTCCCAAGATCCCAGATCTAATGCCAAAGTCACTCTCCCAAAGAAATCTGGTCTACAGACTGTTAACGACTCCACTCGGTCCCCTGACACGAGTGTAAATGCATCCCACAATAAACCGACCTCTCGGCCCACTACTTGGGCGAGTAAAACTCTAAGTCCAGAGTGATAAAAGAATAGTGCAGTGGGGATGTCTAGAGCAATAAAAACCTAGCCCAAGTTGAGGTTTTCTACAGTCTGGCTGAACATGCATCATATGGCAGTGGTGCTAGGTCAAGTTCCAAGATAAACAATAATTGACAGCTTGTAGGGAGCAAGATAATAATAATCAACAGCTTAGGGGAGAAAAATAGTCATATGATCATCGAACTACAACAGGAATATCAATTCACACATTCTAGCATGCTGGGCATCAAACATTAAAATATGCAAGTCCCTAAAGCTAGAATTAGTACACAGTCCGCTGATCTTGAAAAAGAGGTCACCCACCTGAAGCGCAGATCTGTCCAAGTCCTACAGCTGATAATACCAAAATAACAGCAACTCACTGACCCGTAAGTCCAGTACTGTCCAAAAACCCACCTGGTACAACAATAGGCTACAGTCATACACAAATCTCCCAAAAATCTGTCCAAATATCACCTGCTGAATTTCAGCTGTACAGAAGCTAATATTTCACCTGCAGAAAGTGTCCAATAAATTCCAGTAAAAATATCCTGGCGTTCCTCGCGTCGATAGCTTCGAAACAAGTACCTGCACGCCCAAATCGGAGTTCCGTAGGCCAAGATATAAATTCCACAACACGGGCGCGCGAAAACATACAACCACAAAACTGTAAAATCTTGCACAGATGAAAAGGAAAACATATACCTCCGGGAAGATCTCCAGAAATTCCAAGAAAATTCCACGATGATCCTTGCGTCGAGTAGATGAAAAAAGTCTATAAGCACGTCCCGATCCGAGATCTGTGCGCGAAGATATCCTCAAAGGAAGCCGCTGTCCTCACCAAAAGCTCACAGAAAAAGGGTCCCAATGAGCACGAGAAAACACCTCGAAAAACGCGAAATCTGAAAATGTCTGTGAAACCCAAAATCGTAGCCTCACCAGTCACGAATCCAGCGGCGAAGAAATCGCCCGAAAAGGTTGTCGGAGTAGGTCGGGGGAGCTCGTATACCGAAGAGCGACGGAAGAAACACCGAAGAACGAACGTCGCGCCGCGCCAAGAAAATGAGAACCTCGAAAAGCGTGCCCCCAGAAAGTCCCGAAATCTGCCGAAGGGTGGAGCTCAGCGAGGGGAAGAATTCCTCAGAAGACCTCACAGCGAAAAGAGGAGAAAAAAGTGAGCTAAAGGGCCCAAGAAGCCTATTTATAGGCTCAGCCCAAAGGCTGAGTGGGCCGGGTTTCGGGCGCAACTTTCGGGCGCCCGAAATCCGGAAGAAGGGTCGGACGACCCCCGTCCGACGCGCCCGAAAGTTTCCTGGGCTGACACGTGTCCCCATAACACGGAACAGCGGTGCAAGGCCGTCCGCTGTGCGCCACGTGTCCCACTCGCGGTCAGCGGGGTAGGTACGGTCCGCCAACCGCGTGCCGACGCGTGGCGCACTCGAGTACGGCGACCACTCGCGTTGCGACGCGTGGCGCACTCGAGTGCGGCCGACAGCCGCGTCAGCGCCCCCCTGCGCGTCCTCTGTCCCGAGGCGGGACTTCAGCCACTCCGTGCACCGCGCAAGCTGAGCCCGCCACTCAGCTGCCGCCACGTGTCCCTGCGCCGGGTCTATGCACCCGCGCGGGGAACTCCGTGGACCGATCCTCCAGCGCCCGCCAATCGGAGGCCGAAACCTGGATCCCGCACAGCAATCCTGCACCGGCGCTCAATCAATGCACCAGCCGGTCAGAATTCCGTGGACCGCGCACCAAAGGCCTGCCAATCAGGCGGCGCCACGTGTCATGCGCCGGGTCCGTGCACCCAGCCGCGGCCCTCTGTGGACCGCGCGCTGCAGACCGGCCAATCATGGGCTGCCACGTGGCAGCCGGCGGTCCACGGCCCCTCCCATGCACCGAAATTCATCGTAAACTTCCGGGAGTCCGTTTTTGGGCATCCGGACTCAGAATTTAACAAGCAAATAGCCGTTTTCAAGCGTTTTTCCGCGCTGAATCCATTTCCAACCTCTGTTTGGCCAAAAGCCTTCTAAAACTTTCGGCAAACACAGCCGAAGGCCAACACAGCTGTAGATATCTCACAGGGTCCATCTGTAGCATCTCCTTGACGCACAATGGGCCAGACACACCAGCAATAGGTGTTCTAAACAATGGATTCACCAGAAAAGCTGCATGGGAAACTGGGCCACTACAAGATGCATCATTATTATCGGAAGAATTGTTATTATAAGATGCATTGGCAGGTGTATCATCATCAAGAGAGATATCGAGGGTAGATTTTTCAGATGCAAAGTGAAAAGCTTCATCTACTTTAACATTGTTTTAGATTCCAAGTTAAATACTCGATATGCTCTACTATTTGTAGAATAACCCATGAAAATTCCTTCGTCACTTCGAGAGTCAAATTTTCCAAGATTTTCGCGATCACGTAAAATGTAACACCGACTCCCAAAGATACGAAAATACTTAATGTTCGGTTTTCTACAAAACCATAGTTCATATGGTGTATTTAAAGTTTCCGGGCACAAATAAACGCGATTAATTACATAGACTGCAGTGTTCACAGCTTCAGCCCAAAAATATAACGGTAAATTCCGGCTGTGAAGCATAATACGTGCCATCTCCTGTACAACCTTGTTTTTGCACTCGACTACACCATTCTGTTGAGGTGTATAGGGTGCTGAGAATTCATGTTTAATGCCGTTGGAAGTGCAAAAATCAATGAATTTAGAATTTATGAATTCTCCACCTCTATCACTTCTAACACGAATGATCTTTTCATTCTTTTCAGTCATAATACGATGGCAAATCTCGAGAAAAGAATCAAAAGTATCCGCTTTCTCTTTTAAAAATGCTACCCAAGAATATGTAGAGAAATCATCAATCATCAAGAAAATATACCATTTACCTCCCAAAGATGGTTGACGAGTTGGCCCCATTAAATCCATGTGCAAAAGCTCCAAGGGCCGTTTTGTACCAATGTGGTTCAAGTTCTTGTGTGCAGTCCTGGATTGTTTACCCTTTTGGCAACCACCACACACAATATTTTGTTTAAGTGAAAGTTTTGGAACCCCCTTGACCACGTCTTTGTTCGAAATTCTAGCAAGTTCCTTAAAATTTATGTGACCTAGCCTTTCATGCCAAAGTGTTTCATTATTCAAAGAGGCTAAGTTACAGTTTTCAGAAATTTTATTAGGAACAACATAACAATTATTTTCAGATCTAACCCCCTTTAAAAAGAAAACATGGTCCTTATCAGTTACAACACATTCAACAGATGAAAAGTTAACTGAAAAACCATTGTCACAGAGTTGACTAATACTAATGAGGTTAGTCTTAAGGCCATCAACAAATAACACATTTTTCAAAATCGGGCCATCTGGAATAGCTACTTGTGGTGACCCGGATCTTTGCAGGGCTTCTACAGTGTGACCGGCAGCTTCGGGAGGCCTACGGGGCATGTCGGCGGTGTTCGCGCGCCAATTTGGACTCAAGTGATGGATTCGGGGCTTAAATAGATCACGTGGATAACCGGAAGACCCCGTTGGATGTTTAGAAGAGCTTTCGCGCAAATTGGATATCAAATTTGGACTCGGCGTGAAATTCGGAATGAAAATACCTTTCCGGGAGCCTCCGGCAAATTTTAGGATTGGAATTTGGCAAAACGGACGCCGTATTTGGAATCAGCGCGCGAAAACGGTCAAAACGGACTACCCACATGTATTTTTGGTGCTCGGGTACTGTTCACGGCCGGAACAGTACTTTCCGGCGATCGCCGGCGCCGGCGGCGGCGGCGGGCAGCACCGGCGGCGGCGGCGCGGCCTCGGGCAGGCGGAGCAGCGGCGGCGCGCGGCGCGGGCAGGGGCGCGGGCAGCGCGCAGGGCCGCGGGCAGGCGCGCGGTCCACGGCGGCGGCCGTGCACCAGGGCGCTGCCACGTGGCGGATGATGGTTGGGTGGCTCACTGCGCGCGGTCCACGGAGTTTCTTGGGTGCACGGTGGACCGACAGGGTGACACGTGGCAGAATTTGATTGGCTCGGTGTGGTGCTCCCGGTCCACGCAAGCGGTGTAGCAGGTGCCGTACGCGACGTGCGGGGTGCGTGGTGCACGGGCGGTGCACGGTGGTTGGGGCCACGTGGCGCGTCTCCATTGGGTGGCTCACGTGCACCGGGCGCAGCGAAAATTTCCCGGGACACGTTGGGTATTTTCTGAAAAGAATTTCTGGATTTCCTTTAAGCTGCAACCCGAGGGCTCTTCAAGGGCGATTTTCGACCCCTTCGAGACCTCAGCTCGAAGGGGAGGTGAGAGGGAGATTTCTTCTCCTTCAAGTGAGGATTACACCTACCAAGTTTCAGATTTTCGGGTGGCACGGATTTCGAGATCTCGATTTTACGGCGAGGCGCGACGTTGCGTTTTCTGTGTTCTTCTTCGGCGCAGCAGCAGTGTTTTAGCTCCCCCGGCCTACCCCGAGCTCCTTTTTCTGTGATTTTTGCGCCGTTGGCTTCACGACAGGTAGGGCTTCATCTTTCATTTTGATCGCGCATTATGATTTTAACTCCTTGGCACGGATCTCGAGGCATTAATGTGACCCCTTTTTCTGTGAGGATTGTGAGGACAGCATCGGAGTATTTTGGCCATATCTTCGCGCTCGAGCGTCAGACGGAGACGAGCTTATACAACTTTTTCATCTACAGATCGCAAGGAACGCGCTCGTATTTTTATTGGATTTTCGTGAGATTTATTTCGAGGTGAAAATCACTGTTTTCTCAGTGTACTGTAATCAGTCTTTTTACAGTTTTTGTTTGGATCACCACCTTGCCGAATTTTTATCTTGATGTACAGAACTCTGATTTGGGCGTGCAAGGTACCGTTGCGAAGCTAGCGACGCAAGGATCGCTGTGATATTTTTCTTGGAATTTTCTGGGCACTTTCTGCAGGTGATAATTTAACAGTTTCGAATCCGAGGTTGTATGTGGTTATAAGAGCTTTATTTGGGAACTTAAGTGTAATTAGTGAGCTTTGTATTGTACCAGGAATATCATGGGTGTGCTAAAATCGTGGGAGCAAGGATTTGGAGTTTTTGGTATTTTCAGCTGTACGGATTTGGACAGTTGCTCTTCATGTGGGTGGTTGCTTTACTCCTCTTTTCTGATATACCCACTAGGAATATTAGAGAGATCTTCTCTATTGGACATTTTGAATGCTCACTCAGTAGACATGCATGTTTAACTAAATAATTACGAGCCTATCATCTGGAAAACACTGTAGTGGAAACTTGATAGTGGTTGGAACTTATACATGCTTACTTGGACATTATATTGGCATTTAATTGGCATAGGGGATGTACTTTCATGTGAGATATTATGAAATGTCTTGTGGGAGGGTACCACTTGGGGATTTTTGGACAGGCATAGGTGGATGATTCATGTGAGGGTGATTAGCAGATTATAGACATGTGTGTGGTTGGATTGTGATTTTAGCATGATGATTATACCCAGGTGGAGCTATTATTTGATATACTGTGGAACCACTATTTGTCACTCCCCTTCTTCTTCCATGAGGACATAGGCTTGCTTATATGGATATTAGTTAGGCCATTTCTTATCGCTACACTTTATGTTGGGATTTGATTTAGAAGAAACCCTATTTGCTTCTTCTCCCCCTATTCTTTAGTCAGGTGACTATTTGTTGCTCGGGTTTGAGCAGGGGATTGGCATAGTGTAGCCGGGGCCTGGATTTTAGCTTCTGGGGTATTATGGCTACCGCGGATAGTAGGCGGTGACCAGATGTCATTGTGGGACATGTTTGTGATCATGGGTGTTGTTGTGAACCCCTACTTTTGATTACCCTCTAGGCATTGGAGTAGCTTCTATGATTAGAAGGCTGATTAATAAATTATGGGCTTTGGGCATGCATTTTAGACAGGCACAGGCTATCTTTTATTTACTACTCTCATACTTTTATCAGCATGCTTTAGCAAGGTAAAAACATATCGACATCTGCTTTATTTTATGTTTATCATCTTGGGACATTTGCATGCTTGTATGGTCACCTAGATAGGCCACCTTTTTCTGCTACACTATCATGCTGGAATTGACATAGGAGAAACCCTTTTTGTTATTCTTTTCTCCTTTCATTTGAGGCTCAGGGTATTTGCAGCTCGTGCGCGAGCAGGTGGATAGGATAGTGTAGTCAGGTCCTCGGTTTTTGGACAGGCAGGGTATTGCGGCAACCGCGGACATTGGGCGGTTGACCGGAGGTTTCTTATGCATCAGATTGGGTATCAGGTCTCTGTGGATGGATTTGTCTATCTTGCATCGGTTATCAGGTCTTTCTTTCGTGGATGGATTTCCCACGGTTTGTCTATCTTGCATCGGGTTGAGATCAGGTCTTCCTTTGGTGGATGGGTTCTCCCACTTTGATCAGAGTCATGATCCAGTCCTGCTGATTTATGATACTTGGGTTACTGAGATACTTTTCCTCGTGTGGGTCGCTCCCAACGAGTGCCACTCCGGAGTAGGCTTTCCACGGTGCAGAGCGCCGGGCACCATGCTGGGTTTTGAGTCCTGGGGACTCCTTTGCTTCGGTGTTATGCGTAGGCTGGCATACCCGTCGCGGCAGAGCAGGCAGTACCAGTGTTTACTGGTGGTCAGATTGGGTTATTCTGGCAGACATTTATTTTCTGATGCATACATTTAGCTATTCTATTAGCTTGGCATTTTTAGAGGCATTCTAGTGGTAGCTTTTCATCAGGAGTCTTATTCTTTTTAGCATACCGCCTTTGTTTCCTTTTGCCTCTGGTAGACCTAGTGGGCGTGTCAGAGTTTGAGGTTTTACCCACTAGGGGAGGCTACTGGTTTACTAGTAGTTCTCACCCCCATTCTTCTTTCCTCTTTTTCTTTTCCCTTGTTTTGCAGAGTCTTCTGCGGGTGCTACTGGACTTTCAGTGGCGGGTCGAGGTGAGAGGACGGCTGAGTAGATAGATCTCGAGGCAGGATGAGCGTGTTAGCTGGACTGTTGGTGTACCCAGGTTTTCCTCAGACGGTTGTACTTTCACTTTTGGAACTGGCTTTTGCCAGCATGTTGTATTTATTATTTTGTGAGCTGGGAGAGACTGATGTATCATTTATACAGATGTATTGTACTTTATTTCCAGCTTCAGTCTGAGATGTATTAGTTTTAGTTCAGCTCTGTTTTTATTGCTCTTTTATTATATCTTTTATATCTGAGCAGGTTGTTGACGCTTCGTGTACACGGGAAATACCGTGTGCACGGCGGATCTGTAGACGGGCCCGGGTTCTGGTTTACACCCGGGGCGTGACAGATTAAGTTGGTATCAGAGCTTAGGGATAGGTCAGTTGGGACTTAGGAAACCCTAGGCTTACGGCGGGCCCTAGGATGTTAGGGTGTGAGAGACGCGACATTTTGCGAAAGTCGGTGATTTGGTTTTGACTCTTCCTGTGAGTGAAGAGGGATCGACATACCCTATTTTTGTGGGACAGTTATGTTGGCTGCAGACAACATAAAGTTACAAAAATAGGGGGATGTCTTTGACTTTCGCTAGATTGGGTCGAGTGTTTGGGTGTGCAGATTTGCGGTTTGTCGTGGCGAGCGGTGTCTCCCCGACTTTGGGCCCTGACCCGGGTGCACTTTGGTGCAGCAGTTGGGTCTGAGCTAGTTGTTTCGGGCCGGATACCAGATTGGAGTCAGAGAGCTCCGGACCCAGATGACAGGATTGTCAGAGGCTTTTCAGCGGCAGAGTGAGCGAGCATCTGGTTTTGTGACACAGTTGTCGGAGCGGCGGGCAGCTCGACAGTGCTTCCTTCTGAGACCACCCGATTGCAGTATCCTCAAGGGCGAGGATTTCTGTGGTATTGATGGAGTGAGTAGCCCCTTGTGCCAATGTTTAGTGCCGAGGCGCCGAGGCAGGGTGGATAGTTGACAGCTGATGAGCTATGGGACACCAATGATCAGTTGAGCCAGTTTCGGCAGATAAACCACCCCGATTCTTAGGATTAGGTTTGGAGCCTCTTGGGGTAGAATCGTGGTTGGTGATGATGGAGAGACTCTTTGGCAGCCTCCTGGTGTCTAAAGGGTGTACGCAGTTGTCGAACTGCGCGTTCTATGATTTGAGGAACGAGGCGCATAGGATATGCGTGGCTGAGAGTGGATTGCGCCAGGATACCTTTCCGTTTGTTCGGACCATCTTTTGCAGGTTTTGGACTTTGGGGTGCTTCGATGGTGGAGGCAGTGTTTATGGAGCTGGCGCTGCAGTTCTTTTGGATGGGTATCTGCTGTCAGAGGCAAGTTCTGGATAGAGGCGCTTGATGCCAGATGATGGAGGATAGATCGGCCGGCAGAGACATTTTCGTTTTCCCTTCCTGGTTGGTGGATATCCTCGTGGATGGATTATGTAAGTTTATCCCAGGGGGATGTTACCCTGTGTGTTTGATAATTGGCATGTTTGGGGTGCAATATACGTGATTGAGGGGTGAGCTCAGTAAGGATAATTGTATAAGGAATTGCATGAATCGATTGTGCTTGGTCGTTTGACGATGATATCCAGGTAGATTTTTGAGACATCAGGGGTTGGGTGGACCCGATGACAGCAACAACCCTTTTATCAGAATGGCGCAGCGGTAGCGTGGATTGGCTGTCTGCGAGAGACCACATTCGGCACCTCAGTGTGAGCATGGACAGAGGTCGTGCCCCTTTGTGATTGGTCTAGATATGTTGGCAGGCTGAGCGACGACCACTTGCATCGAGCGGATGAATCTGTGCCGCCCGGTTGGAGGGCGCCACGGTAGTGGTTGAGTTGTCGCAGGTATGATTTCATCACAGCAGTCGGAGTTAGAGCATGTTGCATTCCTGCATGGACTAGAGGTAGAGTCGTTACCACATGCACTTGAGGTACAGGTTACTGTTGGCATTGTGCAAGTGGGGGAGGCTTGTGGATCATGTCCAGTGTAGCAGAGGCCGTGAGTTATGCCGGCAGACATATTGGTGTTTGTGGCAGCTTGGTGTTTGACCCAGTGCTTGGGATTGGTTGGCGTAGTGCCACAGGATGTTTGACTGTCGAGAGAAAGGGCTTTGATTTTCTGCAAGGCAGATAATGGAAGGCAATTTGTTTGTTGAGACTGTTAGAGCACACCGTTTACAGCGACAGTGTGAGAGGTGCCTACGGCGACAGCGGGACTTAAGGATATCCCTATTGCTCGTGAGATCCCGGGTGTGAGACCACCTGAGCCGATGATTATGCCGCCAGAAGGGAGATTAAGATTGTGGTTGACGTGGTTCTGGAAACCGCGCCAACTTCATAGCACCTCGTTGGATATCGCCTTTAGAGCTGCGGGAGTTGATGGCATAGGTGCGGGATCTGATGGATCGAGGGTCTGTTGGACCTAGTGCTACGTCGTTGATACACGACGGTGAGAGCCCTTTGTGATTGGAGCCCAGTCAGGTCCAGGTATTATTTAGGGCCTTTTGATGGAGTTCTGCCCCGGCAGTTGATCGATTATGATGCCTGCACCAGTTTGGATTTACAGCTGAGTATTTCGCCAAGATGGCGTACAAGAGACGCTAGGGGCATTATGAGTACAGTGAAGCCAATGGAATGATTAATGCCTTGTTGCCTTTAAGATTGAGGAACTCTGCTTTCCAGTGGGACGTGAACGGATTGATAGCAGCGATCTTTAAGGATATTTTGGCTTTACCCCCTCCCTGAGTGATTTAGAGCTTGTGGAGCATTTGTAGATGCTGTGGCAAGGTCTGTGAGGAAGAAGCTTTATGCCAAGTCGTTGTGGTACAAGTTTTAGCTTCGAGAGCATGTCTTCCTGGATTGCCTATTCAAGCCATAGGGGCGACTGTGGAAATCCGGCCAAAATGGATGTTATTTAAGACTGGCCGAGATCGACGGTTATTGTTGGGGTGAGGAGCTTTTGGACCGGATAGTGCTAGCAGAGCCTGATGATCAGATGACGAGTTTGGTACCAGCGCCGATTTTAACCTAGTCAGTGGTGGGAGATGGATTTGTGAGTTATAGTGATACCTCCCATAGTGGCTGTAGAGCTATCATTGGATTTTGTGAGCATCCAGTATCACCCCGATAGGGCCACTGTGGTGGCGGATACCTGGAGCAGAAGAGCTTTGGGGTTGAGTTTGTTGATTCTATAATTGGCGCTGTGTGGGGCCATCTTGGTGTACAGGGTTTGAGTTTGTGTCCTAGAGGATCTCTTTTGATTAGAGGCTGCGGCTGAGCAATCCACTTGGGTGGTTGAGTTTTGAGGGCGACCGAGTGTGAACCCCTGCTTGTTTGGGCCCCTTTTCTGTGCAGGTGTTGTGTGGATGTGTTTCGGGTCGCTTTGGTTGAGTTGGCTCTTGGGTGTGATTTTGAGCGTGTTGCTCGGGCTGTTCGTTCCTTTCCCCAGTCTTTTGTTGGAGTTCTTGAGGTTTTTCTGCGTCTCAGCTCAGGAGTGTTATGCTTTGGACCCCTCGCCCGTGATTGACTCGCTTCTTTTGAGCCCTATGAGAGTTTGGTGTACGAGGGACGCCCGTTGCGAATTCCGACTCGTGTGGTGAGGGAATTGCGCAATCGGGCTTTGCCGTTCTGGTTGTTGCTGTTGTGGTTGTTGCGGAGTAACCACGGGGAGTGATAGGTGACTTGGGAGCTGGAGACGGCGGTGTTGAGTTTTGACCCCTGGTTTCTGGGACTCCTTGGGAGTTGCTTTAGTTTCGAGGACGAAACTTTCTTTTAGTGGGGGAGGATGTGGTGACCCGGATCTTTGCAGGGCTTCTACAGTGTGACCGGCAGCTTCGGGAGGCCTACGGGGCATGTCGGCGGTGTTCGCGCGCCAATTTGGACTCAAGTGATGGATTCGGGGCTTAAATAGATCACGTGGATAACCGGAAGACCCCGTTGGATGTTTAGAAGAGCTTTCGCGCAAATTGGATATCAAATTTGGACTCGGCGCGAAATTCGGAATGAAAATACCTTTCCGGGAGCCTCCGGCAAATTTTAGGATTGGAATTTGGCAAAACGGACGCCGTATTTGGAATCAGCGCGCGAAAACGGTCAAAACGGACTACCCACATGTATTTTTGGTGCTCGGGTACTGTTCACGGCCGGAACAGTACTTTCCGGCGATCGCCGGCGCCGGCGGCGGCGGCGCGGCCTCGGGCAGGCGGAGCAGCGGCGGCGCGCGGCGCGGGCAGGGGCGCGGGCAGCGCGCAGGGCCGCGGGCAGGCGCGCGGTCCACGGCGGCGGCCGTGCACCAGGGCGCTGCCACGTGGCGGATGATGGTTGGGCGGCTCACTGCGCGCGGTCCACGGAGTTTCTTGGGTGCACGGTGGACCGACAGGGTGACACGTGGCAGAATTTGATTGGCTCGGGGTGGTGCTCCCGGTCCACGCAAGCGGTGTAGCAGGTGCCGTACGCGACGTGCGGGTGCGTGGTGCACGGGCGGTGCACGGTGGTTGGGGCCACGTGGCGCGTCTCCATTGGGTGGCTCACGTGCACCGGGCGCAGCGAAAATTTCCCGGGACACGTTGGGTATTTTCTGAAAAGAATTTCTGGATTTCCTTTAAGCTGCAACCCGAGGGCTCTTCAAGGGCGATTTTCGACCCCTTCGAGACCTCAGCTCGAAGGGGAGGTGAGAGGAGATTTCTTCTCCTTCAAGTGAGGATTACACCTACCAAGTTTCAGATTTTCGGGTGGCACGGATTTCGAGATCTCGATTTTACGGCGAGGCGCGACGTTGCGTTTTCTGTGTTCTTCTTCGGCGCAGCAGCAGTGTTTTAGCTCCCCCGGCCTACCCCGAGCTCCTTTTTCTGTGATTTTTGCGCCGTTGGCTTCACGACAGGTAGGGCTTCATCTTTCATTTTGATCGCGCATTCTGATTTTGCTCCTTGGCACGGATCCCGAGGTAACAATGGACCCCTTTTTCTGTGAGGAATGTGAGGACAGCATCGGAGTATTTTGGCCATATCTTCGCGCTCGAGCGTCAGACGGAGACGAGCTATACAACTTTTTCATCTACAGATCGCAAGGAACGCGCTCGTATTTTTATTGGATTTTCGTGAGATTTATTTCGAGGTGAAAATCACTGTTTTCTCAGTGTACTGTGCGCAGTCTTTTTACAGATTTTTGTTTGATGTCACCCCTTGCCGAATTTTTATCTTGATGTACCGAACTCTGATTTGGGCGTGCAAGGTACCGTTGCGAAGCTAGCGACGCAAGGATCGCTGTGATATTTTTCTTGGAATTTTCTGGGCACTTTCTGCAGGTGATAATTTAACAGTTTCGAATCCGAGGTTGTATGTGGTTATAAGAGCTTTATTTGGGAACTTAAGTGTAATTAGTGAGCTTTGTATTGTACCAGGAATATCACGGGTGTGCTAAAATCGTGGGAGCAAGGATTTGGAGTTTTTGGTATTTTCAGCTGTACGGATTTGGACAGTTGCTCTTCAGGTGGGTGGTTGCTTTACTCCTCTTTTCTGATATACCCACTAGGAATATTAGAGTGATCTTCTTTATTGGACATGTTGAATGGTCACTAATAGACATGCATGCTTAACTAAATAATTGTGAGCCTATCATATGGAAAATACTGTAGTGGAAACTTGATAGTGGTTGGAACTTATACATGCTTATGGACATTATATTGGCATTTAATTGCATAGGGGATGTACTTTCATGTGATATTATGAATGTCTTGCGGGAGGGTACCACTTGAGGATTTTTGGACAGGCATAGGTGGATGATTCATATGAGGGTGATTAGCAGATTATAGACATGTGTGTGGTTGGATTATGATTTAGCATGATGATTATACCCAGGTGAAGCTATTAATTGATATACTGGTCGAACCACTATTTGTCACTCCCCTTCTTCTTCCTGAGGACATAGGCTGGCTTATATGGACATTTTGTTAGGGCCATTTCTTATCGCTACACTTTATGTTGGGATTTGATTTAGAAGAAACCCTATTTGCTTCTTCTCCCCCTATTCTTTAGTCAGGTGACTATTTGTTGCTCGGGTTTGAGCAGGGGATTGGCATAGTGTAGCCGGGGCCTGGATTTTAGCTTCTGGGGTATTATGGCTACCGCGGATAGTAGGCGGTGGACCAGATGTTATTGTGGGACATGTTTGTGATCATGGGTGTTGTTGTGAACCCCTACTTTTGATTACCCTCTAGGCATTGGAGTAGCTTCTATGATTAGAAGGCTGATTAATAAATTATGGGCTTTGGGCATGCATTTTAGGCAGGCACAGGCTATCTTTTATTTACTACTCTCATACTTTTATCAGCATGCTTTAGCAAGGTAAAAACATATCGACATCTGCTTTCTTTTATGTTTATCATTTTGGGACATTTTCATGCTTGTATGGTCACCTAGATAGGCCACCTTTTTTCTGCTACACTATCATGCTGGAATTGACATAGGAGAAACCCCTTTTGTTATTCTTTTCTCCTTTCATTTGAGGCTCAGGGTATTTGCAGCTCGTGCGCGAGCAGGTGGATAGGATAGTGTAGTCAGGTCCTCGGTTTTTGGGACAGGCACGGTATTGCGGTAACCGCGGACATTGGGCGGTTGACCGGAGGTTTCTTATGCATCAGATTGGGTATCAGGTCTTTCTTTGGTGGATGGATTTCCCACGGTTTGTCTATCTCGCATCGGGTTGAGATCAGGTCTTTCTTTCGTGGATGGATTTCCCACGGTTTGTCTATCTTGCATCGGGTTGAGATCAGGTCTTCCTTTGGTGGATGGGTTC
The DNA here is from genome assembly GCA_029168755.2 of Tillandsia fasciculata. NCBI lineage: Eukaryota > Viridiplantae > Streptophyta > Magnoliopsida > Poales > Bromeliaceae > Tillandsia > Tillandsia fasciculata. The sequence goes on along the minus strand of JAQOTM010000505.1, from coordinate 89,542 downwards.
TCCCACTTTGATCAGAGTCATGATCCAGTCCTGCTGATTTATGATACTTGGGTTACTGAGATACTTTTCCTCGTGTGGGTCGCTCCCAACGAGTGCCACTCCGGAGTAGGCTTTCCACGGTGCAGAGCGCCGGGCACCATGCTGGGTTTTGAGTCCTGGGGACTCCTTTGCTTCGGTGTTATGCGTAGGCTGGCATACCCGTCGCGGCAGAGCAGGCAGTACCAGTGTTTACTGGTGGTCAGATTGGGTTATTCTGGCAGACATTTATTTTCTGATGCATACATTTAGCTATTCTATTAGCTGGGCATTTTTAGAGGCATTCCAGTGGTAGCTTTTCATCAGGAGTCTTATTCTTTTTAGCATACCGCCTTTGTTTCCTTTTGCCTCTGGTAGACCTAGTGGGCGTGTCAGAGTTTGAGGTTTTACCCACTAGGGGAGGCTACTGGTTTACTAGTAGTTCTCACCCCCATTCTTCTTTCCTCTTTTTCTTTTCCCTTGTTTTGCAGAGTCTTCTGCGGGTGCTACTGGACTTTCAGTGGCGGGTCGAGGTGAGAGGACGGCTGAGTAGATAGATCACGAGGCAGGATGAGTGTGTTAGCTGGACTGTTGGTGTACCCAGGTTTTCATCAGACGGTTGTACTTTCACTTTTGGAACTGGCTTTTGCCAGCATGTTGTATTTATTATTTTGTGAGCTGGGAGAGACTGATGTATCATTTATACAGATGTATTGTACTTTATTTCCAGCTTCAGTCTGAGATGTATTAGTTTTAGTTCAGCTCTGTTTTTATTGCTCTTTTATTATATCTTTTATATCTGAGCAGGTTGTTGACGCTTCGTGTACACGGGAAATACCGTGTGCACGGCGGATCTGTAGACGGGCCCGGGTTCTGGTTTACTCCCGGGGCGTGACACTACTGTTCCTTTTCCAACAATTTTGGAAGACCGATCGTCTCCGAAAACTACGAGTCCTCCGGAGATTTTCTCAAAATTTTGAAAACAATTTTTGTCACCGGTCATGTGACGGGAACATCCGCTATCCAGATACCAAGACGAATTATCATACGCATGCAAGGAAATATTAGTAACAAGACAAGGGAAAATTTCACCTTTGCGCACCCAAACCTTTTTGGACTGCGTTGGCAATGATCGTGAAGTTATTTCCTAGGTGAAAGCGTCTTGTTAGAAGATTGCTGCTCCTTGATGATGTCGTCTTGCGCGGTGAACTACCAAGGCTCTTTTCCTTTGAATGATTTGCAATTGATTTCCGAGGAATCACCTTTTTGGTAGTCATTGCAAGAGGTGCTTGAGGTGAGCGTTTGGCTCCCATCTTGCAATTTCTCCTTATGTGCCCTGAAAAACCACAACGAAAACATACCTTAGATCTTGACGATCCCGAAGAGGATGAAGTAGGCTTGTTGTCGTTGCTTGTCGTGAATTCCGGTGTCGGAGGAGGAGATACCGACTGAGGCACAAAAACTGTCCCACTCGAACTTGGAATGTCTCCAGTTTGAGTGTATCCGAGGCCGAACGGTTTGTTTGACCAAGACCAAGAAGCTTGTCCAACTTACTCCTTCCAGAAGAAAATCGCTTTAAGTCATCCTTGAGTTGGCGATGGTCTTTGTCATTTCCAATTTTCCTGTCGAGCCTCGCCGTAGAGCTTCAAGAAGTAATTCGCTTTATCCACCATTTTATATGTTCTTTCTCGAAAGCTCATTTTTCTCTTGAAGGGAAACATTTGCTTTGACTAAGTTATCCCTTTCCACTTCAAGAGCGTTGAGAGAGAAGTTACCCTTTTTACTTCTTCTTCGAGATCCTGCAATCTCCCTCTCAAACTCCTTGTTTTGCTTTGCCAGTTTCTTTGAATCCCTCAAAAGCTTATGGTAGGCAAGAGCAAAATCTTCACCTTCAGAATTACTCGATTCGTCGTCCGTTGCAATCTTTTCAACATGGGAGGAGTTGGACAGGAATCGGATGTACTTGCCATTAAGCACATGAAGGGTGAAGATGTGGACGCGTGGAATGCTGTCGCGTTGTCTTCTTCATCACTTGAGGATGACTCATTTGACGTTGAGTTGTCATCCCAAGTGACGACTTGCATCGCCTTCTTCTTTGCCGGATTCTTGTTGGGACACTCCGTTGCAATGTGGCCGTAGCCTCGACATTTGAAGCACTGTACTTGTCCCTCTGAACTTTTCTTATCCTTTGAGAAGTTCTCTTGCTTTCTTGACTTGTAGCTTGAAGAACCCTTGCCTTTCTTCGACTTTCCGAAGGATGGAGTTTTGCTTGAATTACCCCTTCGAAAGTTGCGGCGAAACTTCCTTGTCAAGAGAGCGAGCTGCTTCTCAAAGTCCTCCATAGATAGGTTCTCGTCATCGTCCGAGGAGGATGAATCCGCGTCTTCTTCTTTGTTGTTTTCAATGCATAACCTGAAGACTTAGAAGAGGATGCCTTTCCAGAAGAATAGTTAGTAGGAAATGTCATTTCATAAGTTTGTAATGCACCAACTAATTCTTCTACACGCATTTCGTCCGGGTGTTTAATTGTTTCAATGGCTGCGACCTTCGGGCGAAATCGTTCAGGAAGAGTTCTTAAATTTTTCTTACAACTTTAAATTCTGGAATCTTCTCTCCCAAGTTAGCACATGAGTTTACGATGTCTTGCAATCGTGTGTAATAGTCAGTGAAAGATTCATTTTCTGCCATAGAAATAGAGTCAAACTTGCTCGTAAGCATTTGCAGTTTCTGAATCTTCACAAGGTTAGTTCCCTCATGCGTAACTTGAAGAACATCCCAGATTTCTTTCGCAGTCTCACATGCCGAGACGCGAGAGAACTCAGTTTGTGACAAAGCATTAAATAGAGCATTAATTCCTTTGCCATTGTAAGAAGATGAATCTATCTCTTCCTTGGTCCATTTCGACCTAGGTTTTAAGGTGCGAACATCAGAAATAATTTCAGTTGGATTAGACCATCCTAATTCAATTGATTGCCACACCCTTTCGTCGATGGAAATTAAAAAGGCTTTCATCCGTACTTTCCAGTACGCATAATTTGTTCCATCAAAGAAAGGGGGTCGATTGATGTTTCCACCTTCAACCATTGTTTACAACCCTATTCCCGCTCTGATACCACTTGTTGGGTTATGTATAATTGGATCTAAATAGGGGAAAAAACACCTAGAGGGGGGTGAATAGGTGTAAACAATAAACACTCAAAAAATCATTGCGCAATAAAACCCAATGCGGAAATAAAAATAAACACGCAAGATTTTTACGTGGAAAAACTCCAAACCGGAGTAAAAAACCACGGGACCGATAACACGGCGAAATCCACTAGAATTAACACACGTACAAGGTGATATAACGTACTCACAGACGACTCAACCTTTTACCATACGCTCCTAGTAGATCTTCTCCGCTCGCTCCACGACGCTTCTCGAATCCACGATCTGCGCCCAACGCTGAATCCACAGCGTCCAACGTCGAGTCCACGACGTCCGACCGAATCCACGGTCTTCACCCAGTAGCACGCTTCGAATCCACGAACGTACCTCGCTCCGAATCCACGAGAGCGGTTGCACCTTGAATCCACAAGGCCACGCGAGTCCACGCGCCGATTTTGGGTAAATCGTTGTTTTTGGGTGGTGATGATCCGCCGAATACTTAGATTAGAAATAGATCGGAAATACCATCTAAGTATTCATTGATTTGATTCTACTCAAAATCTGAGTTTGGAAAACCTAGAATCAAATCAATCAATATAGATGAAGAAACATAGAATTAAATCTATTGATTTCCTTTCTTCTCTATATGTGGATTTTTCTTTTTCGGCTTATTTTTTCCGTGCCCTAAAAAATGAATCATAGGGTCTATTTATAGGTTAGAAACCATTGGAAGAAGATAAGGATCAAAAACTAACCTTTTCTGGAAATTTTACAGGACGGCGATCCGGATCGGAATTACGGCGATCCGGATTGTCGTAACGAGACAGACAATTTCCAGAAAAACAAAGGTTCGGGATCCGGATCGAAATGCCCGATCCGGATCGTTCATACATTTCACCAAAACCAATGTTCGGGATCCGGATCAAAATTGGCTTGGATCCGGATTGGATTTGCATATGAACCAACACCCTTCGGGATCCGGATTGGAAGTCTGATCCGGATCCTGAACATGTCCCATGTCCAGTTTTTGATTTTTATGCAATAAAAATTCTTCTAAGTGTTTCTACACTATAAGAAGTATTCGGATCACCAAAAATCTTTAGTTAAACGTACCTGATCCTTTTGAATTCTTCTATCTTGAGATTGAGGTATATGAACCAAACTTCTAATCTTCAATCTTCAAGACTTAGACAAATTTCACGAAATATGCCAACTCAAATTCCGTAACAGAATGAAGATAAACGACCGCTCCCGTGACCCTCCTAAGCAATCAGAACTTCACGCAGCGTAATAAAATAACCAAAAGTACCATTTGTCACTTTACCCTAAACAGGCAAAATCAGTGGTCCCGACCACTGTAACAATAAACCAACGAAAACCAAAATCACTGTGCCAAGAGGACCGCGACGTCAAATCAAAAACCGTCTAGTCAAAACTGTCAAGTAAACCGAAAACTCAGAACAAACCAGATCTCTGACGGTAAAACCGATGGTTAACAACGATCGGATCGCGACTCTATCATCGCGAACTCTATCGAAACCCAAATTCGCTAACGAAAAACAACAACCCCAATTTCTCAACCGGTAGCCAACTCGGGACGTCAACGGTCAAGCCGAGAAACCCCGACGGCGAAAACGACGAGAAAAAGGGCCCGACGGCGCGACCCCGACGATTTTGTCAAGGCGCGGAGCGACGGCGAAACTAGCACATGACATGGCGAAACGGTAACTTAGATGATCCCGAGTAGCCACGCCAAGAAAACGGCAGAAACGGTGATCCCAACGGTGAAAACGGCGCTCAAAACGGTGAAAAACGGACCCAAAACGGAGCTACCGAACTTCCGGCTGACGGGTGGTGCACGGGGCCAGGCGCGGACCGGGTCTGCGCGTCGGGTGGCTGCGCGGCGTGCGCCGAGTGCACCCAAGAAGCGTGCACCCTGCGGGATGGGCTGGGCCGGTGCACGGGGGAGGCGCGCACCGGGCTCATGCTTTCGGCCGCAGGTACGTGCGCCGGGTGCACGCCTGATGCGTGCACCGCCCAACAGGCAAGGCAGCGACGCACGGCGCATGCGCCGAGTCTGTGCTTCCGTGCTGCAGGGCGTGCGCCGGGTGCACGCCTGGGCCGTGGACCGCGGTTGAGGAATCCGTACGGTTTTGAACAGTAACTCCTCCGTTCGCGGTTTCTTCTCCGTTTTCGCTCCCGTGCGACTCCGGCGACGACCCCGCGAACATGATAACGGCGGTGGCGGCGGCCTCCCGTTTAACAACGGCGGTGGCGGCCTCCCGTTAACTCCCCCCATGCTCCGACGGAACACCCAAATAACCCCAAACAAATCCGCGGTAATTCTAACAATTAAACCATTGATCGAACATCGATCGGAAACTCGATCAAAAGACCGATTAAAAACCATCGATAAAACCCGGTCAAGAACACGAACAAAACATTAAACAAAACCAACCTCAAAAACCCGTGATCAATCTACCGAATAAATCGACCTCAAAAGAACACGAAAACCCCCGATTAATCCGACCAACAAGAAATAACGATCACTAACCTCGATCTATCGGGAACCAAGATTTGATCTTGTCCCTCGCGGCGTTAGGGATCCAGATCCGCTCCCCGTATATGATGGCGTCTCGTTCTCCGGTCTCCGGCATGTCAATTGGGGCGATCGGGTCCCTCCGCTTTCTCCTTCTTTCCTTCTTTTCTCCGGTTAGGGCTCTCTTTTCTTTTCTCTTCTCCGATTAGGGTTCTCTTTTCTTTTGGTCTTCGGTACGCACAAGAGGGAAGGGTTTGAGGAGACGATCTTTTAAAACTAGGATTTTCCTTTCGGTAAACGGGGTTTAATTATCTTTTTATTATTAATTTATTTTATTTTATTTTATTTTATTTTTCCTTTTCTTACGTACGTAAAAAGAAAAAACTCCCATATTCGGATATTTATTATTTAACAATAAATATCTATTCTCACGAGGTAATTCCAAGATTCCTCGAAAAGCGTGCCAGATCTTTTGCACGGATTTCGATGCACCGTACGGTTATCGCGACCTTCAAAATCCCATTCCGGGGGATCCGTAAGTCGAATTTTAGATCCGATTGCACCGCCGTTCATCGTTTTTGGAGCTCTATCACCGAAAAGTACACGCACCGTGTGTTAGTCAACTCAAAAGAGCTCGATAATTTAGTTTCCTCTAACTTATACTCTATTAGCAGGAGGGTAAAATATCACTAGAAAAGTCGTGTCATTACACCACTCACACTTTATAAGAAGTTTCGTCCTCGAAACTTAAACTCAACCCTCGCTAAACAATTTTGGGAAACACTCTTTCATTTTCGTCTTAAGTCCCCAAGTCGTCTCGCGCTCCTCATGGTTACTCCATTGCACCTTTACGTAGGGGATTGTCCGGTTGCGATGTTTCTTTTTCTCCCGTGTCAGCATCCGTATCGAGGCTTGGCAGTAGAGCCAACCGGTATGCCACCGGGCCTACGCGCTCCAAAATCCCGAATGTCGGGTCATTGGCGCCAACCATTAATCCCAAAAGCTCGAACTATTAGAAATACGCAACCAATTCACTTAAAGTGTACAGACACAGCGCCACGGATCTCGACCGGACTCAACCCATCTGGACGTTAGGTCTATTATTGGGCCTCTTGCCGTTAGGTCTATTGCGGACCGCAGCCCCACTCAACTTATTGGGCTCACCCAACTCAACTTATTAGTCTCCTAGGCCTATTGTCACGAGGCAGGAAGTTGAACCTATTTAACCCTTAAATAAATAGCCAACACATAAGACAACTAAGTCTTCACATCCTTATTGGGCAGGAAGGTACAAAGTATTTACTTCTAAGGGTCCTCCTGGGGTTGAGACCAACATTACTCTTCGTAAGGGGGTCTTTCCTGCTACTACTTCCCTCGTAAGCCGAAGCGTCTGTTTTCCCGCCGGTCGCTGATGTTTCGCTTTCACCTGTGGGCACACCTAATATTGCGCCACGAATTGTGTCTCATCGCTCTTTATTTTGGGCCACCAGAAGGTCAGCCATACATCTTTGTACATCTTTGTACCTCCGGGATGCGCAGTGTAGGGGGCATTATATGCTTTTGCTAGATTTTCTTCCCTCATTTCTAGCTTATCGGGCACACGAATTCGTCCCCGGAACCTTATTACCTTATCTGAGCCAATCGTAAAAACTCCGCCATGCCCCGAGGATATTCTGTCTCGCACCAGTTGTAGTTGCGCGTCCGTTGTTTGGTCTCCCAAGATCCTCTTGGAGATTCGTCAGACTAGATCTTATAGTCCCCTCCGGGCTTCGGCAATGCGAGCACTGGCGCCTGCGCGCGTCTGTCTTTAAGTTCTCTGTAGCTCTTCTGGCACTGGTCGTCCAGACAAATCTCTCCCCTCTTTGGGTTAGTCGATTTAGGGAAGTGGCCTCCCATGAAGCGTCTGTAGTAGCCTGCCCGTCCAAAGAAGCTTCGGATTTTCGTCACCGTTGTTGGCCGAGCCCAGTTGGTCACTGATTCAATCCTCCTCGGATCCACTGCAATTCCAGACGCCGAAACGATATTCCCCAAAAAGTCTACCTCGCGGAGCCAGAACTCACACTTTATGAGTTTGGCATACAGTTCCTGGTCCCGGAGGGTCTGGGGGATTACTCGCAAGTGTTCCCCATACCCCTTGTCTGTGCGAGAGTAGATCGGAATGTCAACTATAAGACCATCACCGACTGGTCTCAGAAGGGCTTGAGTATCCTATTCATCATGCCCGTAAACACCGCTGGTGCGTTAACGAGTCTAAACGGTATAACCGTAAACTCATGTTGACTATTCCGAGTTCGCAAGGCTATTTTTCGACATATCATCACCCCAGACTCTAGGCTGGCGGTAGCCAGACCGCAGATCAATCTTTGGGAACTCCGTTGCTCCTTGTAGTTGATCGAATAGGTCATCCATCCGAGGTAGGGGGGTACTTGTTCTTCTCGTGTCAAGATCCATACGGTACTCGTGAACGCTAATCGACTGCCTTCTACCAAGTTTCTTGCCCGCAACAAAGAAAAGCGAGAAGAAGGCGTTCCTACAAGCTAAGTTTACAAGTTCCGATAAGTCCGGTTCCCGGAGACGTACTTGGAACCTCAAGTAGTCAACTACCGCTTAAAGATTGCCGCGACCGTCGGTCCCAAGCGCTACGCCGATAACCCTTAACGGAAACCCCACTAGTTCTTAGAGACTAAGAACCCGCCCCGCCCTCGCTGGGTAGGAAGGAGTAAAGCCGCCTGCCTCGAGGGGTAGCCTAAGGATCCGACCGAACTTATTTCTACGATGGGGATTTCTTCTAACAACTAAGGTAGGGGCGAAAACACGAAGCGAGGTAAAAGAGTGGGATGCTCAAGTGTTGACACAAAAGTTCTAGCACGATGATCTAAAACTCGAGTATTACCGCTACGACGTCCTCCGGTGGGTCCGCCCCCTAGTGGGTCATCGTATAGACTCTCCCTTCTCCCGATTGTTGAGACGAAAGTGTAGATGGTGCTACGAATGATGTCCCCGTTTTCAAGGGGCAGTTGAAACGTAAGTGCCCCGGTTTGCCGCATCGAAAACAGTGGTCTTGCTTCTGGGGACATTTGGTCACTTGGTGTATTCCGTCACAAATGATGCAAGACTTGCCCACCGGCCTTTGTCCTCCCGTCGACGCATTCTTGATTCCTTATTGCTATCTCGGGTGTTTAGGAGGCCGGCTCCCCTTGGTATGCTCCCTTCCAAAATAAGGCCGAGTTCGCTTCTTATCCCCGCTGTGTTTCGAGCTCTCCCGTCGGGCTCGTGAAATCGCAAATCTGTGCTCCACTATGGTGGCTCTATCGACCACCTCCTGGAAGGTGTGCAAATCCGCCGCTTGCACCACCTCGAAGATGTCGCTTCGTAAACCATCCACAAAAAGACGGGCTTTGTGAGATTCATCTCTTATGACAAATGGAACACATTTGATCAACCTCACAAATGCCCGTTGGTACCCCATAACCGTCTGCCTTCCTTGCTTGATGCGCTTCAGGTCATCTTCCATCTGCCGTTTGATGCTGTCCGAGAAAAATGCCCCAAACAGTTTCTCTCGAAATGTGGTCCAAGATGGAAGGGCGGTGCCCTCCGAGGGGTCCGGGCGCACCGTCTTCCACCACATGCGGGCGTTTCCCTCTAGAAAGTGGACTGCCAAAGGGACCCGTTCATGTTCCTCCATCAACAAATCCTCGAAGAGCTTTTCCATGGTGTCTACCCATTTTTCCACGACCCAAGGGTCGGTCGTCTCTCCCTCAAACACGGGTGGGTCGTACCTCTTGAAATCCGTCAAGTTCGCTCTCACCCTGTCCCGTTCGGTTTGTCGGATAGGGCCTTCCCCCGCAGCATCGGCGGACATTCTGGGAGTAGGTGTCACCACGGTCTCTCTCAAGGGGTCTCCAATAGTGGCTCCCGACGTAGGTCCCGAAGTTGCTGGTGTTAGTGCTATTAAAGGCGTCGTCGGATGAACCGATGGTATCTCGGTCACCGTGGTCGGAGGAGGGGCGACCATAGTCTCGCTGTCCGCCACCGGCGGTCCCGTCACTGGTGCGGCTGGTCCGGGCAGAGGAGCCTGGGCGACCTCCACTGATATAGTCGGCTGTGGCGTCAACTGACGCACCTGTTCCATAAAGGTTGCTAACTGCCCGGCCATCTCTCGTAGTTGTTGTCGGAGAAGCTGATACTCCGCCGCTGTTGGCACCGTACTTTCTGCCCCTGCGTTCTCCGTTGATAACCCGGTTCGGGCCATTATTCGCTATATACAAAGAAAACAAGTCAATCCTAGACCTAATTGGTCTAGCACCAGGGCCTACAGACGCACCAAAATTAAATCCCCCTTTTTCCCTCGCACACTCACGGTCTACCGCACCTATACCTTGGTTATCTCATGTTCAATTGCTTGTGGCGTTATGTACTGTGGATGTTGGTTACTGACTACTGTGGTTAAAGTTATTTTTCTCTGATACCATTTAATCTGTCACGCCCCGGAGGTCTAAGGATAAGCGGAAAAGCGTATATATATATTTTTTCTTTGTAAGTAAACGACCTCGCCTACCGGTGCGTGTCAGACCCGCCACATATACAAATTCACTCTGAAAACGGGCAGAGTCTCCTTTGTATATGCACGAGCACGACGTCACATTTACATTCACTTCTTTAACCACACAGTCACAATGAAAAGAACAAGAGAGAGAGTAATACCATTTAATCACATCAAGAGCTAAAACTACGGGTTTGCAAACGGTGTCCACACGACACCCGATTTTAAAGACGTTTTCGCAAATCTCTTTTAGGCGGCAACATAACTTTGAAAGGATAAATCTACGGGTTTAAAGCAGTGCCCACACGACACCCAGTTTTGAAACTATTTTCGCAATCATTTTTCCACGTGAAAAACATGCCGCATGCAATACTAATAGAAACCTATTAAAGATGGTTCAATACAAAGACAAGAGCTCAATCCAACATCCACAAAGTTCCACAATAAAGGCAATCACAAAACTCACTAACCAAATAACCAAGATAATTCTAAAGGGAGAAAAGGAAGTGTCACAAGCCCCGAACGGGCTAAACTCCTTTGTTCGCAGCCTCACCGTCGTCCTGGGTCCTATCTCGACCTAACCTGTCACCATGTGGAAAGTCAGTGACAAGAAGAGTAGATATAACCAAATACAAAGCGGTAAATAAAAGTAAACCGATAAACTCGAACATCCAACTTTCCCTCGTGAATCCCTCGCATTCCCTGTAAAACGAAACCGAACGCCTGCCTTGTCCGAGGACCCCAGGCTACGGATGCCTGCCATGTCCGGGAACCTCAGGTAAAGAAAGCCTGCCATGTCCAGGGACCCCAGGCTACGAATGCCTACCATGTCCGGGGACCTCAGGTAAAGAACGCCTGCCATGTCCAGGGACCCCAAGCTACGAATGCCTGCCATGTCCGGGGACCTCAGGTACACGGGTCAATCAGACCACTTCTCCGAAAAAGTACACCCATGCGGAGGCCAATCCGCCTGTGTACGTGTAAGCAAAACTTGAGCAGAATGACAGCAACCATTGTGTAACATAGAGCACCGCGACGCTTAGTCGCAACAGATAGTAAACAGAGGGATACTAATGCGAATAAAGGGGTTAGACCATAACAAATTGCACCTCTACTCTACTTTCACATATTATCAAATGAAACCACACTTCAAAACACTACAAGGGTACCCACCTGGAATGAAGATAAACGACCGCTCCCGTGACCCTCCTAAGCAATCAGAACTTCACGCGGCCTAATAAAATAACCAAAAGCACCATTTGTCACTTTACCCTAAACATGCAAAATCAGTGGTCCCGACCACTGTAACAATAAACCAACGAAAACCAAAATCACTGTGCCAAGAGGACCGCGACGTCAAATCAAAAACCGTATAGTCAAAACTGTCAAGTAAACCGGAAACTCAGAACAAACCAGATCTCTGACGGTAAAACCGATGGTTAACAACGACCGGATCGCGACTCTATCATCGCGAACTCCATCGGAACCCAAATCCGCTAACGGAAAACCAACAATCCCAATTTCTCAACCGGTAGCCAACTTGGGACGTCAACGGTCAAGCCGAGAAACCTCGACGGCGAAAACGACGAGAAAAAGGGCCCGACGGCGCGACCCCGACGATTTTGTCAAGGCGCAGAGCGACGGCGAAACTAGCACATGACATGGCAAAACGGTGACTTAGATGACCCCAAGTAGCCACGCCAAAAAAACGACGAAAACGGTGATCCCAACGGCGAAAACGGCGCTCAAAATGGTGAAAAACGGACCCAAAACGGAGCTACCGAACTTCCGGCTGACGGGTGGTGCACGGGGCCAGGCGCGGACCGGGTCTGCGCGTCGGGTGGCTGCGCGGCGTGCACCGGGTGCTCCCAGGAAGCGTGCACCCTGCGGGATGGGCCGGGCCCGTGCACGGGGGAGGCGCGCACTGGGCTCATGCTTTCGGCCGCAGGTACGTGCGCCGGGTGCACGCCTGATGCGTGCACCGCGCAACACGGCAAGGCAGCAGCGCACGGCGCATGCGCCGGGTCTATGCTTCCGCGCGGCGGGGCGTGCGCCGGGTGCACACCCGGGCCGTGGACCGCGGTTGAGGAATCCGTACGGTTTTGAACAGTAACTCCTCCGTTCGCGGTTTCTTCTTTGTTTTCGCTCCCGTGCGACTCCGGCGACGACCCCGCGAACATGATAACGGCGGCGGCAGCCTCCCGTTTAACAACGGCGATGGCGGCCTCCCGTTAACTCCCCCCATGCTCCGACGGAACACCCAAATAACCCCAAACAAATCCGCGGTAATTCTAACAATTAAACCATTGATCGAACATCGATCGAAAACTCGATCAAAAGACCGATTAAAAACCATCGATCAAACCCGGTAAAGAACACGAACAAAACATTGAACAAAACCAACCTCAAAAACCTGTGATCAATCTACCGAATAAATTGACCTCAAAAGAACACGAAAACCCCCGATTAATCCGACCAACAAGAAATAACGATCACTAACCTCGATCTGTCGGGAACCAAGATTCGATCTTGTCCCTCGCGGCGTTAGGGATCCGGATCCGCTCCCCGTAGATGATGGCGTCTCGTTCTCCGGTCTCCGGCACGTCAATCGGGGCGATCGGGTCCCTCCGCTTTCTCCTTCTTTCCTTCTTTTCTCCGGTTAGAGTTCTCTTTTCTTTTCTCTTCTCCGATTAGGGTTCTCTTTTCTTTTGGTCTTCGGTACGCACAAGAGGGAAGGGTTTGAGGAGACGATCTTTTAAAATTAGGGTTTTCCTTTTGGTAAACGGGGTTTAATTATCTTTTTATTATTAATTTATTTTCTTTTATTTTATTTTTCCTTTCATATGTACGTAAAAAGGAAAAACTCCCATATTCGGATATTTATTGTTTAACAATAAATATCTATTCTCACGAGGTAATTCCAAGATTTCTCGAAAAGCGTGCCAGATCTTTTGCACGGATTCCGATGCACCCTACGGATATCGCGACCTTCAAAACCCCATTCCGGGGGATCCGTAAGTCGGATTTTAGATCTGATTGCACTGCCTTTCATCATTTTTCGAGCTCTATCACCGAAAAATACCCGCACCATGTGTTAGTCAACTCAAAAGAGCTCAATAATTTAGTTTCCTCTAACTTATACTCTATTAGCAGGAGGGTAAAATATCACTAGAAAAGTCATGTCATTACATTAACCACTCGAGATGATTCGAGTGGTCTGGATTCTAAGGGCTGCCTTTTCTTTGGGTCGAGAACAACGAGAGGCTATGCCTAGAGCCTGTTCTTGTTTGATTTGGGTTGTAGGTTCTAGTCTTTCGAGGTTCCCGGACCCTTCATTGTGTCAGTGGTGGAGTTTATCCTGTCAGTGAGTCTGCATGTTGGCAGTTGTTCGCAGTGGATGCGATGTTTGGCCTGTTGAGGCAGTTGTTCGCAGTGGATGCGATGTTTGGCCTGTTCAGGCAGTTGTTCGTAGTGGATGCGATGTTTGGCCTGTTGAGGCAGTTGTTGCAGTGGATGCGATGTTTGGCCTGTTGAGGCAGTTGTTCGCAGTGGATGCGATGTTTGGCTGTTGAGGCAGTTGTTCGCAGTGGATGCGATGTTCGGCCTGTTTCGCCTGTTGAGACAGTTTCTCGCAGTGGATGCGATGTTTGGCTTGTTGAGGCAGTTGTTCGTAGTGGATGCGTTGTTGGCCTGTTGAGGCAGTTGTTCGCAGTGGATGCGATGTTTGGCCTGTTGAGGCAGTTGTTCGCAGTGGATGCGATGTTCGGCCTGTTTGGCTTGTTGAGACAGTTTCTCGCAGTGGATGCGATGTTTGGCCTGATGAGGCAGTTGTTCGCTGTGGATGCGACTTTGTGCTTTGAGTTGGTGGAGTTGCTTGTGTCTTGAGATTCGAGAGAGCAGATCAGCTGAGTCGTCGAGAGTGCTCCGACCGTTGTGCGAGATGTTTGAGGATCCTGAGTTTGTTTCGTTCAGAGCGTGAGCGTGGATTTTGACTATAGCCTGCAATGCCAGCTCGACAGAGTGCGTGGATACCTTTGTCCTCGATGGGGTTGCTCCCCACAAGAGCCACGTCCGGGGTGGATCTGTTACTTTGGTATCGCGACTTGTCGACGCCGTCCCTTTGACTGGGTCAGTTTTGGCAGTTACAGACACAGTCCCTCTGGCTGAGCCAGTTTTGGCAGCTACGGACGCCCTACGTCAGTCCGGTCCTCCGGGATGTAACGGCAGTAGGTAGGCGCAGGTTTGACTGGACCCGAGGAGGCAGTCAGGTAGATTGGGTGATCTGAATTGAGGGATAGTAGATGCACCATGTTATCATCTGTTCCACTTTTTGAGCAACTAGATAGGGGCATAGTAGCTGGAGGGTTATTCATTTCCAGCTCTTTCCTTCAGTATTTCATTTGTTACAGCATGCCTCTAGTAGACTTAGTGGGCAGACCATTGGGCTTGTTGGCGGCACCCACTAAGAACTACTGTGGGATGTAGTTCTCACACCCGTCGTGGTGTCTTTTTCCCCAGGGACATCTGCTCCTGTTCCTGCCGCTCCAGTTGTTGCTTCTTTAGATCGAGGTGAGGGAGTCGCGAGCTAGATCCCTACCAGTCGTCGTCCAGAGCGTAGATGTACCCTTATTATTTTGAGAGTTTCTTGTTGAGAGACTTTGTAGTGAGGGTTAGAGTTGCACTTTTCTGTTTTTGCTGAGAGACATATGTACTTTTGGTGAGGACTTTGAGTTGTATATATTTTTATTTCAGCTTTTACTTTCAGCTCTGATATCTGTTTAGTATAGCATCTTTCTTTTGCAGGTTTGATGCTTCGTTTATACGGGGTTCACCGTATGGGCGGCGGATCTGTTAGCGAGCCCGGGTCACAGTTTCGACCCCGGGGCGTGACACGAGGCCCCGCGCTGGCACAAGCCCCGCGCGGGCGGCGGCGCGACAGCGGCGGCGACGGCAAGGCCCCGCGTGGCACAAAGCCACGCGGGTGGCGGCGGCGAAGCCCCGCGTGGCACAAAGCCACGCGGGCGGCGTGAGGCCCCGCGCGGGCACAAGCCCGCGCGGGCGGCGGCGCGACAGCGGCGACGGCAAGGCCCCGCATGGCACAAAGCCACGTAGGCGGCGACGGCGTGAGGCCCCGCTAGGGCGGCGGCACGACGGCGGCGGCGGCAAGGCCCTACGTGGCACAAGGCCACGCGGACGGCGGCGGCGGCGAATCCCCACGCGGCACAATGCCACGCGGGCGGCGCGAGGCCCCACGTGGGCACAAGCCCCGCGCGGGCGGCGGCGCGACAGTGCGACAGCGACGGCGGCGCGACAGCGGCAGCAGCGAAGCCCCGCGTGGCACACAGCCACTGTCACGCCCCGGGGTCGGAACTGTACCCCGGCTCGCCAACAGATCCGCCGCCCCTACAGGAAGCCCCGTAGAGACGTAGCGTCTAATCTGCAAGTAAGTATCTAAACTAACAGATATCAGAGCTGTAAAAGTAAAACTAACAGTAACAAGAAGTAAAACAGTCTCACAATAATATACATAAAGTCCTCACTCAAATACAGGAGTCTCTCAAAAGAAAACAGAAGAGTACAACTCGATACCTCACTACATAATCTCTCAAACCAAAGGACACGACCAAAAAGTACATCGGGTACCTCTACCTCTCGCTGCTGCTGAAAGGGAAAAAAGATCTACCTCGTGATTCCCTTACCTCGGTTTGTAGGAGCTGGATCAGTAACGGGCACCGCAGGAACTGGAGCTGAAGTCCCTGGGGAAAAGACACCACACCGGGTGTGAGAACTACCTCCCATAGTAGTTCTCAGTGGGTGCCGCCAACAAGCCCGACGGCCTGCCCACTAAGTCTACAAGAGGCATAAAGTGACAAGAAATGCAGTATAGAAAAGCTGGAAAGTAAAACATCTACTGCTACTATGCCTCTATCTAAGATGCTCAAGGAAAAGGACCGAAGATCAATATGTCTCTACTGTTACTCGACTCAAATCACCCAATCCAAACTGACTGCCAAAATGGTCCAGTCAAACCTGCGCCTACCTACTGCTGTAGGTACGTCCATAGCTGCCAAAACTGGCTCAGCTAGAGGGACAATGTCCATGACTGCCAAAACTGGCTCAGCCAGAGGGACACCAACATCGACAAGCCGCGATAGAAGTAGCAAGCCCAACTCCGGAGTGGCACTCGTGGGTAGCGACCCCACCGAGCAAAGTATCTGCGCACCTCTGTCGATCTCAAGTATGGCTCCTGCAGGCTATGATCCAATCACTGTCTCACTCGCTAACTAAGAATCCACACTGTCCCAATGATCATCTCCCAAAGATCCCAGTCCCACATGTCACTATCTCAATGATGAACAACCTACAGACTGCTACCGACACTACTCGGTCCCCAGGCACGAGTATAATGCATCCAAAGCTACTAAACCTCCCAACCCACAACTCAGGGGAAAACCACTATGTCCAGAATGACAACAGTAACAAATGACGTGGGAGAACTAAAGCCGATGCATAATTCTAACAGTAGTCATCTGAGTATGATGTACAATGCATAGAAGATGTGTTAAGATGCGTTCTCTGATTAAAATGATGCCTATGTTGCAAGAGTTCCAATTTAAATAACAGGTTAAGTAATTAATCACTGTGGGAACTAACATACAGTTTGCACAGATTATTACGCTCAAATACTATCATGTATGCATTTATAATTGCAGAATTAGAGTGCAGTCCATAGTTATTGCAAGCAGGATCACCCACCTGAACACGCTAACTGTCCGAGACGGTACAGATAAACAGTCCAGGAATCGACAATTTCCCAGATCCACAGAGCCAGGAGCACAGAAAAAGTGCTCTTACAGTCCTGGGTACAACAACAACTCACAATTACAACCAATTAACACATAACAATCACATTCCAAAAATCTGCATACACAGTTACTGTTCACACGCGATTTTCACCTGAAAATAAATTTCCCAAAATTCCAATAAAAATATCACGACGATCCTCGCGAAGTGTAGATGTCGGTAGGCTCTTGAATCGGCGAAATCCGATATCCAGATGCGAAGATAAAATTCCGCGAAGTCGCTGCTGTCAAGATTCCAAACTGTAGCAAAGGGGCGTAAAAATGTACCCCAAACCCTCACAAAAGTTCATTTCTGGGAAAAATGATCGACACGGAAAATGTAGATATACCTCTTTTACAACCGCTGACGAAGAAATCGTCCAAAAATGTGGTCGGGGTAGTCCTGCAGGTCTCCCAGAAGAAAATGCGACGATAGTGGGCCTCAAACTGTAGAACGTCGCTCCGCACTACGAGGTAGGAAACACAGTCGTCACGGCTTCTAGATTTTCTGAAATTTCTCCAAAAGATAGGTAAGAGGGAGAGGAAGATTTTTCATAAGAGGCTCAAGAGCTGATTCCCACGAGAAAGGGTGGAAAAATCCACCCCAAGCCGGCCTATATATAGGCCTCAAAGGAAAAAAGCCCAAAAAAGCAAGTTAATTGGGCTCGGGCCCAACTTTTCGGGCGCCCGGAAATTTCCGGGCGCGCACAGTGCGGCCCGGCCCAAGGTTTTCGGGCGCGCACAGTGCGGCCCGGCCCAATACACGCCGTCGGACGGGATCCACAATCCGTCCGACCTGCCTCTGAGCCTGCCACGTGTCACCCGAACAGCGAACACCGAAGCGGGCCACTCACCGCCCGCCACGTGTCCACCCCCCGGGCACAGTAAGGCGGCGGCGCCCGCCAATGAGCGGGCGCCACGTGTCCCACCCGGTTGACCCGCTGCCCGGCCGGCAGCGCGACGTGGGTCGCACGTGGGCACGCGCCCCGAGGCACCAACCGCGCGCCCGGTGCACCGCGCATGCTGCACCCGCCAATCAGGGGATGACACGTGTCCCCTGCACCCGGTCCACGCCTTCGACAGGAATTCCGTGGACCGCGCAGCGTGCACCGACCAACCAGAGGCTGCCACGTGTCCCTCCGCCTGGTCCATGCACCGCCGCGCTCACCCGGTAGACCGCGCGCCCTGGGCCCGCCAATCAGGCGGTGCCACGTGTCCATGCGCCGGGTCTGTGCACCCCGCCGCGCTGCTCTGTGGACCGCGCATCACAGACCGGCCAATCAGAGCCTGCCACGTGGCATCCCGGCGGTCTACGGCCCCTCCCATGCACCATTTTCCACTAAAAACTTCCGAGTGTCCGTTTTTGGGCATCCGGACTCCAAATTAAGCAAATAAATAGTCGTTTTCAAGCGTTTTTCCGCGCTGAATCCATCTACGACCTCTGTTTGGCCTAAATCTTTCCAAAAATTTTGGCAAACCTAGCCGAAGGCCAGTACAGTAAATAAAAACACACAGGGTCCATCAATAGCACCCAATTGATGCACTGTGGCCCAGGTACACCAATACTAGGTGTTCTAACAGTGGATTCATCGGAAAAACACTGCATGGGAGCTAGGGCCACTACATCCTCCCCCACTAAAAGAAAGTTTCGTCCTCAAAACGAAACAGAGCAAAAACGAACGTACCTCAGCCAGAAGTCTCGAACAGAAAAGGGTAGGCATCTCGCATCGCCGTCTCAAGCTCCCAGGTAGCCTCTCGCTCCTCATGGTTGCTCCAAAGGATCTTCACATAAGGTATTGCCCGGTTGCGCAATTCCCTCACCTCACGAGCCAGAATCCGCAACGGGCGCTCCTCGTAAACCAAGTCCTCGCCAACATCCAAGGATGCGAAGTCAATGACATGAGACGGATCGAAAACATATCTCCTCAGGGCCGAAACATGGAAGACATCATGAACACCAGCCAAGCGTGGAGGTAGAGCAACTCTATAAGCCACAGGGCCTACCCTCTCGAGCACCTCAAAGGGTCCAATGAAGCGGGGACTAAGCTTCCCACGCACTCCAAACCTCCGGACCCCCTTCGAAGGCGAGACCTTCAAGAAGACATGATCACCAACCTGGAACTCAAGGTCTCGCCGCCGAACATCAGCATAACTCTTCTGGCGACTCTGGGCCGTCTCCAAGTGCCGACGTATAACTCGGACCTTCTCTTCCGCCTCCAGCAGTAAATCTGGCCCCAGCGTCCTCCGCTCACCCACATCGCTCCAGTACAGGGGCGACCGGCACTTGCGTCCGTACAACGCCTCAAACGGAGCCATCTGAATGCTCGCTTGAAAGCTGTTGTTGTACGCGAACTCAACCAGGGATAAGTGTCGGTGCCAACCACCTCCAAAATCCATGACGCACGCACGCAACATATCCTCAAGCGTCTGAATGGTGCGCTCTGACTGACCGTCTGTCTGCGGGTGGAAAGCTGTGCTGAAACTAAGCTGAGTACCCAAGGCTGACTGTAAGCTCCCCCAAAACCGTGACACGAATCTCGGGTCTCGATCTGAAACAATGGACGCTGGTACTCCGTGCAGCCTCACGATCTCATCCAAATAAAGCTGTGCCAAGCGCTCCAAGGACCAAGTCATCTGCACAGGCAGGAAATGAGCTGACTTGGTAAGTCTATCAACAATCACCCAGACTGCGTCGGCTCCACTCTGTGATCTCGGTAGCCCAGTCACGAAATCCATGGTGATACGGTCCCACTTCCATTCGGGAATTGGAAGGCTCTGCAACTTGCCAGCAGGAACACGATGCTCTGCCTTCACTTGCTGGCAAGTCAAGCACTGAGCAATGAACCTTCCAATATCCCGCTTCATCCCCGACCACCAAAAGTGTGCCTTAAGGTCCTTATACATCTTAGTACCTCCAGGATGGATGGTATAAGGTGTATAATGGCCCTCTCTCAAAATCTGATCTCTAATCTCCAAATCTGATGGCACACAAACTCGGTCCCTGTACCGTAGTACTCCCGAGCTGTCCACTGAAAAATCCCCTCTCTGATCTATTTGAATCTGTGCCCTGAACCTCTCCAAGTGGGGGTCCTCACTCTGCGTCTCCCTGATCCTATCCAGCAGAGTGGGCTGCAAAACCATAGTCATAAGTCTCACAGAGACCCCAGGGGATACTACCTCAATCTGAAGTCGCCTCATCTGCTCTATCAGCTGTGCCTGCTGGGTAATCATCAAACTCAAACTATGCACTGACTTCCTGCTCAAAGCATCTGCCACCACATTGGCCTTGCCGGGGTGATAAAGGATACTCAGATCGTAATCCTTTAACAACTCCAACCACCGGCGTTGCCTAAGGTTCAGCTCCTTTTGGGTGAACAGATACTTTAAGCTCTTATGATCTGTATAAATCTCACAATGCTCACCATAGAGGTAATGCCGCCACAGCTTCAGGGCAAAAACAACAGCTGCCAGCTCTAAGTCATGTGTAGGGTAATTTTTCTCGTAATCCTTTAATTGCCGTGAAGCATAGGCAATCACCCTACCATGCTGCATCAAGACGCAACCCAGTCCGCTGTGCGAGGCGTCACTGTAGATCACGAAACCCTCTCCCATAACCGGTAGTGCAAGAACAGGTGCGGAGATCAGTCTTCTCTTCAGTTCCTCGAAGCTCTGCTGACACTGCTCGGTCCAAACGAACCTCGTCCCCTTCCTCGTCAAACTGGTCAGGGGAGTAGAGAGCTTGGCAAAGCCCTCCACAAACCGACGATAATAACCAGCCAAGCCCAAGAAACTCCGTACCTCAGTAACCGTCGTCGGCCTCGGCCAATCCCGAACCGTGTCAATCTTCGTCGGGTCGACCGCTACTCCAGCGGCTGAAACAATGTGGCCCAAGAAAGCAACCTCCCGAAGCCAAAATTCGCACTTTTTAAGCTTGGCGTACAACTTCTTATCACGTAGAAGCTGCAGCACTAACCTCAAGTGCTCTTCGTGCTCCGCATCGCTCCGAGAGTAAATCAGGATGTCATCAATGAATACAACCACAAATCGATCCAAGTACGGCTGAAAAACCCGGTTCATCAGATCCATGAATGCAGCTGGGGCATTGGTCAAACCAAAAGGCATAACCGTAAACTCGTAATGTCCATACCGGGATCTAAACGCCGTCTTGGGAATGTCCTCGGCCCTCACCCTCAGCTGGTGGTAACCTGACTGGAGATCAATCTTCGAAAATACGGAGGCTCCCTGTAGCTGATCAAACAAGTCATCAATCCGTGGCAGAGGATACTTATTCCGGATGGTCACTTTGTTCAATTCCCGGTAATCCACGCATAAGCGAAGTGTCCCATCCTTCTTCTTGACGAACAAAACAGGCGCTCCCCATGGCGAAACACTGGGCCGAATGAAGCCTCTGTCCAAGAGATCCTGCAGCTGGGCCTTCAACTCTTTCAGCTCGGCTGGCGCCATCCTGTAAGGTGCCTTCGAGATTGGTGCGGTTCCGGGTACCACATCAATCACGAACTCAATCTCCCTCTCTGGCGGCAAGGTCGACAGTGTCACGCCCCGGGGTCGAAACTGCGACCCGGGCTCGCCAACAGATCCGCCATCTGTACGAAAACTGCCGCACAGACGAAGCGTCTATCCTGCAAGTCAGATCTAGAGCTAAAAACATGTATCAGAGCTGAAATAAAACTAGAAGCTACATAAATCAACTGAACATCTGGATAAAATAAAAGTTCTCAATACAAGGTCTGTCTAGCCATAAGAAATAAAAACAATCCTCACAAGCTTCTCAGAAAGTCCAGTACAAAAGTGGAATCATAAAATACCCTGGGTACATCTACCTCAGACTCTCAATGCTGGTAAGGAACTAATCGGCCGCGTCCTCACCTCGATCTGCTGTCTCCGTGCGAACCAAGCCGGAACAGCTGCCTCAAACCTGTCACCGCAGCGGGTGTGAGATCTACTGCAGAAGGCAGATCTCAGTGGGTACCGTCCCAATATCCACGGTATGCCCACTAAGTCTACTGGAGGCAAAACAGATAGGTATGCAGATAGATAGATAAAAGGAAAGCAGGAAATGAACTACAGCTAATAAGTAACAACATCATGCTGAAGGAATACTACTCTGACCCTGCTATGCATACACTAACACTGCTAATATTATGCCTCAAGTACTATGCTCAAAGGGAAACTCATCAATGAACATGCTATGCCAACACTCTCTCAATGTCACCCAATCTCAATGACTGCCTCATAGGGTCCAGTCAAGCCTGCGCCAAACCTACTGCCACCTCATCCACACTGGGACGGGACTTACGTAGGGCGTCCCACACGGACTATCTCAAGCGAACTCTAGTGTATCAACTAGTCGCAAACATCGCAGCCTCGTCAGGCTCGGTATCATCATCGCACCCGGGGCGTAGCTCGAGGGGAGCGACCCCACCGAACTCAAGTAGCATCACTGTCTCACTGTCTCAAAATGCGGCACATGCAGGCTATAATCCACGATCAAACAGATCGGTATCTCAAAGCTCGAAAGCACAACTCAGTCGGAAAAGATCCACGACTCAAACAGGAAAAGCCCAAACACTCTCACAGCTATGTCGGAGAACCCTCAATGACTCAATCTGATAATGCACGACCCGTGGCTGAGTCCGGAAACCTCCACGACTCGATCTGCCAGAACCCTCAAAACTCTCATAGCTAAGTGGGAGAACCATCTCCACCACTAAATCAGAACACGACCCATGATCTAGAGTAAACCAAATCGGGAATAAATTCTCAATCTCTCACACGGAAGGTCTGGAAATTCTGAATGACTGCCACCTACAACCCTATCAAACAAGAACAGGCTGCAGGCGTAGCCGCCCATAGCTCCCACCCCCGAACTGGAAAAATATGCTAAAACTCTCTCATGACACTAGAAAGTCATCTCACAATGCTCTAAAAAACTACTCGGCCCTCTGGCACGAGTACTCATGCAACTCGAACAATCTGGACCATTCATAATGTTCTCACTTTTTTTAAAAAATCCTTTTAAAGCGGAGTTTTACTTAAAACGGGGTGCTAAAATATTCTGAAGGTCCAGATGCAACCTGAATCTCAAAAGAATGCAGTCTAGTGTCAAATAACCTCTAGATCATACAAAAAAATGTCTGGGGCTCATAAAAGTCTTTCTACAATTTTCTAGGCAACTAACAGATTTATCAAAATATAATAATTCAGCTAATCATGATCAATATGCTTACAGAAGCATTAGAGGGCATTACATAAATTTTGGAGAAATTCCAACCCACCTGGAACGCTTTCCGCAGGTAACGCTGAAGTCGGTGAAGTGCTGAACCCTCGAACTGAAGAAATTCCGAAAAACGCGCCGCGCGCACATTGCCGCATACTTGGAAAAAAAAAAATCCCGGGAGCTCGAATAAATTTTTCCCCGAGTCCTCAACCCAAAAATCTCGGCGCACTCTGATCATTCCCCAGCCAAAACAGAGCTTCCAAGTGTCACCAACAGCACACATAAAGCTTTAATTAAACACCAATAATTAGAGCTCTCATATACATAGTTAGCATAAATCCACATACACCTTACAGCTCATACTCCATGTCTCCTCTACACACACAATATCTCCAGGCAACAAGCAACACACTAAAACAAAAGTTCATTCAATCACAATCACACATTCACCAAACTTTCATATTCATCTCTCATGTACACTCCACACACTCACAGCACTCAAGTTTCAACACAAACTCTTAAGTTGCCATTACAACTAAAACTAACGTGTACTTATTCTCATACACAAACTGCTTCACTCACTGCTCAAATACACAATGCCAGGCTCCAAAAGCACAATTTAATTCACCCTCAGTCCAAAAGCCACATAAGGCACACAGCACTCACACAAACAATAATTGTCCATCAATTTTCTTCACAAAACCACCCCAAATTAAACACATACACACATATATATAATTCTTTAAGCTCCATTTACACCAAAAGAGATGCTCACAACACAATCACTCAATTTCCCCTTACTAATAAGCATGTGCTCACACCAACTCAAATATTCAAAACCACCTATTTACAGTACATAAGCAGCCCAAGTTTATGCACAATTAAAACCATAGCACTATCTCCTAGCTCACAACACACATTGCACACTCACATACATCTCATGGTTCAACAGCATGCTCACTTAAACCTCATTTCACATTAGATCCACAATCTTTCCTTTATAAGCTCCAAAGCATACTAATAAATAATAGATCACTTAACCAAAAATGCACACATCCAACCACACACTTAGGTTGCATCTCCCTTGCACACATCAAGTCCACCATCAACAAGCAGCAAGCAATTTACCCCATAGCTGCCACAACAATCACCCCCAAGGCTCCAACATACTTGGATGCACCCACAACACACAAAAACACAAAACATCCCCCATCAAAGTCTCACTCTGCCCAAATAATAATCCACAACACATACCCATGAGCTCCTACAGCACTCTCCAATTGTAATGTTCTCATAGTACACCCACAATTAAACAAAGCCAAGCTACATCCCATTACTTCATTTCACAAAAATCCACACCAAACACAACTCCACAGCACACTCTCAAAAGTGAAGGCTCCCACATTGCCGCGGCTCCAAAATCTGCTGGTGTTCCACGTGCCGTCACCGTCAGCACCAACAGCTCGCGCGGCACCGAGCTCACGCGCGCCCTGCAGCTGCGGCACCAAAATCAGAGAGGATAAGGAGGAAGCATCAAGATCAGCCCAAAGCACAATTCGCAAGAAAAATTGGGCAAAAAAACAGCTCCGCCGCGCGCTCGCTGCTCGCCGAGCTCCCGCGCAAGTCGCCTGCCGCGCGGCGCCCACGCGCGGCAGCGCGCGGCCCCACGCGTGCCGCGCGGCACCAAGTGCCTGCCGCGCATGCCACTGCCGCGCGGCGCCCAGGCGCGTGCCCGCCTGCAGAGCGCGGCGCCCAGGCGCGCCCGCGTGCAGCGCGGTGCCCTGGCGCGCCCACCCGCAGCGCGCGGCGCCCGCATGCAGCGCGCTGCTGCGCGCCCTTGCGCCCGCGCGGCCACAACCTCCACCTCCTGTAGCCACTCCACAGAGGCAACCAGACCACCACCCCCACCCAAACTCACTCTCTCACTAAACCGAGCTCACCCTCTCTCACTCAAAAAAAAACTGTACATACCTGTCCGAGAGGCTCGACGTGCGCGCGCGCTCCGCTCGGCATCCGCTTGGCTCAGCAGTAGGTTCTCACAACAAAACTCAAGCATTCCTGACATTCCTTCTTTTCCCCTCTCATTTCCTCTTCTTCCTCTCCATTATTTTTTTCTTCCTCCAATTCCTCTGCTTTACCCCCACTTCCTCTGTTTTGCAGGGAGTGAAGAAGATGAGGTGGCGTGGAGCTTTTAATTAGAGAGGTGCCTAATTAATGTAAGGAGGGAGGGGTAGTTGGCTGCATTAAATGCACAACCCCAAAATATCCCAACTTCATTTTCAAATCCAAACTTCAACAATTCACTCCCTTCAAAACCCTCTCTACAACATAATAAATAAATCCAAATTAATTCCACTAATTAATTTAATTAATTAATTAATCCATCAAAAGCCCTCCGTCAACTCACTTTTTGCCCTCGGGGCCTCCGCACGGGTCCGAAACCTCTCGAACCCCGCTGTAATCTGAAAATACACATGTCCACAGCTTTCTCTTCCCAAAAAGCTCAACCGTTGAGTCGGGGTGCTCAATCCAAAAACCGGCTCCAAATTTGTCAGTTCCGACTCACTTTTTGCCTTCGGGTCCCCCGCGTCAGTCCGGAACCCCCCGAAATCCGCTGTAATTTGAAAACACACCTGATCCAAGTGTACCCGAATTCCTGCACTCCACTGTGAAATCGGTATTCCCAATTCCGGCCCTCAATCGGCGCGCCAAGCCCGGAAAATCCCCGAATCAAGCTGGGGCTCCCTCAATGACCCGCATCAACCCGACATCATCAGTAAACACATAAGCAACATGCCCGAGGCAATTTCTCCGCTCAACGCCATCCCGCGCGGTCAGCGCGCCATCCGAAAACCCGGTACTCTACACTCTCCCATCCTTAAAAAGGTTTCGTCCTCGAAACCAGAATAATTCCATAACTCAGGAGGGTGTCTCAAACAAATGGGGATAGAAGATCCCCAACTCACCGACAGCTCTCAGGTGGTGGTTCTTACTCATCATGATGGCTACACTGAATCCTCACCAAAGATAGATCTCGACTGCAAAATTTCTTTGTCATATAAGAAAGACCTGCGTCGGTCGCTTCAAATAGCTCAAATTCCAACTCTCAAATCCCAAGTTCCAAAAGTGACAACCACGAATCGAACACCTCATTCCAAGGTTGCACTGCTCACCTAGCCAAGGCGTACTGACATAAAGTCCCTGCCGGAATAATGATATGCTAAAAGATCAATCAAAGAGCTCCAACTCAGCCCACCGGCGCTGCTTCAACCAAAATCTTCCTGAGTAACAAATACTTTAGGTACAAGGGTCTCAGGATAATTCCATGCTCTCTCTAACACTAGCAACAATCCATAACAATGCTGATATCAGACTCAGCTTTAACTCCTCGAAGCAATATCGGCCCTGCTTAGTCCAAAAGCTTCTGACCTCTGTCAATAGTATAGACTAATTCCCAACGGCATTACTCTTCGTTGGGTCCTAAGTCACCCATGCAGCTGAAAACGCAAGGCCTAACAACGAACCTTCAGAGTCAAGTGCAACTCTCACAACTTGGCAAACAACTTCTCCTCTCTTAGAAGTTGTCGCACTACCCACAAGTGCTCTTCATGCTACAAGTCACTTCGGAAATAATCCAAATGTCCACGACGGTACTACCACCAACCCGTCCAATCACAGCTGGAACACTCAATTCCTCAAATCCTAAAAGCGGTAGGGCATTAGTCAATCCACTTGACCACGCTGCAACTCATAATGTCCCTACCGGGTCCCGAACACCATCTGGGCACAGCCCTTGGCTGTAGGGTTCTATAAGGCTATCAAACTCACAAGAGCATCTGCCGAAAATACAATCCAAACCTGTCTATGCTCAACCCATCATAGAGCCCTCACTGTTGTGTACTACAACGTGGCACTGGGTTACACTGACCTCTCGATCCATCAGATCCCGCCACTGCGCTATCGGCTCACAGTCTTACGGGTGATACTCCAAGAGGTGCTATCGAGGTCGGCGCAGTTCCAAACTACGTCAATCACTATCTCGATCTCCGACTCACTAGACGGCGGCTTCAAAACCAACACAGGTAGACTCATACCCGGGATCACACGGTGATAAGAATATTCTTGTAGTCCCGGTGCCGACGTAGGCACATCCTCTACAGTCGCTAACAAGGCGTTGCAACCACAACTCAACCTCTGACGTGCTCCAGCATCCTCTAAAACACACCCCTCCTGACCGGGTCAACGGAGGGTCAACGGCCAATTACGACATCCTATGGTAGCCTAACGTTGGGATAACCAATCTCAACTCATGCTCAATCAACTTCTCTGAACGGATGCAGGACTTAACTTAATGCTCAAATCCAAGGTCCTAACAGCTCTGGGCAGGACAGGCAACACTCATCCATGTACTGTACGTGATCTAGAACCTGACCCTCACGTGCATAAGCCAACAGTCTCATCTCTGGTCCACGTGAAGCTACCACTGCTCTACTTAAGCACACACAAGCGGTGCCGGCATCAACATGCTCTAACTCCAAAAACCATAGGGACATCCACTGATGCTGGTGGCCATCACTCTAACTGCCTCGGCATCACGGCCACATCAGCCTGACGGTACACCGGATGAACCTCTTCATCCTGAAGGGGTAGTGGGGCGTCGTCGCAAGCGGCAGATCCATGCGCACTACTTAGGGACACTCTGCTTGAAAAGTCCTGACACTGCTACTGGTGCTTCAACTGCCGAGAACCTCCAGGTCTCTGTCTCCTCTGAGACACATGTTCCCAAGACTGGAATCATAACAACCTGATCCAATCAACTAACCCAACATCCGACAATGCTGGACGTCTCTCACTCGAGCTAGTCCCTCGCTCTTCGTCCCTCAGGGACGTGATCACTGATCCTCGGTCAATCCGCTGAGCATGCACAATCGCTGCATCAAAGGTCGGCGCCCGCCAGTCTGCCTTGAATCATAGATGTCTCGATGCAGTCTGCTCTCAAACCTAAACAACTTTCTGGGCCTCAACTTGGGCGACAAGGGGTACTCTGCTCAACAATCGCAGAAACTCACTCCCGGGCATCCTATGCGCTCCCGGTGGTCCAGCTGGACGAACTCGACGCCACCAACTCTCGGCGTCCCTATCCAAAAGTGCATAACCAAGTGCACCAGATGCTTCTCCTGAATGAACAATCTTCAATAACTTTCCCATAGCAGCAATCCAGTCCTCGGCTTTCCAAGGCTCCAAGCTCAGTCCCGAAATCTGTAAGGGATGGAACTGGATGAAATAAACAACCGGTCAGCAACCTCTCGCTGCTTCTGCACCATCAGTGGCGCGATCAGGATCGAAGTCGACGACGTCGCGGCTGGAAGTACTACTAACGATACCCCGGAAGATGCTCTTGGCTCAAGCATGTGCATCAAGCGCTCCATGTTCTCTTCCTGGCGCCGCATCGCCTCAAAGTCTGGCTACAGGGCCTGTAACTCTCAGACCTCACTCTGCTCTATCCATTCAGCCTCCCGCTGATCGGGCTCCTCATCCAAGGCCAACACGCCCTCGCCGTCGTACGGCGTCTCGGAAGCATCGAAGCCACTGCAACATAAAAAACATTAGGACCAAAACTCTCTCGACCCAATCAAGCGAAAGTCTAAACATGTTAACCTTTCTAAAGTATTATGTTGTCTGCAGCCAACATAATCATCTTTAGAGAAGTATCATGTAAGGTCACTCACCCCAATCCTCTGGGGGAGGTACAAACTCAATCAGGACTCTCGCTAAAATCACGTCTCTCACGACGGTCATCCTAATGTCCAACCAATAGCCTAGGGTCTCTAAGTCCTCAATGACCTATACACCTAGGCTCTGATACCACCTAAATCTGTCACGCCCCGGGGTCGAAACTGCGACCCGGGCTCGCCAACAGATCCGCCATCTGTACGGAAACTGCCGTACAGACGAAGCGTCTACCCTGCAAAAGATCTAAAGCTACACATGTATCAGAGCTGAAAATAAAACTAGTAGCTAACAAAAAGTGCTTAATACTAGAAATAAATAAAGCTTCACTAATACATAATCCTCAAAACAGGTCCCTCAAAAGGAAAGTCAAATACAAACCTCACCCTCTCAGTACAAAAGTGGAAAGAAAAAAAAGAAACTAACTGGGTACAACTACCTCAGACTCTCAATGCTGGTAAGGAACTAATCGGCCGCGTCCTCACCTCGATCTGCTGTCTCCGCACGAACCAAGCCGGAACAGCTGCCTCAAACCTGTCACCGCAGCGGGTGTGAGATCTACTGCAGAAGGCAGATCTCAGTGGGTACCGTCCCAATATCCACGGTATGCCCACTAAGTCTACTGGAGGCAAACAGATAGATATGCAGATAGATAGGTAGATAGATAAATAAAGGTAAGCTGAATAGAAAACTACAGCTAGGAGGTCTCAATCATACGGCTCAAAAGAAACTCTACCAATGATACTGATATGCATACACTAACACTGCTAATAATATGCCTCAAGTACTATGCTCAAAGGGAAACTCATCAATGAACATGCTATGCCATCACTCTCTCAATGTCACCCAATCTCAATGACTGCCTCATAGGGTCCAGTCAAGCCTGCGCCAAACCTACTGCCACCTCATCCTCACTGGGACGGGACTTACGTAGGGCGTCCCACACGGACTATCACAAGCGAACTCTAGTGTATCAACTAGTCGCATCATCGCAGCCTCGTCAGGCTCGGTATCATCACACACACCCGGGTGGTAGCTCGAGGGGAGCGACCCCACCGAACTCAAGTATCTCATCTGTATCACTGTCTCATAAGCGGCACATGCAGGCTATAGTCCACGATCAAACAGATCGGCAACTCGATGCTCAAAAGTGCAACTCTGTCGGAAAAAGAGCCTCGACTCAATATGAATAGCCCAAACACTCTCACAGCTATGTCGGAGAACCCTCAACGACTCAATCTGATAATGCACGACCATGGCTGAGTCGGGAAACCTCCGCGACTCGATCTGCCAGAACCCCAAATATCCTCAGAGCTAAGTGGGAGAACCACCTCCACCTCTAAATCAGAAACATAACCCATGATCTAGAATAAACCCATCAATCCCAACAAGGAGGAAAAACTCTCATGACAACTAAGACTCGATAGTCATTGCGCTAAAAATACACTCGGCCCTCTGGCGCGAGGACACATGCAACTTGAACCATCTGGACCATTCATAATGTTCTCAAGATTAAAAACCCTTTTAAAATGGAGTTTTATTTAAAACGGGGTACTAAAAATATATGAAGGTCCAGATGCAGCCTGAAACTCAAATGAACATGCAGTCTAGTGTCAAATAACCTCTAGATCATACTAAGAATGACTGGGGCTCAAGAATGTAATTCTACAATTTTCTAGGCAATCATCAGATTTATCATTATATAATAAATCAGCTAATCATGATCAATATATGATAAATAAGCTAAACATGATCAATATGCTTACAGAAGCATTAGAGGGCATTCCATAAATTTTGGAGAAATTCCAACCCACCTGGAACGCTTTCCGCAGGCAACGCTGAAGTCGGTGAAGTGCTGAACCCTCGAACTGAAGAAATTTCGAAAAACGCGCCGCGCGCACATTGCCGCATACTTGGAAAAAAAATCCCGGGAGCTCGAATAAATTTTTCCCCGAGTCCTCAACCCAAAAATCTCGGCGCACTCTGATCATTCCCCGGCCAAAACAGAGCTTCCAAGTGTCACCAACAGCACACATAAAGCTTTAATTAAACACCAATAATTAGAGCTCTCATATACATAGTTAGCATAAATCCACATACACCTTACAGCTCATACTCCATGTCTCCTCTACACACACAATATCTCCAGGCAACAAGCAACACACTAAAACAAAAGTTCATTCAATCACAATTACACATTCACCAAACTTTCATATTCATCTCTCATGTACACTCCACACACTCACAGCACTCAAGTTTCAACACAAACTCTTAAGTTGCCATTACAACTAAAACTAACGTGTACTTATTCTCATACACAAACTGCTTCACTCACTGCTCAAATACACAATGCCAGGCTCCAAAAGCACAATTTAATTCACCCTCAGTCCAAAAGCCACATAAGGCACACAGCACTCACACAAACAATAATTGTCCATCAATTTTCTTCACAAAACCACCCCAAATTAAACACATACACACATATATATAATTCTTTAAGCTCCATTTACACCAAAAGAGATGCTCACAACACAATCACTCAATTTCCCCTTACTAATAAGCATGTGCTCACACCAACTCAAATATTCAAAACCACCTATTTACAGTACATAAGCAGCCCAAGTTTATGCACAATTAAAACCATAGCACCATCTCCTAGCTCACAACACACATTGCACACTCACATACATCTCATGGTTCAACAGCATGCTCACTTAAACCTCATTTCACATTAGATCCACAATCTTTCCTTTATAAGCTCCAAAGCATACTAATAAATAATAGATCACTTAACCAAAAAAATGCACACATCCAACCACACATTTAGGTTGCATCTCCCTTGCACACATCAAGTCCACCATCAACAAGCAGCAAGCAATTTACCCCATAGCTGCCACAACAATCACCCCCAAGGCTCCAACATACTTGGATGCACCCACAACACACAAAAACACAAAACATCCCCCATCAAAGTCTCACTCTGCCCAAATAATAATCCACAACACATACCCATGAGCTCCTACAGCACTCTCCAATTGTAATGTTCTCATAGTACACCCACAATTAAACAAAGCCAAGCTACATCCCATTACTTCATTTCACAAAAATCCACACCAAACACAACTCCACAGCACACTCTCAAAAGTGAAGGCTCCCACATTGCCGTGGCTCCAAAATCTGCTGGTGTTCCACGTGCCGTCACCGTCAGCACCAACAGCTCGCGCGGCACCGAGCTCACGCGCGCCCTGCAGCTGCGGCACCAAAATCAGAGAGGATAAGGAGGAAGCATCAAGATCAGCCCAAAGCACAATTCGCAAGAAAAATTGGGCAAAAAACAGCTCCGCCGCGCGCTCGCTGCTCGCCGAGCTCCCGCGCAAGTCGCCTGCCGCGCGGCGCCCACGCGCGGCAGCGCGCGGCCCCACGCGTGCCGCGCGGCACCAAGTGCCTGCCGCGCATGCCACTGCCGCGCGGCGCCCAGGCGCGTGCCCGCCTGCAGAGCGCGGCGCCCAGGCGCGCCCGCGTGCAGCGCGGTGCCCTGGCGCGCCCACCCGCAGCGCGCGGCGCCCCTGCGCGCCCGCATGCAGCGCGCTGCTGCGCGCCCTTGCGCCCGCGCGGCCACAACCTCCACCTCCTGTAGCCACTCCACGGAGGCAACCAGACCACCACCCCCACCCAAACTCACTCTCTCACTAAACCGAGCTCACCCTCTCTCACTCAAAAAAAAACTGTACATACCTGTCCGAGAGGCTCGACGTGCGCGCGCGCTCCGCTCGGCATCCGCTTGGCTCAGCAGTAGGTTCTCACAACAAAACTCAAGCATTCCTGACATTCCTTCTTTTTCCCCTCTCATTTCCTCTTCTTCCTCTCCATTATTTTTTTCTTCCTCCAATTCCTCTGCTTTACCCCCATTTCCTCTGTTTTGCAGGGAGTGAAGAAGATGAGGTGGCGTGGAGCTTTTAATTAGAGAGGTGCCTAATTAATGTAAAGAGGGAGGGGTAGTTGGCTGCATTAAATGCACAACCCCAAAATATCCCAACTTCATTTTCAAATCCAAACTTCAACAATTCACTCCCTTCAAAACCCTCTCTACAACATAATAAATAAATCCAAATTAATTCCACTAATTAATTTAATCAATTAATTAATCCATCAAAAGCCCCCCGTCAACTCACTTTTTGCCCTCGGGGCCTCCGCACGGGTCCGAAACCTCTCGAACCCCGCTGTAATCTGAAAATACACATGTCCACAGCTTTCTCTTCCCAAAAAGCTCAACCGTTGAGTCGGGGTGCTCAATCCAAAAACCGGCTCCAAATTTGTCAGTTCCGACTCACTTTTCGCCTTCGGGTCCCCCGCGTCAGTCCGGAACCCCCCGAAATCCGCTGTAATTTGAAAACACACCTGATCCAAGTGTACCCGAATTCCTGCACTCCACTGTGAAATCGGTATTCCCAATTCCGGCCCTCAATCGGCGCGCCAAGCCCGGAAAATCCCCGAATCAAGCTGGGGCTCCCTCAATGATCCGCATCAACCCGACATCATCAGTAAACACATAAGCAACATGCCCGAGGCAATTTCTCCGCTCAACGCCATCCCGCGCGGTCAGCGCGCCATCCGAAAACCCGGTACTCTACAGTTACATCCCAATGAGGAGTGTGAAAACTACCACCACATGGAGAAAATAAAAGAAAAAGATACTCCATGAATGAAAAGCAAATTTTTGTTTGAAAAATTGTTGATAAAACTCATATTGAAATACTTGACTCAGTCGTATTTCATGGTTGGTATAAGGTGGGATTTTTGATTTAAGATGCTCAAAGAGCCACTCCTTCAACAGATTGTCTAGATATATTATCTAACTTATCTGGGATTTCAAACGTCTATTGATCTTGGTATTTCATTTTCTTTACTAAAATTGATGATTTGATAAAGGCATTACACATAAGATCAAGATAGATGTTATTGAAGTTGTTCAACTTTAAGTGTTTTAACTTTCGTAAATTTTCGTTTCATTTTTGGATATTTTTGATAGATTTCTCATAATCTATTTCTTGTTGTGTGAAACGATGCCATTTGTTTAAAGTTGACATGGTAATGTGCTTACATACTTTTTCTGGATTTTAGTGTATTTTTCTAACTTTTTCTGAAGAAAAAGGTGTAGCCGATCCGGATCGGGTCAAGTGATCCGGATCCCGAACGCAGGATTTTTCCTGCGAGTGGCCGATCCGGATCACATTCTCGGCCGATCCGGATCGCGGCTAGGGTTTTATATAGAAACATCCAGATTTTTGATTTCTTTACCCTAATCTCTGGTTTTCAAGTCTCTAGAGCTTCTCTCTCTAGATCTCTTGCTGTTTGAAGCCTCAAAACTCGAAGTTCTTCGGATTCAAGTAAGTTTTATTGATCAAAACTCGGTTTTTACAGTTTTTCATCAAACGTGAGTTGAAATCTTGGATCTTTTTCGTTTGTGATTGGTTTTTGATCAAATTTCTTTTGAAATAAGAACTCTGGATCAATTAGTTTTACTTTTATGCTGTGATTTCATCTGGTTAACGAGTTTTTAGCCTTCGATTTCTAAAAATTCGGTTTTAGGGCATAAAAGAGGAATTTTTGTAAATCATGAAATTGATCTATTTTTGAAATTCTTTTTGGAAAACTAATTTGATTCTTGGCTTCTCTATATGATTATGATTGTCTAGGTACAATGTGTTAAGATTTTTCAAAATTGACAATCTTTCATATGTTCTTGAGTTGGTTGCACAGGACACTTTTCGAAACTCAAGGCACTGGGTTCAATGGCACTTTCGTTGTTAGTTCTGTTACTGGTTTCGATGGTGCTCACTAGAGCAACTAATAAGTTGAAAAGGGCCAAGAAACTCCAAAGAAAAGGAGAAGTCGATGTTATAAGTGACACAGAACTTGAAGAAAACCCGGATGAAGTACACTGGGATATGTTGACGGATGATGATGATGATGAGGTTTTGCCTACTGACTTAAAGCAAAAAGGAAAAGCACCATTGAACTCTGCGAAAGCACCAATGTCTGCTCCAACTATCTCCATAAAACGGAAACGAATTACTCGACGTTTTGGACTAAGACAAGACACTAATGTGGATTCACCAATAGCCCCTGATTCTCCGCCACGTGTCGAAGAAGTAGTCATTAATGTTGATCGTCTTAGAGCGTTTGCACATCGCGAATGCATTGGAGAAAGGCACGTAAACATTGAGGCCCTACGAGGTCACTGCCCTGAATTTGGTGTTTTGATTGAACAAGCGAATCTCATTCAAGTGTGTCGCTTCCCAGAAACTCTCGGCTACTGCCTGCACCATGTGAGAACATTCTATACCAATGCACGACATCTTCGAGAGTTTGAGAATGGTCCTATGGAGTTCTACACGAATATCGGAGGGACACGGTTTAAGATTACTCCACACTTGATTGGCGAAGTTTTGGGAATGGAAGCCAGCAAAACAGGAGTTCACTATTTGAAGGGGGTAAATTTGACAAACACTTTATGGCAAAAAGTTATCCAGGGAATTTGTCTCGAGGGCACACAATCAACCGGAAAATCTGTTCGATCTAAAGAACTTCGTCTGGAATATCGCTTCTTAAACTTCATCACATGCTACAATATACTTCCAAATATGCAGACGAAGGTTGTGAGATGGGAACGATTGTTGTTTCTGTATCTCATAGGACATCCTTCCGAGGCAACGGCACTGAATATCAACATTCCGTACATCATCTGGAATAGAATGGCGAGATATGTTGAGCATCCTCATCCTACTGAAAGGATTCCATTTCCGCTGATCATAATGAGGATTCTAAAGAAATTTCAAGTTGTCATCACATCTACAACTTATCATCAATGTCTGAACATGATTGATGAGTCGACAATTGTAAAATCCCTTCACACATTGC
Source organism: Tillandsia fasciculata (assembly GCA_029168755.2). Taxonomy (NCBI): domain Eukaryota; kingdom Viridiplantae; phylum Streptophyta; class Magnoliopsida; order Poales; family Bromeliaceae; genus Tillandsia; species Tillandsia fasciculata. Next base: position 53,567 of record JAQOTM010000505.1, on the reverse strand, counting down.
CACATGTTACTCAAGTTTCTGCATCTGGAACGAAGCCTGGTACAAGCACGGCTGCATCTCCGTCTCGACAAGAAACTGGCGATGATGATGAAGCATCATTGGCCTCGATCTTCAAGTTGCAACAACAATTAACTGTCAAGCAAGAACGGATTTTGAAGGAACAACAACGAATGGCAAATGAGCTTGAGATCACCACAGCAGCTCACATTTCCATCACGAAGAAGTTAAATTCAATGAACAAGCGAATGACAAAGATGTTCTACAAGATGGGTTGCACAAGTTCTGACGACTCTGATTCTGACGACTGATCATTTTTGACTAATTCTCTTTTCTTTTCCTCTTGTGCAGGATTTTTAGTCTAATTGATTCTTTTAGATTAGTTCTCAGTTTGTGCATATTTTTAGAACTTTATGTCTTTATTTACTCTCCTTACATATTGTAGCTTTGGCTACGTTTTGGCTTGTTTTGTGACAAAAAGGGGGAGAGAGTTAGCGAAAACAATGAACAATGATTGACAATGAACAATGATTGTGAATATCGATGATATCAAGGTAAGTATGGTAAGTATGAATCTCAACTCAACTTTGGTTTTTCTTTTGTGATTTGTGGCATGCTTCTATACTAACTATTTGACTAACTATTTGGGCATGTAATATGACTAACAAGTTGATGTTGGACTAACATACTTTGACATTTGGTTTTCAACTGCTTAGAAGATATGTTGGTTTTAACTATGGTTCTCTTACATATCTGATATTTTCAAATGTCATGATGAGAAAAACTCTATCTCTGTATCTGGTTTTGAATGTTTCAATTCTTGAGGTATCTAACGATTTCTTTTGTCAAGAATGTTTTCTGTGTGCAGAGATAACAGATGTCTAAGTCTAGAGTCTGTCTTAGGAGTTTATCTCATGTATTTAATTTCTGGAACTCTTTTGTAAATTTTTGTTGTATGGTGATAGCAACAAAAATATCCTTTTTGAATTTTCTTTGTGGATTTGTGTTTTGTCACGAAACCGCCAAAGGGGGAGATTGTTACGGAATTTGAGTTGGCGTATTTCGTGAATGTATTAAGTCTTGAAGATTGAAGATGAAGAAACTTTGGATCATATACCTCAATCTCAAGAAAGAAGAATTCAAAAGGATCAGGTACGTTTAACTAAATAATTTTGATGATCCGAATACTTCTTATAGTGTAGAAACACCTGGAAGAGGTTTTAATTGCTTATTCATCAAAAACTGGACATGGGACATGTTCAGGATCCGGATCGTGGCTTTCAATCCGGATCCCGAAAGGTGTTTGTTCATACATTGCTGCAATCCGGATCACAGCTTGTGCAATCCGGATCCCGAATGGGGTGTTTTGTGAAAATGTATGAACGATCCGGATCGGGGATTATGATCCGGATCCCGAACAGGCTATTTTCTGGAAACCGCATTTTGTGCTTCTGCAATCCGGATCGTGGCTTTGCAATCCGGATCGCCGTCGGTAAAACTTTCCAGAAAAGTTTGTTTTTGATCCGAATATTCTTCCTAGGGTTTCTAACCTATAAATAGCCCTTCTATTTCATTTCTAGGGCATCGGAAAATAGATCCGCATTTCGGCCATTTGAGAAAATAGCCGAAAAGAAAAAATCCACATATAGAGAAGAACGGAAATCATTAGATCTATTCTATGGTTCTTCATCTATATTGATTAGTTTGATTCTAGGTTTTTCATACTCACATCTTGAGTTGAATCAAACTAATGAATACTTAGATGGTATTTCCGATCTACTCTTGATCTAAGTATTCGGCGGATCATCACCACCCAAACAAACAACGATTTATCCCAAAATCGGCGCGTGGACTCGCGTGGCCTTGTGGATTCAAGGTGCTACCGCTCTCGTGGATTCGGAGCGAGGTGCGTTCGTGGATTCGAAGCGTACCATTGGGTGAAGACCGTGGATTCGGTTGGACGTCGTGGACTCGACGTTGGACGCTGTGGATTCAGCGTTGGGCGCGGATCGTGGATTCGAGAAGCGTCGTGGAGCGAGCGGAGAAGATCTACTAGGAGCGTATGGTAAAAGGTTGAGTCGTCTGTGAGTACGTTATATCACCTTGTACGTGTGTTAACTCTAGTGGATTTCGCCGTGTTATCGGTCCCGTGGTTTTTTACTCCGGTTTGGAGTTTTTCCACGTAAAAATCTTGTGTGTTCTTTTATTTTTCCGCATTGGGTTTTATCGCACAATGATTTTTTGAGTGTTTATTGTTTACACCTATTCACCCCCCTCTAGGTGTTTTTTCCCCTATTTAGATCCTTATTAACCTAAACCCAACAAGTGGTATCAGAGCGGGAATAGGGTTGTAAACAATGGTTGAAGGTGGAAACATCAATCGACCCCCTTTCTTTGATGGAACAAATTATGCGTACTGGAAAGTACGGATGAAAGCTTTCTTAATTTCCATCGACGAAAGGGTGTGGCAATCAATTGAATTAGGATGGTCTAATCCAACTGAAATTTTAGATGATGTTCGCACCTTAAAACCTAGGTCGAAATGGACCAAGGAAGAGATAGACTTATCTTCTTACAATGGCAAAGGGATTAATGCTCTATTTAATGCTTTGTCACAAACTGAGTTCTCTCGCGTCTCGGCATGTGAGACTGCGAAAGAAATCTGGGATGTTCTTCAAGTTACGCATGAGGGAACTAACTTAGTGAAGATTCAGAAACTGCAAATGCTCACGAGCAAGTTTGACTCTATCTCTATGGCAGAGAATGAATCTTTCACTGACTATTACACACGATTGCAAGACATCGTGAACTCATGTGCTAACTTGGGAGAGAAGATTCCAGAATTTAAAGTTGTAAGAAAAATTCTAAGAACTCTTCCTGAACGATTTCGCCCGAAGGTTGCAGCCATTGAAACAATTAAACACCCGGACGAAATGCGTGTAGAAGAATTAGTAGGTGCTTTACAAACTTATGAAATGACTTTTCCTACTAACTATTCTTCTGGAAAGGCATCCTCTTCTAAGTCTTCAGGTTACGCATTGAAATCAACTAAAGAAGAAGACGCGGATTCATCCTCCTCGGACGACGACGAGAACATTTCTATGGAGGACTTTGAGAAGCAGCTCGCTCTCTTGACAAGGAAGTTTCGCCGCAACTTTCGAAGGGGAAATTCAAGCAAAACTCCATCCTTCGGAAAGTCGAAGAAAGGCAAGGGTTCTTCAAGCTACAAGTCAAGAAAGCAAGAGAACTTCTCAAAGGATAAGAAAAGTTCTGAGGGACAAGTTCAGTGTTTCAAATGTCGAGGCTACGGCCACATTTCAACGGAGTGTCCCAACAAGAATCCGGCTAAGAAGAAGGCGATGCAAGTTGTTACTTGGGATGACAACTCCACGTCAAATGAGTCATCCTCAAGTGATGAAGAAGACAACGCGACAGCTTTCCACGCGTCCACCAAACCTTCATCCTTCATGTGCTTAATGGCAAGTACATCCGATTCACTGTCCAACTCCACTGTGGAAAAGATTGCAACGGACGATGAATCAGATGATTCGGAAGGTGAAGATTTTGCATTAGCCTACCATAAACTTTTGAGGGATTCAAAGAAACTGGCTAAGCAAAACAAGGGGTTGAAAGCGAGATTGCAGGATCTTGAAGATGAAGTAAAAAGAGTAACCTCTATCTCAACCGATCTTGAAGTGGAAAGGGACAATCTGATTAAAACAAATGTTTCCCTTCAAGAGTCCAATGAGCAATTCGAGAAGAATTATATGGATATGGTGAACAAAGCGAATTACTTCTTGAAGCTCTACGGCGAGGCCCGACAGGAAAAATTGGAAATGACAGAGACCATACGCCAACTGAAGGATGACTTACAGAGATTCTCTTCTGGAAGGAGTAAGTTGGACAGACTTCTTGGTCTCGGTCAAAGAAACAAGTTCGGCCTCGGATACACTCAAACTGGAGACATTCCAAGTTCGAGTGGTACAGTATTTGTGCCTCAGTCGGTATCTCCTCCTCCGACACCGGTGTTCACGACAAGCAACGACAACGAACCTACTACATCTTCTTCGGAATCGACAAGAGTGAAGGTATGTTTTCGTTGTGGCATTTCAGGGCACATAAGAAGAAACTGCAAGATGGGAGCCAAACGCACACCTCAAGTACATCTTGCAATGACTACCAAAAGGGCTATTCCTCGGAAAACAACTCCAATCAAATTGACGGAAAAGAGCCTTGGTAGTACATCTCTCAAGACGACATCATCAAGGAGCAGCAATTCTTCAGGCAAGACGCTCTCACCTAGGAAATCAACTTCACGACCATTACCGACGCACTTCAAAAAGGTTTGGGTGCGCAAAGGTGAGATCTTTCCCTGTCTTGCTACCAATGTTTCTTTGCATGCATATGATAGTTCGTCTTGGTACCTGGATAGCGGGTGTTCCCGTCATATGACCGGCGATAAAAACTGTTTTCAAACTTTTGAGAAAAACTCCGGAGGACTTGTTGTTTTCGGAGATGGTCGGTCTTCCAAAATTGTTGGAAAGGGAACGGTAGCTATTCCAGATGGCCCGGTTCTAGATAATGTATTATTTGTTCATGGCCTTAAGACTAACCTCATAAGCATAAGTCAACTGTGTGATAGTGGTTATTCAGTTAATTTTTCATCTGATAAATGCACTGTAACTGACATGAACCATGCTTTCTTTTTAAAGGGGGTTAGATCAGAAAACAACTGTTATGTAGTTCCTTCTAAGATTTCTGAAAAATGTAACCTAGCATCTTTGAAAAATGAAACACTTTGGCATGAAAGGCTAGGTCACATAAACTTTAAGGAACTTGCTAGAATTTCAAATAAAGATGTGGTCAAGGGGGTTCCAAAACTTTCTTTTGAACAAAACCTTGTGTGTGGCGGTTGCCAAAAGGGAAAACAGTCTAGGACTGCACACAAGAATTTGAACCACATAGGTACAAAACGGCCTTTGGAACTTTTGCATATGGACTTAATGGGGCCAACTCGTCAACCATCTTTGGGAGGTAAATGGTATATTTTCTTGTTGGTTGATGATTTTTCTAGATATACTTGGGTAGCTTTCTTAAAAGAAAAAGCTGATACCTTTGATTCTTTTCTCGAAATCTGCAATCGTATTATGATAGAAAAGAATGATAGGATTACTCGAGTTAGGAGTGATAGAGGTGGGGAATTCATAAATTCCAAATTCATTGATTTTTGCGTTTCTAATGGCATTAAACATGAATTCTCCGCACCTTACACACCTCAACAAAATGGTGTAGTCGAGCGCAAAAACAGGGTCGTACAGGAAATGGCACGTGTTATGCTTCACAGCCGGAACTTACCTTTCTACTTTTGGGCTGAAGCGGTAAACACTGCTGTTTATGTTATCAATCGCGTGTATTTGCGCCCGGGGACTTTGAATACACCATATGAACTTTGGTTTTGTAGAAAACCTAACATCAAATATTTTCGCATTTTTGGGAGTCGATGTTTTATTTTACGTGATCGTGAGAATCTTGGAAAATTTGACTCTCGAAGTGACGAAGGGATTTTCTTAGGTTATTCTACAAACAGCAGAGCATATCGAGTTTTTAACTTAGAATCTAAGACGATCGTAGAATCGATAAATGTTAAGGTAGATGAAGCTTTTCATTTTGAATCTGAAAAATCTACCCTCGATATCTCTCTTGATGATGATACACCTGCTAATGCATCTTCCTCTAACAATTCTTTCGATAATAATGTTGATGCATCTAACGGTTCTTCAAGCTTATCTGATGTGCAGGAATCATCTCGTGTACCTCCGCCTACTCCTCTACCTCAAACGTTACGCATCTCCAAGGATCACCCTGAATCGAACATAATTGGAGATCCACAAGAAGGAGTTAGAACACGGAGACAATTGGTTTGCGGATTTGCATGCTATGTATCTCAAATCGAACCAAGGAATATTGATGAAGCTCTCCAAGATGATTACTGGATTAAAGCAATGCAGGAAGAGCTCCATCAATTTGAGCGAAACAAAGTCTGGGAACTGACGAAGCCTCCGAAGCAACACAATGTGATAGGTACCAAATGGATCTTCAAGAACAAGAAAAACGAAGAAGGTACTATCATCAGGAACAAAGCAAGGTTAGTTGCTCAAGGCTATTCTCAAGTAGAAGGTATAGACTTTGATGAAACCTTCGCCCCTGTAGCTAGACTCGAGTCCATTCGTATACTGTTTGCGATCGCTTGTCATTTCAAAATCAGATTATTTCAAATGGACGTTAAGAGCGCCTTTTTAAATGGATTTTTAAATGAGGAAGTTTATGTAGCTCAACCGAAAGGTTTTGTGGATCATAAACTACCTAACCATGTTTTTCGATTGAAAAAGGCTCTTTACGGTCTGAAACAAGCACCGCGAGCATGGTACGAAAGGTTGACAAAGCACCTTTTGGAAAAGGGCTACACTCGAGGGGGAGCTGACAGGACTCTCTTTGTGAAGCATTATCAAAACAATTTCATAGTTGCTCAAATCTATGTTGATGACATTGTTTTTGGAGCAACGAGAGATAATGATGCTTCTAAATTCGCGGAGACCATGGAAAGCGAATTTGAGATGTCCATGATGGGCGAGTTGAATTATTTTCTTGGATTACAAGTTAAACAAAACGATGAAGGAATTCACTTGTGTCAATCCAAGTATGCACTGGAGTTGGTCAAAAAGTTTGATCTTGAAAATTCTAAGGATTTTCCGACTCCAATGGGAACTAGCCATAAGGGACTTGGAAGTGAATCACAAAGTGAGAATGTAGACGAGAAACTGTACCGCAGTATGATTGGGAGTCTACTATATCTCACGGCTAGTCGCCCGGATATATCCTTCAGTGTTGGGATTTGTGCGAGATATCAATCAGCACCGAAGGAGGTTCACCTGAAAGCGGTGAAGCGGATCATCCGGTATATCAAAGGTACAATCAATTTCGGAATTTGGTATCCTATGGGAACGACTTTGGATATTGTTGGATACTCAGATGCCGATTGGGCTGGATCGGTGGATGACCGGAAAAGCACGAGTGGTGCATGCTTCTATCTAGGCCACTGCCTTGTTGCATGGCACAGTAAGAAACAGAATTGCATAGCACTCTCGACTGCCGAAGCGGAGTACATTTCTGCAGGAAGTTGTTCAACCCAATTGATTTGGATGAAGAGCGTGTTGAGCGATTTCCGGATTTCAACATCTTCGGTAACCATTTTATGTGACAACACTAGTGCTATTAACATTTCTAAAAACCCTGTGTTGCACTCTAGAACAAAACATATTGAACTTAGATATCATTTTCTTAGAGAGCTAGTTGAATCAAACATTCTTCAACTGTCATATATTTCAACTGAGGATCAATTAGCCGACATCTTAACAAAACCTTTGGATCAAAAACGTTTTATTCACTTGCGTAAAGCAATTGGCATGCTTTCCTTGAAATAAACTCTTTTGAAACCTTTGCTTAGATTAGGTTTTGTTTTTGTTTTTGTTTTGTTCTTTATCTATGTTCTGTACATAGCACACTAATTGAGCATATATCATGATTGACTTTAATTGCATCCTTTTCGTGCATTTAGAAATTTATTATGTTTTTGATGTCATAATGTTTCAATGTTGCAATGATCATTTACGTTAATTAAACCATCTTCTAAGTGATCAAAGTCAATTTCTCTCTCAATGATCTCTTGGTATAGTCATTATCATATTTGATTGCTTAGTCGAGTATGAATTCGAGATCAATGGTTTGGTTGAATACCTTATATATTATATAATTGATAGCCAATTGAGGGGGAGTCAATGAAATGTGAAATGCTCAAAAGATGTGGAAAGAGTTACATCCCAATGAGGAGTGTGAAAACTACCACCACATGGAGAAAATGAAAGAAAAAGATACTCCATGAATGAAAAGCAAATTTTTGTTTGAAAAATTGTTGATAAAACTCATATTGAAATACTTGACTCAGTCGTATTTCATGGTTGGTATAAGGTGGGATTTTTGATTTAAGATGCTCAAAGAGCCACTCCTTCAACAGATTGTCTAGATATATTATCTAACTTATCTGGGATTTCAAACATCTATTGATCTTGGTATTTCATTTTCTTTACTAAAATTGATGATTTGATAAAGGCATTACACATAAGATCAAGATAGATGTAATTGAAGTTGTTCAACTTTAAGTGTTTTAACTTTCGTAAATTTTCGTTTCATTTTTGGATATTTTTGATAGATTTCTCATAATCTATTTCTTGTTGTGTGAAACGATGCCATTTGTTTAAAGTTGACATGGTAATGTGCTTACATACTTTTTCTGGATTTTAGTGTATTTTTCTAACTTTTTCTGAAGAAAAAGGTGTAGCCGATCCGGATCGGGTCAAGTGATCCGGATCCCGAACGCAGGATTTTTCCTGCGGGTGGCCGATCCGGATCACATTCTCGGCCGATCCGGATCGCGGCTAGGGTTTTATATAGAAACATCCAGATTTTTGATTTCTTTACCCTAATCTCTGGTTTTCAAGTCTCTAGAGCTTCTCTCTCTAGATCTCTTGCTGTTTGAAGCCTCAAAACTCGAAGTTCTTCGGATTCAAGTAAGTTTTATTGATCAAAACTCGGTTTTTACAGTTTTTCATCAAACGTGAGTTGAAATCTTGGATCTTTTTCGTTTGTGATTGGTTTTTGATCAAATTTCTTTTGAAATAAGAACTCTGGATCAATTAGTTTTACTTTTATGCTGTGATTTCATCTGGTTAACGAGTTTTTAGCCTTCGATTTCTAAAAATTCGGTTTTAGGGCATAAAAGAGGAATTTTTGTAAATCATGAAATTGATCTATTTTTGAAATTCTTTTTGGAAAACTAATTTGATTCTTGGCTTCTCTATATGATTATGATTGTCTAGGTACAATGTGTTAAGATTTTTCAAAATTGACAATCTTTCATATGTTCTTGAGTTGGTTGCACAGGACACTTTTCGAAACTCAAAGCACTGGGTTCAATGGCACTTTCGTTGTTAGTTCTGTTACTGGTTTCGATGGTGCTCACTAGAGCAACTAATAAGTTGAAAAGGGCCAAGAAACTCCAAAGAAAAGGAGAAGTCGATGTTATAAGTGACACAGAACTTGAAGAAAACCCGGATGAAGTACACTGGGATATGTTGACGGATGATGATGATGATGAGGTTTTGCCTACTGACTTAAAGCAAAAAGGAAAAGCACCATTGAACTCTGCGAAAGCACCAATGTCTGCTCCAACTATCTCCATAAAACGGAAACGAATTACTCGACGTTTTGGACTAAGACAAGACACTAATGTGGATTCACCAATAGCCCCTGATTCTCCGCCACGTGTCGAAGAAGTAGTCATTAATGTTGATCGTCTTAGAGCGTTTGCACATCGCGAATGCATTGGAGAAAGGCACGTAAACATTGAGGCCCTACGAGGTCACTGCCCTGAATTTGGTGTTTTGATTGAACAAGCGAATCTCATTCAAGTGTGTCGCTTCCCAGAAACTCTCGGCTACTGCCTGCACCATGTGAGAACATTCTATACCAATGCACGACATCTTCGAGAGTTTGAGAATGGTCCTATGGAGTTCTACACGAATATCGGAGGGACACGGTTTAAGATTACTCCACACTTGATTGGCGAAGTTTTGGGAATGGAAGCCAGCAAAACAGGAGTTCACTATTTGAAGGGGGTAAATTTGACAAACACTTTATGGCAAAAAGTTATCCAGGGAATTTGTCTCGAGGGCACACAATCAACCGGAAAATCTGTTCGATCTAAAGAACTTCGTCTGGAATATCGCTTCTTAAACTTCATCACATGCTACAATATACTTCCAAATATGCAGACGAAGGTTGTGAGATGGGAACGATTGTTGTTTCTGTATCTCATAGGACATCCTTCCGAGGCAACGGCACTGAATATCAACATTCCGTACATCATCTGGAATAGAATGGCGAGATATGTTGAGCATCCTCATCCTACTGAAAGGATTCCATTTCCGCTGATCATAATGAGGATTCTAAAGAAATTTCAAGTTGTCATCACATCTACAACTTATCATCAATGTCTGAACATGATTGATGAGTCGACAATAGTAAAATCCCTTCACACATTGCCACATGTTACTCAAGTTTCTGCATCTGGAACGAAGCCTGGTACAAGCACGGCTGCATCTCCGTCTCGACAAGAAACTGGCGATGATAATGAAGCATCATTGGCCTCGATCTTCAAGTTGCAACAACAATTAACTGTCAAGCAAGAACGGATTTTGAAGGAACAACAACGAATGGCAAATGAGCTTGAGATCACCACAGCAGCTCACATTTCCATCACGAAGAAGTTAAATTCAATGAACAAGCGAATGACAAAGATGTTCTACAAGATGGGTTGCACAAGTTCGGACGACACTGATTCTGACGACTGATCATTTTTGACTAATTCTCTTTTCTTTTCCTCTTGTGCAGGATTTTTAGTCTAATTGATTCTTTTAGATTAGTTCTCAGTTTGTGCATATTTTTAGAACTTTATGTCTTTATTTACTCTCCTTACATATTGTAGCTTTGCTACGTTTTGGCTTGTTTTGTGACAAAAAGGGGGAGAGAGTTAGCGAAAACAATGAACAATGATTGACAATGAACAATGATTGTGAATATCGATGATATCAAGGTAAGTAGGTAAGTATGAATCTCAACTCAACTTTGGTTTTTCTTTTGTGATTTGTGGCATGCTTCTATACTAACTATTTGACTAACTATTTGGGCATGTAATATGACTAACAAGTTGATGTTGGACTAACATACTTTGACATTTGGTTTTCAACTGCTTAGAAGATATGTTGGTTTTAACTATGGTTCTCTTACATATCTGATATTTTCAAATGTCATGATGAGAAAAACTCTATCTCTGTATCTGGTTTTGAATGTTTCAATTCTTGAGGTATCTAACGATTTCTTTTGTCAAGAATGTTTTCTGTGTGCAGAGATTACAGATGTCTAAGTCTAGAGTCTGTCTTAGGAGTTTATCTCATGTATTTAATTTCTGGAACTCTTTTGTAAATTTTTGTTGTATGGTGATAGCAACAAAAATATCCTTTTTGAATTTTCTTTGTGGATTTGTGTTTTGTCACGAAACCGCCAAAGGGGGAGATTGTTACGGAATTTGAGTTGGCGTATTTCGTGAATATATTAAGTCTTGAAGATTGAAGATGAAGAAACTTTGGATCATATACCTCAATCTCAAGAAAGAAGAATTCAAAAGGATCAGGTACGTTTAACTAAATAATTTTGATGATCCGAATACTTCTTATAGTGTAGAAACACCTGGAAGAGGTTTTAATTGCTTATTCATCAAAAACTGGACATGGGACATGTTCAGGATCCGGATCGTGGCTTTCAATCCGGATCCCGAAAGGTGTTTGTTTCATACATTGCTGCAATCCGGATCACAGCTTGTGCAATCCGGATCCCGAATGGGGTGTTTTGTGAAAATGTATGAACGATCCGGATCGGGGATTATGATCCGGATCCCGAACAGGCTATTTTCTGGAAACCGCATTTTGTGCTTCTGCAATCCGGATCGTGGCTTTGCAATCCGGATCGCCGTCGGTAAAACTTTCCAGAAAAGTTTGTTTTTGATCCGAATATTCTTCCTAGGGTTTCTAACCTATAAATAGCCCTTCTATTTCATTTCTAGGGCATCGGAAAATAGATCCGCATTTCGGCCATTTGAGAAAACCTAGCCGAAAAGAAAAAATCCACATATATAGAGAAGAACGGAAATCATTAGATCTATTCAATGGTTCTTCATCTATATTGATTAGTTTGATTCTAGGTTTTTCATACTCATATCTTGAGTTGAATCAAACTAATGAATACTTAGATGGTATTTCCGATCTACTCTTGATCTAAGTATTCGGCGGATCATCACCACCCAAACAAACAACGATTTATCCCAAAATCGGCGCGTGGACTCGCGTGGCCTTGTGGATTCAAGGTGCTACCGCTCTCGTGGATTCGGAGCGAGGTGCGTTCGTGGATTCGAAGCGTACCATTGGGTGAAGACCGTGGATTCGGTTGGACGTCGTGGACTCGACGTTGGACGCTGTGGATTCAGCGTTGGGCGCGGATCGTGGATTCGAGAAGCGTCGTGGAGCGAGCGGAGAAGATCGACTAGGGGCGTATGGTAAAAGGTTGAGTCGTCTGTGAGTACGTTATATCACCTTGTACGTGTGTTAACTCTAGTGGATTTCGCCGTGTTATCGGTCCCGTGGTTTTTTACTCCGGTTTGGAGTTTTTCCACGTAAAAATCTTGTGTGTTCTTTTATTTTTCCGCATTGGGTTTTATCGCACAATGATTTTTTGAGTGTTTATTGTTTACACCTATTCACCCCCCTCTAGGTGTTTTTTCCCCTATTTAGATCCTTATTAACCTAAACCCAACATGTTGTTTGGGGACCACTTCACGATGGCTAAACGTGTCGCCCACGCATCGTGAAGGGGTTAGAGCTTCAAATGTTCCGTGGGGAGGTCGTCGACCTACCCTGACGGGACGGTGTGAAACTAAAATAAATAACATGATTAAATTAATTTCAGGGCGTCGGATAGCGAAGGTTCCGGTGCGGTGTAACTCTTTCTAAACTCTTGTTTATTATTGTTTAAGCATCTACTTTATTTGTCACTGACTTTACCCACTCCGTGACAGGTCCAACTAAGTAAGTACAGCAGGACGGTGGTGAGGCATCGCGCACCCTAGATTTGGCTGTATGAGTCCTTTTTGGTTAAACTCTTATTCGGTTATCTCTCTCTTTTCCCTTTTCGTTATTTTGTGTGGATATGTGGATCATGCTGGATATGTGGACATGTAATTAATTGTTTGGTTTTGGTTATGTTTTATATTAATTGTGCGGCTGTTTTACGATGTAAAAGGATTTCGAAAACGCTTTTCAAAAATAGGGTGTCGTGTGGACACCACTTTGAAAACCCTGGGAATTTATCCTTTCAAAATAATATAGCCGCCTAAATGTGAATGTTAGATGTTTTAAAGACTTGGGTGTCGAGTGGACACCGTTTGCGAACTCATAGGGTTTTTCCTAATGCTGTTGAATGATGATACATGTTGTACTTAGTCAATGTGACTGTGTGATCAATGCCGTGTAATGTCATTATTGTAAATGTAGTCGAGACGCCGTGCATGTACAAAGGAGACTCTGTCCGTTTGCAGAGTGAATTTGTATGTGTGGCGGGTCTGGCACGCACCGGTAGGCGGGGTCGTTGACCATCTGATTTTCAAAAAAAAAAAAAAATAGAACACGTTTTTCCGCTTATCCTGAGACCTCCGGGGCGTGACACGGATCGAGGTGATTCAAAAGACAAATTTCATCTACTTCTCACGAGGAATCTCCTAGATTTTTCTCAGAATTTCCTGAGTTTGCTTCGAAGGTGAGAATCTTTCTTCTTCCCGAGTTTCCATCTGTGGAATTTTGTACAGTTTAGTATGGGGTGTTTCTCTTGCCGATTTTCTATCTCAGTGTAGGAAACTCGGAATTGGACGTGCAGGTATTCGTTTCGAAGCTAGCGACGCGTAGATCGCAGGGATATTTTATTTGGAATTTTTCGAGCACTGTTAGCAGGTGAAATTATTGCATCTTCGTAGCTGAATTTTCAGTGTGTTATTTCTCGGCAGATTTTGGAATTTAAGTGTAACTGGAGTTTTTATTGTACCCAGGAGATATTGTGGACAGTTCTGGACCAGTTTGGACTCTGAGTAACTGTTTTATGGTATTATCAGCTGTAGGACTTTTGACAGTTCGACTTGTCAGGTGGGTGGCCTCGCTTTCAAGATTTGCGATCTATTCACTAATTCTAGCTGTATAGGGATGTGCATGTTTTATTTTATCTCCGATATAGCATGTTAAAGAGCATGAGTTGAGATTCCTCATTTATTCAGTTATCATGTGTTCTTATTATTTCCCCACCACATCCTTATTTATTGCTATCTTTGGACTTGACCTAGCATCCCTGTCATATGCTGCATGCTCAACCAGTCTAGTAGAAAACTCCAACCTGGGCAAGGTTATTTTATTGCTATAGACACTCTCACACTATCATTATTATTTCATTCTGGACTTAGATTCTGCCTCGCCCAGATAGTGGGCCGAGGGGTCGGGGTATTTGTGGGGTGCATTTACACTCGTGTCTGGGGACCGAGTGGAGTCTGATAGTCAGTTTATTGATCAGAGTGTCTTTGGGAGTTGTCTGAGTGACAGTGGGTCTCGGCTGTGTAGTTTTCCAGCCTGTGAGTGAGACAGTGTTCTTCTGGTTTTAGTCGATCTTGTTGATCGTGGATTTGGACTATAGTCTGCATGGGCCACATTGAGCTCGACATAGATGCGTAGATACTTTGCTCGGTGGGGTCGCGCCCCTCGAGTGCCACTCCGGAGCTAGGCGGTTTACTTGCTATTGCGACTTGTCGACAGTCCCTCTGGCTGGCCAGTTTGGCAGTCACGGACGCCCTACGTAAGGCCTCTCCTCCGTGGACGTCAGGCAGTAGGTAGGCGCAGGTTTGACTGGACCCGATGTGGCAGTCAGTGTAGATTGGGTGATTTGAGTTGAGAGTTAGTAGTGATACCAGGTTTCTTTCTATTCCACCCTTGAGCATCTAGTTAGAGGCATAGTAGCTGTAGAGTTATTTTACCAGCTTTCCTTTCCAGTATTGCATCTGTTACTTTATGCCTCTAGTGGACTTAGTGGGCAGACCGTCGGGCTTGTTGGCGGCACCCACTGAGAACTACTTTGGGATGTAGTTCTCACACCCGTCGTGGTGTTTTTCCCCAGGGACCTCTACTTCTGTTCTTGCTGCACCGGTTGCTGATCCGGCTGATCGAGGTAAGGGAGTCGCGAGTTAGATCCCTACCAGATGTTGTCCTGAGAGTAGCTGTACCCCTCACATTTGAGAGTTCTTGTTGAGTGATCTTGTAGTGAGGATCGAGTTGTACTCTTCCTTATTTTGAGAGACTGATGTAGTGAGGATATTTGTGTATTGAGAGCTGGTACACTGATGTATTTATTGGAGACATCTCCCTTTTGGGTTTTATATATTAGAGGACTTTGTATATGATGATATTTGGGAGATGGACTGTCACGCCCCGGGGGTTTTATTAAGCGGAAGACAGCCACCGAAAAGAGTTGAATCTGCATATAATTTTTTTTTTTTAAAAGCAATCTCCCCCGGTGCATGCCCAGACCCGCCGCATATACAAATTCACTCTGCGAACGGGCAGAGTCTCCTTTGTATATGCACGGCGTCCCAACTACAATATCCATACAAATATCCATTTAACCACAATAGCTCCGCAGTCGAGTACAAACAACTATATTCCCATAGGTATTAACGAGGCCGACAAATTTTGAAAGGATAAATCCACAAGTTTTAAAAGCGGTGTCCACACGGCACCCAGATTTTCAAAACAGTTTTCGAAGTATTTTCTTTTATCTTTCCTTTTGTAGTTTGAAAGCGGCCAATCCGGGAGAGCAAAACAATCACCCATAGGGATAATAAAAGACATTCCAACATCCACATCGACCCCACAAGGGTGTCGCGATCCACATAGTAAGCTACTAACAGGTAATGAAATGAGCAGAAAAGGGGTACCTACAGCCTATGGTCTCGAAGGACCAAAAGTACTCCTGTCACGGCCTCACCGTCGCCCTCGCTCTCACTCCCGAAGGAACCTGTCACAGAGTGGGAAGTCAGCGACACAAGGTGTAAAAGATGAAAAGCAGGGAGACTGTAACTAAAGCAAACCGTAAGAAAACCAGCGTAACCGCCCTCTGCATCGTGCGATCGACGATGTCCCCTCCCCTGCAAAACCTGAACCGGACACCTGCCTCGGCAATCCAAACCGAGCACTAACCTCAAGAAGGAAAACCGAACCGAGCACCGACCTCGGGAAAGAAAACCAAACCGAGCACCAACCTCAAGAAGGAAAATCAAACCGAGCACCAACCTCGGGAAAGAAAACCAAACCGAGCACCAACCTCAAGAAGGAAAATCAAACCGAGCACCAACCTCGGGAAAGAAAACCAAACCGAGCACCAACCTCGGGAAAGAAAACCAAACCGAGCACCAACCTCGGGAAAGAAAACCAAACCGAGCACCTACCTCGGTAAACCACGCCGAGCACCTACCCCGACGGGTCGCACCGCTCACACCTTGGCGCCTCAAACCCCCCACCTACGGGGGCCCCCACTACGTCACCTCGTGGGTATACACGGGTCATCGACCACTTTTCCGGAAAAGCACACCCTTTGCGGTGGCCAAACCGCGGGTGCGCGTGCTGCAGCCTCAAGCATCGTAACCAAGTACATAAAACGAAACCAACAATAACGAACCAAGTGCCCAAAACGAAACCAACAATAATGAACCAAGTACCCAAAACGAAACCAACAAGAATGAACCAAGTACCCAAAACGAAACCAACCATAATAAACCAAGTACCCAAACGAATCCAACCATAATGAACCAAGTATCCAAAACGAATCCAACCATAATGAACCAAGTATCCAAAACGAAACCAACAAGAATGAACCAAGTACCCAAAACGAAACCAACCATAATAAACTAAGTACACACTACACGATAATCATGACAGTAACGAAATCGTGCATAAAAAGATTCTAATGAGGTACCCACCTGAAGCGCGAAGAAGAAGATGTGCGAAAACTCCAGTTAAAACACTCCGTTGAGCCCGAAGAAGATCTACAGAAAAAAAACAATCGTTAAAAACATCGTCGCGGTTAAAAACACTCAAAAACGGGGCGAAACGGACCAAAAACGGAGCTTCTGGACCCTTAGGCAGGAGACTGGTGCACGGGTCCAAGCGTGGACCGGGTCCACGGCACGAGGCGGCAGCGGCGTGGGCCGGGAGCACGTTTCCAGCGGTGGACCACAGCGGTTTGGGCCGGGCCGTGCACGGGCAGGGGCGCGCGCCGGGTCCACACCTTCCCCGCTGCGGCGGTGTGCGCCGGGTGCACGCCTAGGCGTGCACCGCGCTTGTTGGGCCGGGCTGGCGCACGTACCCGTGCGCCAGGTCCGCGCCTTCGGGCTGCGGTGGCGTGCGCCGGGCGCACGCCGGTCCGGTGGACCGCGCGGCCTGGCGCACGCATCCGTGCGCCGGGTCCGCGCCCGGGTGCCACGGAGGCGTGCGCCGGGTGCACGCCTGCCTGGTGGACCGCGGCCTGAAGACAGCCGCAATGAACAGTATTCTTTCCCGTTTTCGGCTCCGGTCGCGACCCCGCGACTCCGGCGACTGCGGCGACGACCCCGTGGACACGGCAACGGCGACGGCGGCCTCCCGTTTAACCACGGCGGCGGCGGCCTCCCGTTCGACAACCCACGACATCGACAAAAAGGAAAACCCCCAGACCGGAATTAACCGAAAAGACCCGAACCGCTTACCCCGTTTTCGCCGGAGGAGGAGGAAGAAGGAGGATCGTCCGCCCCTCGCTCGTTCGATCCTGCAGAAAGAGTGATTGTTCCTTTTCTCTCCCCGTCTCGCCGCCACGGTTCTTCACGCCCAACGTCGGATGGTGGAAAGAAGGTAGGAGGAGGGTTGGGGTTCCACCCGCACTCTTCAGGAGAACCCTAATGCACGAACCCCAAAAGGATGAGAAGTAGGAAAAATAAGTTTAACTCCCCAAAATCGAAACTTAAACGATCGGGTGCGAACCAGCGGTCCAAATTTACCTCGAAAAACGTGCCGATCGCCCGCACGCCTTTCGATGCACCCGAAACTGCTAAAACTTTGAAAAAATTATTCTGGGAGGTCCCGGAGTCCGAATTCAAATCCGATCGCACCGCCGCTCATCATTTTGCGGCCCCTACCACCTAAAAATACCCGCAAGCCCCGACGATCAGCCCAAAAGTTCTCGAATTTCAACCCCCTTCTCTAACAACTAGGAAGATCCAATTAAGATCAAGATGGAAAACCGGGGGGTCGAGGGACCACCAAAACAATCAAATAGACCGCTGACATAAAAAGATGAAAAGTCCGACCACAGCAGGATCCCGTCCGATCACCTCGAAAAGCGTGCTGGCCACTTAGCACGGAAACTAGTGCACAACACAAAGGCAAACGCTTTGACCCCCATTCCGGGAGATCCGTAAATCGGAATCCGAATCTGATCGCTTTGCCGTTCTCCGTTTTCCGAGCTCCAACACTGAAAAATACTCGCGGTCCAGGCCCAGTCCATTGCCCAAAACACCGTGAAGAGTCTCCTCGATAATCCCGAAAAAAACAACGAAGTTATACAAAGGCATCAGAACGCAAGAGTACTACATCACTCACCACTTAAAAGAAGTTTCGTCCTCGAAACTTAACCCTGGCCCGCAACAAATAAATCTGGGTGGCACTCCCTCATCTTTGACTCCAGTTCCCAAATCGCTTCACGTCCTTCTTGGTTGCTCCACAGCTCCTTCACATGGGGGATTGCCCGGTTGCGCAATCTTTTCTGTCCTCTCGTGCCGAGATCCGCACCGGTGTTCCGTCGAAGCTCAGGTCCTCTCTAAGCTCCAAAAACAGTGACCATCCATCACCCAAATCAAGTACGCAGGTTCGAAGCATATCTTCGAGAATCCAGGTCGCTCGCTCGTACTGCCCGTCGGTCTTGGGGTGAAACACCATGCTGAAGTGTAGTTTAGTCTCTAGAGCTTGTTGTAATCCTTGCCAAAGGTTCGTCACAAGCCGAGTGTCTCTAGCCCGCGTCGTATAGATGGATGGGAGAAGAGCCGACTTCGTCAATCGGGCTACTGTGACTCAAACCGCATCGCGTCCTTGAACATCTTCGTGTCACCCGGATGCACCGTATAGGGGCGCAATGCGCCTCTAGCAGTACCTCTTCTTTCAACTCTGGCAGCTCTGGTAAGCAATTTCGCCCTCGAGAACGTGTGACGTCGTTCTCACTCGCCGAGGAGTCGCTCGCGTGGTCCCGGGGGTCTTGTCTCGGATGAGCTGTATCTGTGCGCCTGTTTCCTGATCGTGTGTTGGGTAGTTCCGCTCATATCCTCTGCGATTTCCGTTGCTGAAACTGTGTGTCCCAAAAAGCCCACTTCGCGAAGTCAGAACTCACATTTCTTAAATTTAGTAAACAGCCCCTGGTCCCTGCGAGATTCCGGAGAGAAGTCCGCAAGTGCTCCTCGCAGTTATCTGGAGAGGTCAGCAATCCTGGACTTGTTCTTCACTGTAACCTTGCTCATCTTCCTGTAGTCAATGTGCAGACGTAAGCTTCCGTCCTTCTTTCGCACAAGGAGAACGGGTGCGCCCCCAAGGCGACACCCTCGGCCCGATGAACTCCTTGTAGACCCAACCATGCCTGGCACCACGTCGCATTCATGTTTCCCGACTTGGAGTTCCCCGTCACGACGCCACCGGTCCGCAGGCCACCTCTGCCGACGCTGACCAGTCGGCAACAAGGTCACGTGCTGCGTCGAGGTACCCCAGTCATACCGCCCGACCCGTACCGATGAGCCCTTACAAGGCTCCAAGGGGTGCCAACAAAACAGGCTGGGTTACTTACCACCCGAAATTCCCCCCCCCCCCGGAAATAATCGAACTCACCTGTCACCAACACGGACCGCTCCCCTCCGTCACCAACACGGGCCGCTTCCACCCGTCACCAACACGGGCACAAGTTCGGAGCATAACCACCATCCCGAACCACCCGTTCCGACTGTCCGTCCTACCGAGGCGACGGTCAAGACTAACGTTAGACTTCAGCTCTAAGACCTACCACGAGGTCTACCCCACAGAAAGGGCTGTGAACAGGACCTCCTAGCCGAAAGTGACCAGTGCCAAAACTCCGAGTAGTCGCCAGATTCCCCTTGACTCACACCTGCCCCAAAAGGTCAATGACCCAAAGCGTTCCCAATCTAAGCCTCAAGGCTATGCCTTAGATATGGGAAGCTGGTGACAAAACCCACAAGGTAAGGTCCTACCTCCGTCCTGGCACCGATGGGGTGCGACGCTCTAAAAAGCCACTAACTCTTGGTCCCTAACCGTTGCCCCTCCAAGCACCGGGCATCGACACGAGTGATAAACCTCCAAACCAACAGTGACACTCCCTACTAGAAGAAAATCTAAGCTCTAGGTCTGCTCAAACAAAGACCTCCAGGTCCTGAAGACTATCCATCTGAAACCTAAAGGGTCGAAAGAAGACAAGCAACGAAAACAGCGAGGAGAAACTTGTCAAAAGTTGCCTAGGTTCACTAAACGCACTCGAGGGATCACGCGCCAACCCTCCAATAGGTCAACCTAACCGAACCTCTTGCACAGAATCCAGGAACCGACCCAGAGCTACCTGGCACCACCCAGCGTCAAAAGCTAAACCCCCCAATAAAAGTCGCCACCTACGCACACTTGTGCTAAACAAGGCACGACCTCCCCAACCGAAAACGAGCCCAAACGAAAAAGATTTGCTAGCCCCGGTGGTCTCCCTTTCTAACACAAGGGAGTACCCTGAGACCCCATCTCGACGAACTCTACAACCATCACAATGTCTACGGTAAAAAGCCGAACTATGGGTAACAACCATAGGGAAAGAATCCTCATTCCCACCCATACCTTGCCCATGGTGCCAAAAAGAATCGGCCGACTACCCACTATAACCTAACACCAGAAGACCCAGAAGGTACAAGTTTAGACAAACGGCTGTCCAGTTACCTACGACCGACAAACGGCCGACCCACTAACAAACACCGGTGGGTTGCACTACCACCCGAGCTAAACCGGAAAGGAACTCAACAGTCCCCGCACTCTCGCATCTCTACGCAGGTATACCCTGATCATTTCATTAGTTAGTAGCCAGTGGTAATGTGCTCCAGTGGATGTTGGACAGCGACTACTGTGGTTAAAGCTGTTTCTCTCTGATACCATCTTAATCTGTCACGCCCCGGGGGTTTTATTAAGCGGAAGACAGCCACCGAAAAGAGTTGAATCTGCATATAATTTTTTTTTTTTAAAAGCAATCTCCCCCGGTGCATGCCCAGACCCGCCGCATATACAAATTCACTCTGCGAACGGGCAGAGTCTCCTTTGTATATGCACGGCGTCCCAACTACAATATCCATACAAATATCCATTTAACCACAATAGCTCCGCAGTCGAGTACAAACAACTATATTCCCATAGGTATTAACGAGGCCGACAAATTTTGAAAGGATAAATCCACAAGTTTTAAAAGCGGTGTCCACACGGCACCCAGATTTTCAAAACAGTTTTCGAAGTATTTTCTTTTATCTTTCCTTTTGTAGTTTGAAAGCGGCCAATCCGGGAGAGCAAAACAATCACCCATAGGGATAATAAAAGACATTCCAACATCCACATCGACCCCACAAGGGTGTCGCGATCCACATAGTAAGCTACTAACAGGTAATGAAATGAGCAGAAAAGGGGTACCTACAGCCTATGGTCTCGAAGGACCAAAAGTACTCCTGTCACGGCCTCACCGTCGCCCTCGCTCTCACTCCCGAAGGAACCTGTCACAGAGTGGGAAGTCAGCGACACAAGGTGTAAAAGATGAAAAGCAGGGAGACTGTAACTAAAGCAAACCGTAAGAAAACCAGCGTAACCGCCCTCTGCATCGTGCGATCGACGATGTCCCCTCCCCTGCAAAACCTGAACCGGACACCTGCCTCGGCAATCCAAACCGAGCACTAACCTCAAGAAGGAAAACCGAACCGAGCACCGACCTCGGGAAAGAAAACCAAACCGAGCACCAACCTCAAGAAGGAAAATCAAACCGAGCACCAACCTCGGGAAAGAAAACCAAACCGAGCACCAACCTCAAGAGAAAATCAAACCGAGCACCAACCTCGGGAAAGAAAACCAAACCGAGCACCAACCTCGGGAAAGAAAACCAAACCGAGCACCAACCTCGGGAAAGAAAACCAAACCGAGCACCTACCTCGGTAAACCACGCCGAGCACCTACCCCGACGGGTCGCACCGCTCACACCTTGGCGCCTCAAACCCCCCACCTACGGGGGCCCCCACTACGTCACCTCGTGGGTATACACGGGTCATCGACCACTTTTCCGGAAAAGCACACCCTTTGCGGTGGCCAAACCGCGGGTGCGCGTGCTGCAGCCTCAAGCATCGTAACCAAGTACATAAAACGAAACCAACAATAACGAACCAAGTGCCCAAAACGAAACCAACAATAATGAACCAAGTACCCAAAACGAAACCAACAAGAATGAACCAAGTACCCAAAACGAAACCAACCATAATAAACCAAGTACCCAAACGAATCCAACCATAATGAACCAAGTATCCAAAACGAATCCAACCATAATGAACCAAGTATCCAAAACGAAACCAACAAGAATGAACCAAGTACCCAAAACGAAACCAACCATAATAAACTAAGTACACACTACACGATAATCATGACAGTAACGAAATCGTGCATAAAAAGATTCTAATGAGGTACCCACCTGAAGCGCGAAGAAGAAGATGTGCGAAAACTCCAGTTAAAACACTCCGTTGAGCCCGAAGAAGATCTACAGAAAAAAAACAATCGTTAAAAACATCGTCGCGGTTAAAAACACTCAAAAACGGGGCGAAACAGACCAAAAACGGAGCTTCTGGACCCTTAGGCAGGAGACTGGTGCACGGGTCCAAGCGTGGACCGGGTCCACGGCACGAGGCGGCAGCGGCGTGGGCCGGGAGCACGTTTCCAGCGGTGGACCACAGCGGTTTGGGCCGGGCCGTGCACGGGCAGGGGCGCGCGCCAGGTCCACACCTTCCCCGCTGCGGCGGTGTGCGCCGGGTGCACGCCTAGGCGTGCACCGCGCTTGTTGGGCCGGGCTGGCGCACGTACCCGTGCGCCAGGTCCGCGCCTTCGGGCTGCGGTGGCGTGCGCCGGGCGCACGCCGGTCCGGTGGACCGCGCGGCCTGGCGCACGCATCCGTGCGCCGGGTCGCGCCCGGGTGCCACGGAGGCGTGCGCCGGGTGCACGCCTGCCTGGTGGACCGCGGCCTGAAGACAGCCGCAATGAACAGTATTCTTTCCCGTTTTCGGCTCCGGTCGCGACCCCGCGACTCCGGCGACTGCGGCGACGACCCCGTGGACACGGCAACGGCGACGGCGGCCTCCCGTTTAACCACGGCGGCGGCGGCCTCCCGTTCGACAACCCACGACATCGACAAAAAGGAAAACCCCCAGACCGGAATTAACCGAAAAGACCCGAACCGCTTACCCCGTTTTCGCCGGAGGAGGAGGAAGAAGGAGGATCGTCCGCCCCTCGCTCGTTCGATCCTGCAGAAAGAGTGATTGTTCCTTTTCTCTCCCGTCTCGCCGCCACGGTTCTTCACGCCCAACGTCGGATGGTGGAAAGAAGGTAGGAGGAGGGTTGGGGTTCCACCCGCACTCTTCAGGAGAACCCTAATGCACGAACCCCAAAAGGATGAGAAGTAGGAAAAATAAGTTTAACTCCCCAAAATCGAAACTTAAACGATCGGGTGCGAACCAGCGGTCCAAATTTACCTCGAAAAACGTGCCGATCGCCCGCACGCCTTTCGATGCACCCGAAACTGCTAAAACTTTGAAAAAATTATTCTGGGAGGTCCCGGAGTCCGAATTCAAATCCGATCGCACCGCCGCTCATCATTTTGCGGGCCCCTACCACCTAAAATACCCGCAAGCCCCGACGATCAGCCCAAAAGTTCTCGAATTTCAACCCCCTTCTCTAACAACTAGGAAGATCCAATTAAGATCAAGATGGAAAACCGGGGGGTCGAGGGACCACCAAAACAATCAAATAGACCGCTGACATAAAAAGATGAAAAGTCCGACCACAGCAGGATCCCGTCCGATCACCTCGAAAAGCGTGCTGGCCACTTAGCACGGAAACTAGTGCACAACACAAAGGCAAACGCTTTGACCCCCATTCCGGGAGATCCGTAAATCGGAATCCGAATCTGATCGCTTTGCCGTTCTCCGTTTTCCGAGCTCCAACGCTGAA
Source organism: Tillandsia fasciculata (assembly GCA_029168755.2). NCBI lineage: Eukaryota > Viridiplantae > Streptophyta > Magnoliopsida > Poales > Bromeliaceae > Tillandsia > Tillandsia fasciculata. The sequence goes on along the minus strand of JAQOTM010000505.1, from coordinate 29,511 downwards.
AAATACTCGCGGTCCCGGCCCAGTCCATTGCCCAAAACACCGTGAAGAGTCTCCTCGATAATCCCGAAAAAAACAACGAAGTTATACAAAGGCATCAGAACGCAAGAGTACTACATGGACATGGTATCTTTATTTCCAGTTGTACAGTGATTGATGTTAGTTTTACAGTAGTTCACTTTCAGCTCTGATATCTGTTTAGTTGTAGTTGATTCTTTTTGCAGGTTAGACGCTTCGTTTGTACGGCAGTTTCCGTACAGATGGCGGATCTGTTAGCGAGCCCGGGTCGCAGTTTCGACCCCGGGGCGTGACATGGTGGTTGCCAAAAGGGAAAACAAACGAGATCCACTCACAAGAATTTGAACCATGTAGGAACAAAATGCCCATTAGAATTATTGCATATGGATTTAATGGGGCCAACTCGTCAACCTAGTTTTGGGTGGTAAATGGTATATTTTTCTTATGGTTGATGATTTCTCTAGATATTCTTGGATAGATTTTTTAAACAAGAAAGCGGATACTTTTGACTCTTTTCATGATATATGTCATCGTATTATGATTGAGAAAAATGAAAATATTGTCCGTGTTCGCAGTGATAGAGATGGAGAATTCATTAATTCAAAATTCATTGATTTTTGCACTTCAAACGGCATAAAACATGAATTCTTTGCACCTTATACACCGCAGCAAAACGGTGTAGTTGAGCGCAAAAATAGAGTTGTTCAAGAGATGGCACATGTTATGCTTCATAGCCGGAAACTCCCTTTATATTTTTGGGCTGAAGCAATTAACACTGCGATCTATGTAATCAATCGCATCTATTTGCGCCCGGGTACTTTGAATACCCCATATGAGCTATGGTTTAGTAGAAAACCTAATATCAAGTATTTTCGTATCTTCGGGAGTCGCTGTTACATTTTACGCGATCGAGAAAATCTTGAAAATTTTGACTCTCGAAGTGATGAAGGAATTTTTATAGGTTATTCTACAAACAGTAGAACATATCGAGTATACAATCTTGAATCAAAGACGATGATAGAATCAATTAATATTAAAGTAGATGAAGCTTTTCATTTGTCTTCTGATAAATCTACTCTTGATATGTCTCTTGATGATGAATCTCCTGGTAATGATATTGCATCTTTGCATGATAAATCTTCTGAAAATTTTGATGCATCTCATGGTTCTTCTAGTTCATCTAATGTGCAGGAATCATCACACTTAGCCCCGAGTACTCCATTACCTCAAACGCTATGAATCTCCAAGGACCATCCGGAATCAAACATCATTGGAGATCCTCAAAAAGGAGTTAGGACTCGGAGACAGTTGGAATGTGGAGTCGCATGTTACGTCTCCATGGTAGAACCAAGGAACATTGATGAAGCTCTTCAGGACGACTATTGGATTGAAGCAATGCAAGAAGAGCTCAATCAATTTGAAAGGAACAAAGTCTGGGAACTAACGAAGCCCCCGAAGCAACAAAACATCATCGGTACAAAATGGATTTTCAAGAACAAGAAAAATGAAGAAGGTACCGTTATTCGGAACAAAGCAAGATTAGTTGCTCAGGGCTATTCACAAGTTGAAGGTATAGACTTTGATGAAACTTTCGCCCCGGTAGCCCGTCTCGAGTCAATTCGTATTTTATTTGCTATTGCTTGTCATTTCAAAATAAAACTTTTTCAAATGGACGTTAAGAGCGCGTTTTTAAATAGTTTTCTAAATGAAGAAGTTTATGTTGCTCAACCGAAAGGTTTCATTGATCATAAACTTTCAAACCATGTTTTTCGATTGAAAAAGGCTCTTTACGGTCTAAAACAAGCACCGCGAGCATGGTACGAAAGACTGACAAAGCACCTTTTGGAAAAGGGCTATACTCGAGGGGGAGCCGATCGGACACTCTTTGTGAAGCACTTTCAAGATAATTTCATTGTTGCACAAATCTATGTCGACGACATTGTGTTTGGTGCTACAAGGAATAATGATGCTTCAAAATTCGCTGAAACAATGGAAAGCGAATTTGAGATGTCCATGATGGGCGAGTTGACATACTTTCTTGGATTGCAAGTTAAGCAAAGTGAAGATGGCATTCACTTATGTCAATCCAAGTATGCAATGGAGTTGGTCAAGAAATTCGGATTAGAGAACTCTAAAGACTTTCCGACTCCCATGGGAACTAGCAATAAGGGACTTGGATGTGAATCTCACGGAGAAAAAGTAGACGAGAAACTTTACCGAAGCATGATTGGAAGTCTACTTTACCTTACGGCTAGTCGCCCGGACATTGCCTTCAGTGTTGGGATTTGCGCGAGATATCAATCAGCACCGAAGGAAATTCACCTGAAAGCGGTGAAACGGATCATCCGGTACATCAAAGGTACGTTAAATTTTGAAATTTGGTATCCTATGGGCACATCTCTCGACATAATAGGATACTCGGATGCCGATTGGGCTGGATCAGTGGATGATCGAAAGAGCACGAGTGGAGCATGCTTTTACCTTGGCCATTGTCTTGTTGCATGGCACAGTAAGAAGCAAAACTGCATTGCTCTCTCGACTGCCAAAGCGGAATACATTTCAGCGGAAAGTTGTGCAACTCAATTAATTTGGATGAAAAGCATTTTGAGTGACTTCCGAATTCCTGCGACTTCGGTAATAATTCTTTGTGACGACACTAGTGCCATTAACATTTCAAAAAACCCTGTGTTGCACTCAAGAACAAAACACATTGAACTTAGATATCATTTTCTAAGAGAGCTAGTTGAATCAAGTCCTTTACAACTTTCTTATATTTCAACTGAAGATCAATTAGCCGATGTTTTGACAAAACCTTTGGATCAAAAACGTTTTATTCATTTGCGAAAAGCAATTAGAATGCTTTCTTTGAAATAACAATTTTGAACCTTTGCTTTGGTTAGGTTTTGTTTTGTGTTTTTGTTCTTTCTTTTTTGTTTGTATATAGAACATTAACTGAGCATTAGTAAATTGACTTTAATTGCATCTTTTCATATTTTTGAGAAATCTATTATGATTTGGATATCATGATAATTCATTTGATTCAATGATCATTTATATCAATTAGTTCATCTTTAATTGATCAAAGTCAATTTCTCTCTCAATGATCTCTTGGTATAGTTTTTATCTTATTTGATAGTTAAGTCAAGTATGAACACGAGATCAATTTTTTCTCTCTCAATGATCTCTTGGTATAGTTTTTATCTTATTTGATAGTTAAGTCAAGTATGAACACGAGATTAATTTTTTGTTGAATACTTCATATCTTAAATAATTGATAGCCAATTGAGGGGGAGTCTATTATTAAAGTTTCATGCTCAAAATATATGGAAAGAGTTACATCCTTAAGAGGAGTGTGAAAACTACCACCACATGGAGGAAAGAGCTACCACCTCGGTCTCGGTCGTCCGAGTACTGTGTGCAGCTACCACATGTTTACCAAGCATGGTGAATATTGTTTATTAAAATACTTTTTGGAATACTTGACTTTGTCGAATTTCAAGGTTGGTATAAGGTGGGTATTTTTATTGAAAGATGCTCAAAGAGCCACTCCCTATAATAAATTGACTAGATACATTATCTAATTTATTTGGGACTTCAAACATCTATCGATCTTTGTGCTTCATTTTTTTTACTAAATTGATGATTTGATAAACGCATTACTCATTAGATCGTGATTGATGTTTTGAACTTGTTCAACTTTAAAGGATTTAATTTTTATAAATTTTCGTTTCATTATTTGGATATTATTGATAGATTTAGCATAATCTATTTCTTTCGATGTGAAACGATAATTTTTGTTTAAAGTTGATATACACAAATGCTTACATTCATTTTCTAGATTTTTTAAAATTTTTACAAGTTTTTCTGGAAAAAAAGTTGAATCCGATCCGGACTGGATGAATCCGATCCGGATCCCGAACGAGGGATTTTCCTGCGCATAGCCGATCCGGACTGAACTCCAACCCGATCCGACCGCGGCTAGGTTTTAATTGAAACGAAAGGGTTTTCGAATTCTATTCTCTTCAATCTTTTGTTTCTACCTTCCTAGAGTTTCTCTCTCTAGAATCCAGGAGTTTTAAACTTTTCTCAACTTGATTTCTCTCGATTCAAGTAAGTTTTCTTGATCGAAACCTCTGTTCTTCACTGTTTTTGTTTTGTTCATCAAAACATGAGAGATTTCTTGTCTTAATCTCAATTCCGCATGGTTTTTGATCAAATTTCTTTTGAAATAAGAACTCTGGAGACATTAATTGTGTTTCTATACCTTGTATTCATTTGATTAACGGATTTTTGGACTTCGATTTATGAAAATTCGGTTTTAGGGCAATATTTGAGAATTTTCTAAAAATATGGAATTGATCTATTTTTAAATTTCTTTTTAGAAATCTAACTTGATTCCTAGTCTCTATACACGATAATGATTGTTTGGGTATGATCTTTCAAATTTTTGAAATTAAACAATTTTTTTCGTGTTCTTGAGTTTTTGCTTGCAGGATTTTTGATTTCAAACATTACAGCAGCAATGGCTTTTGAATGGATATTAGTGTTCATCTCAGCACTAGTGAGCACTAGGATAACAAATAAGCTCAAGAGAGCGAAGAAAACTCAAGAGGAAGGAGAGTATGTCCCTGTGGATGACTCAGATACGAAATCCGAGGACTGGGACAAAATCTTGGAAGAAACAGCAGCATTGGCTGTAGCGGCAGAGAAAAGAAAAGCACCTGCAACTTCAAAGGCGAAAACACCGCCTACTGCTGCCGAGAAAGGGAAAGCTCCCATGGAACCGACTACGATATCAATGAAAAGGAAGAGCGTTGCTAGAAAAAGGGGCAGAGCGCGAGGAATTGAAATTAATGAACCTTTAGCAAGCGCACCTCCTCCACAGGAATTTGTGCACATCAGCTCAGAAAGGATAAAGGACTTTGAGAAACGGGAATGCATAGGAGAGAGACACGTAAATGTCGCGGCTCTCATGGATCGTTCAAAAGTGTTTGGAACACTTTTTGATCAAGCAGGACTTGCTCCCATCTACAATTTCCCGGAGACTTCTGGAAATTGTCTTCACCTTGTGAGGACATTTTATCAATGTGCTACCAATCTTCAGGATCGTGAGGACGGACCCAAGGAATTTCAGACAATGGTCCGGAATGTCAAGCTGAAGATAACGCCTCAATTGATTGGAGAGGTGTTAGGAATGAATGCCCGAGTTGATGGGATTCATTATCTGAAGGGTCATGTGATGACCAATACAACCTGGAGAACGGTTGTAGATGGAATTTGTCTACCAGATACTCGGTCGGCGGGAAATTCAGTTTTGTCAAAAAACTTCGACCGGAGTATAGATTCCTGAATTTTATAGTTTGCTACAACATTCTTCCAAATATGCAAACTAAAGTCCTTCGATGGGATAGAATGCTATTTCTCTATCTTCTTGGAAATCCTACTGCTTCATTGGGATCAAACTTCAACATTCCTTATCTTATTTGGTCACGAATGGCTCGATATGTTGAAAATGCCTATCCCACTGAGAGGCTTCCTTTTCCAATGATCATTATGCGTATTTTAAGGAAATTTAAAGTCGATACTGCATCGTCGGCATATATGCATAGCTTGGGGACAATAAATGACTCAACAGTTGAGAAGTCTCTCTCCACTAGGCCAGATGATACGCCTACTCCTCCTCGAAGCAAGAGACCATCAGTTTCAGCACCAGCAGCACAAGCAACAGTTTCCGCACCAGCACAAGCAGCAACAGCACCAGCAGTAGCTTCAACGTCAGAGGATGATGCCTCTGTGACATCAATCTACCGAGAGCAACAACGTGTTTCGTCGAAACAAGAGCGCATGTCAAGGGAAATCTCTAAGATCTCTACAGACATGGATCATATTTCCGCAGCCCAAGGTGAGTTGAAAAAGAAATACAAATCTCTTGCCAAGTTGGTGAAGAAGATTTTCAACAAACTGGGTTGTAGCAGTTCTGACGACGACGAATCCAACTGATTGATCATTTGTTCTAATGTTCATCTTCTTTTGCAGGTTTTTCCTTTTAGTTCTTTTCTTTTATGAACTTTACCTCCCTTTATTGCAATTTTGGCTACTTTTCTGTGACAAAAAGGGGGAGAAGAACATGCAACTATTGCTATTTGGAATTTTTGGTAAGTAGGTAAGTACTTGGAACTTGGAAATTGGAACATTGAAAAAACTTTTGTGTTGGAACTTTTGCACGGTGAAGTAAAGGTAAGTATGAAAACTTGTGTTCTTTGAGTACATGCCCCAACTAACTATTCGACAAACTATTTGGGCATGTAATATTACTAACAAGTTGCTTGATAACTGACACGTTTATTAACTTGTTAAGTATTTTGACATGACATTTGGATTTTTGATGGTTAGGGATATGTGAATTTTTGTTTGCTAAATTTTTTATACATATCTGATAATTAATGTCATGGTGAGTATAAACTCTATCTCTCTAATTGCTTATTTGAATTCTTGAGGTATCTAACGATTTATTTTGTCAAGAATTATTTCTTTTGCAGAGAGTACAAACGTCTAAGTCTAGAGTCTGTTTTAGGAGTTTATCTCATGTATTCATTTTTATTTGGATCATTCATGTAAATTTTTGTTGTATGGTGATAGCAACAAAAATGTTTTTTTGATTTTTTTTAAGTGGATTTTTGTTTTGTCACGAAACCGCCAAAGGGGAAGATTGTTAAGGATTTTGTGTTGGTGTATTTCGTGAAATGATATAAGTCTTGAAGATTGAAGATGAAGAACTGTGGATCAACTACATCAATCTCAAGAACAATGGATTCGAAATGATCAGGGACGTTTAACTAAATAATTTTGGTGATCCGAATACATTTGTGTAGTTTAGAAACACTTGGATAAGTTTTCATTGCATAAAAATCAAAAACTGGACATGTTGTGTGTTCAGGATCCGGATCAGACCATTCCAGTCCGGACCCCGAACATAGTTTAGTTCATGCGGTTTTCCAGTCCGGACCACCCCTGTTTCAGTCCGGACCCCGAACTGTGTTTTTTCAGAAAATCTTCTGAAAAAGACGACAGTCCGGATCAGCCTTAATCCAGTCCGGACCGTCGTGCGGGAAAAATTCTATTAAGTCAGTTTTTGATTCTTATCTCTGTCCAAAGGTTTCTAACCTATAAATAAACCCTGATTTCATCTTTTAGGGTATCCGTGAATTAATCGAAAAATCGATTAAGTAAAATTATAAAAAAATTCACAAATTTAGAGAAGAAAGGAAAACACAATTAAATTCATGTTTCTTCATCTATATTGTTCAATTTGATTCTAGGGTTTTCAAACTCCTATTTTTCGTAGAATCAAATTGAAGAATACTTAGATGGTATTTCCTTATCTATCTTTGATCTAAGTATTCGGAGGATCATCACCAAACAAAACAAGGTGCTACCGCTCTCGTGGATTCGGAGAGAGGCGCGTTCGTGTGATCGAGGCGTACCGCATCGATGAAGACCGTGGATTCGGTTGGACGTCGTGGATTCAACGTTGGACTTCGTGGATTCGAAGTTGGACGCAAATCGTGGATTCGAGGCGCGTTGTGGAGCGAGCGTTGAAGATCAACTAGGAGCGTATGGAAAAGGTTGAGTCGTAGGTTTACGGTAAATCACCTTGTACGTGTTTTAATTCTAGTGGATTTCGCCGTGTTATCGGTCCCGTAGTTTTTTACTCCTGTGACGGAGTTTTATGTAAATCTTGCGTACTTTATTTATTTTTCGCATTGGGTTATTTTTACGCAATGATTTGGTGTGTTTATTGTTTTCACCTATTCACCCCCCCTCTAGGTGATTTTTTTCCTATTCAGAGACATATATTCCATAAGCCACAACTATGTGGATGTTGGATTGAGCTCTTAACTAGTGTTGAACTATCCTCAATAGGTTTCTATTAGTATTGCGTGCGGCATATTTTCAAGTGGAAAAATGATTGCGAAAACGGTTTCAAAACTAAGTGTCGTGTGGGCACTGCTTTTCAAACCCGTGGATTTGTCCTTTCAAGTTATGTAGCCGCCTAAAAGAGATTTGCGAAAACGTCTTTAAAAACCTAGTGTCGTGTTGACACCGATTTGGCAAACTTGTGGCTTTATCCTAGTTCAAACTTGTGTTAATGTTAGTAGTTGTGATAAATTGTATTTCCCCTCTTTGGCTCTCGACGTGACTGTGTGGTTAATGTATGTATCGTGTTTGTGACGCCGTGCATATACAAAGGAGACTCTGTCCATTCGTGAGGTGAATTTGTATATGTGGCGGGTTTGGCGCGCATCGGAGGATGAGGTTTCCAAAAAGAAAAAAAAATGTATACGCTTTTTCGCTCATTTAGAACCTCCGGGGCGTGACATTCATCGTGACTACATGGTTAAAGTATGTGTTGTAATTGAGACGTCGTACATATACAAAGGAGACTCCGTCCGTTTGTGGAGTGAATTTGTATATGTGGCGGGTCTGGCGTGCACCGGTGGGCAAGGTTAATTTCAAAAAAAATATACACGTTTTTTTTCCGCTCATTTAGAACCTTCGGGGCGTGACAGATTATATGGTATCAGTGAAAACGACTTTAACCACGGTGGTCGGTGACCAACATCCACAGAGTGCAATGCCACAAGCAACTGACCAGCGAGATAACCAAGGTATAGGTGCGTAGAGCGCGAGTGTGTGCAGGGAAAGGGGATAGAGTCCCAGTGTATTCGTAGGTCAGGGAACTAGATCTGTTAAGCCTAGGGTTGATGCGGTTTCTTTGTAGGCACAGATAACAGCCGGACTTGATCTTCAACCAGCAGCACAAAAATGGATGGGATGGGCTCGGCAGCCGCAGCAAACCGCCTACTCCGACACCAGTTGCACGACGTGGCTGGGCAACTGCTAACGCTTACTGAACGGATGTGCTTATTGACACAAGACATTAGTGGCACTGATCGCATCGTTTACAGCGGGAGGGGCGACACTCTTCGGGGAATGCCAACTGCAGGATTGCCCACTTTTCGAGAGGCGGTCGACACGGCCACTTGGGTGGAGCGGGAGCTTGCCGACGCTCGTGCCCAGCGGGAGCACCCTAGGCTCTATCGGGGCCAGAGGCGTCCCCACCCTTATCCTGAGGAGGGCCCTTCCCAGGGAGGCCGAACAACCAAACGCCCGAAGACGGAGCAAGAAATCAGCTGTGCGCCGACGAGAGAATCGAAACCGTGGGAGAAGCCTTGCATCATCTGCGGAAGGGCACACCAAGTGACCGGTTGTCCATGGAGGTGCAACCACTGTTTTCGTTGTGGCAAGCCAAGACACTTCCGTGCCTCCTGCCCCCAGAGACCGGTGACTACCCTGACAGCACCGCGGCGAGAGGAACGGGGTACCACCGCAGCCACCGCCCCGCAGGAGGACCTACCTGACGGTCAACTCAAAGCAGACCATAACGATTCCGAGTCCCTGCCCCGTCGTGTCGTGCGCCGCTGGCCCAAGGGTTGTGGTCGGGTTGTAGTGATCCGGCCTCTCGGGGCATTTTTGACTTACATGTAGTCATTTAAGCCTTTAAGTAAAATAAAATTATTCAATTCTTAAAAGTTGGCCATTGTGAGGTGCTAGTATTTTTCTGCGATAGAGCGCGGAAAAAGAAAGCCGACGGTGCGATCAGATCTGAAATCCGATACCGGGATCCCCCAGAACGGGACTCAAAGTGATTCGGTGATTAGTCGTGCATCGGAATCCGTGCAAAATATCTTGCACCCGTTAGAGATAAGGTGGGTTATCTCGTAGGGGATAATTAATTAGTTAATTAATTATCCAAGACGGAAAAATAATAATTCTCTTACGTACGAATTAAAGAGAAATTAATTAAAGATAAAGTACGAATTATATAAGGGATCCCGATTATCGGAAAGGAAAGAAAAGTGTAGTGATCCGGCCTTTCGGGGCATTTTTGACTTACATGTAGTCATTTAAGCCTTTAAGTAAAATAAAATTATTCAATTCTTAAAAGTTGGCCATTGTGAGGTGCTAGTATTTTTCTGCGATAGAGCGCGGAAAAAGAAAGCCGACGGTGCGATCGGATCTCAAATCCGATACCGGGATCCCCCAGAACGGGACTCAAAGTGATTCGGTGATTAGTCGTGCATCGGAATCCGTGCAAAATATCTTGCACCCGTTAGAGATAAGGTGGGTTATCTCGTAGGGGATAATTAATTAGTTAATTAATTATCCAAGACGGAAAAAAAAATAAAAATTTCTCTTACGTACGAATTAAAGAGAAATTAATTAAAGATAAAGTACGAATTATATAAGGGATCCCGATTATCGGAAAGGAAAGAAAAGAAAAATAAAAACCCTAGCCGGTGAGGAGAGAAAGAAAAGGGAAAAGGAAAGGGACGAAACCCTAGACGAAGGAAGGAGAAGGAAAAAGAGAAGGAGCCCGATCGTCCCGAACACCGATCCGAAGGCAAAATCACGACCGGGCGACCTTCCCGACGATCTCCGGTTAGTAAAGTAATTTTTGGTAATTTTTCCGGATTTTTCCGTCGTCTCTTTCGTCAAGTTCTTGGGTTTCTCCGTCAACCCCGTTGTAGAGTTATTTAGGATCCACAAGGATCTAAATAGGTACTATCAAATACCTAGAGGGGGGTGAATAGGTGTAATATTTATAAAACCAAATCTCAGTGCAAAAATAAAAACCAATGCGGAAAATAAAAATAGCACACCGAGATATACGTGGAAACTCCAATCCAGGAGAAAAACCACGGGACCAACACGCAATAACAATCCACTAAGAAAAGAAGAATAACAAGGTGATTACCGACTCCACGGACTCAAACCCCTCCTTCAACTTCTTCGGACCTTGCGCTCACCGATTGCACGTCCACTGCACACGTTCGAATCCACGAACGCCACTCGAATCCACGAGCACACGTTTCGAATCCACGAAACGCCTTCAACACACCGAATCCACGGTGCTACGTCGAATCCACGACGCAAACTCAGCCGATAAAGAATATAGGCTTCGATGGTGATCCTTTGCTTAGATTATCATTGAGGAACCGTAGAAGAAATCTCTAAGCAAAGACTAGATCAATTCGACAAAAGATAGATCTTGGAAGAACCGTCGAATTGACCTAAAAGAGGCTATAAAGAAGAACGATAAAAACCTAGCCTCTAGGGTTGCTCTCAAGTGTTTTCGGTATTGGTCCATCGTTCTTGAGAAACCCTAAGTGTCTATTTATAGTTTAGAAACCTTTGGAAAGAGATAAGAATCAAAAACTTACCTTATCTGGAAATTTTCAGGACGGCGATCCGGATCGGGATTACTGCGATCCGGATCGTCGTAACGAGATTGACGATTCCAGAAATCCAAGGGTTCGGGATCCGGATCGCAAGGCCCGATCCGGATCGTTCATGAATTTCAGCAACATCCAATGTTCGGGATCCGGATCAGAATAGGCTTGGATCCGGATTGGATTTGCACATGAACTAATACCCTTCGGGATCCGGATTGGATCATCTGATCCGGATCCTGAACATGTCCCATGTCCAGTTTTTGATTTTTATGCAATTAAAAATTCATCCAAGTGTTTCTACACTATAAGAAAGTATTCGGATCACCAAAATTATTTAGTTAAACGTACCTGATCCTTTTGAATACTTTCTTCTTGAGATTGATGTAACTGATCCACAATTCTTCATCTTCAATCTTCAAGACTCAAGACACTGAGTGTCAACTTGAGCTCTTGATGAGTCTTCTCTAAGTCTTCGATTGCTGATTGACAATTTGATCCCTTTAAGACTCCGACTCAACTCACTGACTTGACTCACGAAATATGCCAACACCAAAATGCCGTAACAATCTCCCCCTTTGGCAATTTCGTGACAAAACCCAAAAATACATAAAAACGCTCAAGTCACTCATCTTTAAACCAAAAATTCGAAATTCAATGTCATCACCAAAACATTGATTTTCTTTGCGTGAAAGATCCAATAAATACAAAATTACATTTGAACCTGTCACGCCCCGGGGGGTTTCGTTCAGCGGAAGTATTTAGTAAAAGGGTTTAATTAGCGTGTCCAAAAATTTTTTTTTTTTGAAATTCCTTCCTCCCCGGTGCGTGCCCAGACCCGCCGCATATACAGGATCTCTCTGTAAACGGACAGAGTTTCCCCTGTATATGCACGGCGTAGCGTTTAGTACATGTCCCGAGCCACACACAATCATTCAATCACAACGATCAGTAACGTATATCACTAAATCTAACCATTCAAACACTTGGCCGATCAATTTTTGAAAGGATAAATCCTCAGATTTGAAAGAGCGCCCACCCGGCACTTATATTTTGAAAACTAGTTTTGAAATCAACATAAATCCACAGGGTTTGAAAACGGTGCCCACACGACACCAAGTTTTGAAAACGCATTTCGCAATCCATAACTCCACAAGGTTTTGAAATCAGTGCCCACACGACACTTAGATTTTAAAAACGGTTTTCGCAATCTTTTCTTTGACTTTGTTTTGTTTTCAAATGGCCAGCAGAAAATAAAGGGAAAGTAATGCATAACGAATAACCAAATACCGACATCTCAGTCGACCCCACAAGGGTATCGGGAACCTCACACATGCCTACAATATAAATGAAAGCTGAAAAGGAAATGAGAGTATATAATCCAGAGCCTCCCACAGTCCCGCTGCGACCGCCCCGTCCTCACCGCCACCTACCTCTCCCCTCGCCTGGACCCTGTCACCAAGTGGGAAGTCAGCGACTAATAAATGCAGAGGGGAAGTAATAAAATCAAACCGTGGCGATAACCGGAGCAACCACCCTCTCGGGGAGGGAACAATGGCAACCTGTATACCTGTATCCTGTAATACCTGGCCGCGTCGATCTACTACCGACGGCCCATACCGTACCTGCAGAAACCCGACCACGCCGGACAACTAAACCGACGGGTCGCACCGCTCGCACCTCGGCGCCTCAACCCCACAACTAATAAGGGGCCCCACTACGTCACCTCGTGGGTATACACGGGTCATAGACCTCTTTTCCGGAAAAGTGCACCCCTCCCGGTGGCCAAACCGTGGGTGCACGTGTCGCAGCCTCGAGCACAGTAACCACAATGCATACGAGATAGTAAAATGGTAATCACAACATATATGCAATAGTAGAGAGTAATCCACAATACATGAACGATAATAAGATGACGATCACACTGCATGTGCACTAATAGAAAGTAACCACAATATATGGACGATAATCAGATGATGGTCACAGCCTCTATGCAATAATAAGACTAACCATAATGAATGAATTAATTAGTCAACAGCTGACGGAGATCGATGCTAAATACCGCGTTCCAACCCACCTGTCGCTAGTAGATGATCACGTTCGGCTCCCTCGCGTCCCGGTACTCTCACTCGGTTAAGGACGAAAGGCAGGCAAACCGCCCGTCGCGGTCCGCCGATACCCCGCCCGCGCGCGCGCCCGTGCGCGGGTTCAGCCCCGTGCGGGCATCCTGTACGCGGGGCTGGATGCGTGTCCCGGCCCCGTGCGGGTGACCCCGCACGCGGGCTGGGACGCGCGCCCAGCCCCGTGACCCGCACGCGGGCTGGGACGCGCGCCCAGCCCCGTGCGGGTGACCCCGCACGCGGCTGGGCCGCACCCGGCCCCGTGCGGGTGACCCCGCACGGGGCCGGGACACGCATCCAGCCCCGCGTACAGGATGCCCGCACGGGGCTGAACCCGCGCACGGGCGCGCGCGCGGGCGGGGTATCGGCGGACCGCGACGGGCGGTTTGCCTGCCTTTCGTCCTTAACGAGTCTAAGCGCCGACTTGCCTTGCGACAGGTGAGAGTGTGCGGGTTCGAGTGAGAGTACCGGGACGCGAGGGAGCCGAACGTGATCATCTACTAGCGACAGGTGGGTTGGAACGCGGTATTTAGCATCGATCTCCGTCAGCTGTTGACTTAATTAATTCATTCATTATGGTTAGTCTTATTATTGCATAGAGGCTGTGACCATCATCTGATTATCGTCCATATATTGTGGTTACTTTCTATTAGTGCACATGCAGTGTGATCGTCATCTTATTATCGTTCATGTATTGTGGATTACTCTCTACTATTGCATATATGTTGTGATTACCATTTTACTATCTCGTATGCATTGTGGTTACTGTGCTCGAGGCTGCGACACGTGCACCCACGGTTTGGCCACCGGGAGGGGTGCACTTTTCCGGAAAAGAGGTCTATGACCCGTGTATACCCACGAGGTGACGTAGTGGGGCCCCTTATTAGTTGTGGGGTTGAGGCGCCGAGGTGCGAGCGGTGCGACCCGTCGGTTTAGTTGTCCGGCGTGGTCGGGTTTCTGCAGGTACGGTATGGGCCGTCGGTAGTAGATCGACGCGGCCAGGTATTACAGGATACAGGTATACAGGTTGCCATTGTTCCCTCCCCGAGAGGGTGGTTGCTCCGGTTATCGCCACGGTTTGATTTTATTACTTCCCCGCTCTGCATTTATTAGTCGCTGACTTCCCACTTGGTGACAGGGTCCAGGCGAGGGGAGAGGTAGGTGGCGGTGAGGACGGGGCGGTCGCAGCGGGACTGTGGAGGCTCTGGATTATATACTCTCATTTCCTTTTCAGCTTTCATTATATTGTAGGCATGTGTGAGGTTCCCGATACCCTTGTGGGGTCGACTGAGATGTCGGTATTTGGTTATTCGTTATGCATTACTTTTCCCTTTATTTTCTGCTGGCCATTTGAAAACAAAACAAAGTCAAAGAAAAGATTGCAAAAACCGTTTTTAAAAATCTAAGTGTCGTGTGGGCACTGATTTCAAAACCTTGTGGATTTATGGATTGCGAAATGCGTTTTCAAAACTTGGGTGTCGTGTGGGCACCGTTTTCAAACCCTGTGGATTTATGTTGATTTCAAAACTAGTTTTCAAAATATAAGTGCCGGGTGGGCGCTCTTTCAAATCTGAGGATTTATCCTTTCAAAAATTGATCGGCCAAGTGTTTGAATGGTTAGATTTAGTGATATACGTTACTGATCGTTGTGATTGAATGATTGTGTGTGGCTCGGGACATGTACTAAACGCTACGCCGTGCATATACAGGGGAAACTCTGTCCGTTTACAGAGAGATCCTGTATATGCGGCGGGTCTGGGCACGCACCGGGGAGGAAGGAATTTCAAAAAAAAATTTGGACACGCTAATTAAACCCTTTTACTAAATACTTCCGCTGAACGAAACCCCCCGGGGCGTGAAGCGGGGTCACCCGCACGGGGCCGGGTGCGGCCCAGCCGCGTGCGGGGTCACCCGCACGGGGCTGGGCGCGCGTCCCAGCCCGCGTGCGGGGTCACCCGCACGGGGCCGGGACACGCATCCAGCCCCGCGTACAGGATGCCCGCACGGGGCTGAACCCGCGCACGGGCGCGCGCGCGGGCGGGGTATCGGCGGACCGCGACGGGCGGTTTGCCTGCCTTTCGTCCTTAACCGAGTGAGAGTACCGGGACGCGAGGGAGCCGAACGTGATCATCTACTAGCGACAGGTGGGTTGGAACGCGGTATTTAGCATCGATCTCCGTCAGCTGTTGACTTAATTAATTCATTCATTATGGTTAGTCTTATTATTGCATAGAGGCTGTGACCATCATCTGATTATCGTCCATATATTGTGGTTACTTTCTATTAGTGCACATGCAGTGTGATCGTCATCTTATTATCGTTCATGTATTGTGGATTACTCTCTACTATTGCATATATGTTGTGATTACCATTTTACTATCTCGTATGCATTGTGGTTACTGTGCTCGAGGCTGCGACACGTGCACCCACGGTTTGGCCACCGGGAGGGGTGCACTTTTCCGGAAAAGAGGTCTATGACCCGTGTATACCCACGAGGTGACGTAGTGGGGCCCCTTATTAGTTGTGGGGTTGAGGCGCCGAGGTGCGAGCGGTGCGACCCGTCGGTTTAGTTGTCCGGCGTGGTCGGGTTTCTGCAGGTACGGTATGGGCCGTCGGTAGTAGATCGACGCGGCCAGGTATTACAGGATACAGGTATACAGGTTGCCATTGTTCCCTCCCCGAGAGGGTGGTTGCTCCGGTTATCGCCACGGTTTGATTTTATTACTTCCCCGCTCTGCATTTATTAGTCGCTGACTTCCCACTTGGTGACAGGGTCCAGGCGAGGGGAGAGGTAGGTGGCGGTGAGGACGGGGCGGTCGCAGCGGGACTGTGGGAGGCTCTGGATTATATACTCTCATTTCCTTTTCAGCTTTCATTTATATTGTAGGCATGTGTGAGGTTCCCGATACCCTTGTGGGGTCGACTGAGATGTCGGTATTTGGTTATTCGTTATGCATTACTTTTCCCTTTATTTTCTGCTGGCCATTTGAAAACAAAACAAAGTCAAAGAAAAGATTGCGAAAACCGTTTTTAAAAATCTAAGTGTCGTGTGGGCACTGATTTCAAAACCTTGTGGAGTTATGGATTGCGAAATGCGTTTTCAAAACTTGGGTGTCGTGTGGGCACCGTTTTCAAACCCTGTGGATTTATGTTGATTTCAAAACTAGTTTTCAAAATATAAGTGCCGGGTGGGCGCTCTTTCAAATCTGAGGATTTATCCTTTCAAAAATTGATCGGCCAAGTGTTTGAATGGTTAGATTTAGTGATATACGTTACTGATCGTTGTGATTGAATGATTGTGTGTGGCTCGGGACATGTACTAAACGCTACGCCGTGCATATACAGGGGAAACTCTGTCCGTTTACAGAGAGATCCTGTATATGCGGCGGGTCTGGGCACGCACCGGGGAGGAAGGAATTTCAAAAAAAAAAATTTTTGGACACGCTAATTAAACCCTTTTACTAAATACTTCCGCTGAACGAAACCCCCCGGGGCGTGACAGATTAAGATGGTATCAGAGCAGGGCTCATTCAATCACAACGGTTAATGCCGACATTCGTGATAATGCCTCACACATCTACAAATGAATGAAATGGGTAGGGTATAGGATTGTAAAACGTGAGTGAACGAGGGCGGGAGTTTGAGTTTTTTTTTAGTGTCGCACAAAAGGGTACACCGGTTGTGGTTAGTGTCTGATTTTTTTTGAACTTCTTGTGAGTGACAGATATGGCCCGTACAAGGTCGACGGCGGGTGACGCCGAGGCAGAAGCGACAACATCGACGGCCGCGGAGAACCAGCTCCTGCGGCAACAATTGCGGGAAATGGCGGGGCAATTGGCCACCCTCACTGGTCATGTGCGTCAGTTGACGCAGCAGCAGCAGGCCGCGCCAGTGACGGCCGCCCCGGTCCCTCCGCCGGGGCCGACAGCACCCGCCGCGGCACCACCGACGGCACCACCGACAGCACCACCACCAGCGGCGACTACGGGGCCGGCACCAGGGACAACTAGCCGGGTTGTTCTGGAGGAAACAGTGGTCACGCCTACCCCTATCGCGGCTGCCGCCGCCACGAGTGGAGGGGGTGTGGTGATGACCGAGCGGGATCGAGTGCGGGCCAACTTGAAGGACTTTAAGAAACACGACCCGCCCACGTTCGAAGGGGATACGACTGATCCGTGGGTCGTTGAGAACTGGGTAGGGTCGATGGAGAAGCTGTTTGAGGATCTACTCATGGAGGATGATGAGCGGGTTCCCCTGGCAGTTCATTGCCTGGAGGGGAATGCCCGTTTATGGTGGAAGACGGTGCGCCCAGATCCAGCTAAGGGCACCGCTTTCCCGTCCTGGGAAACTTTCAAGAAAGAGCTATTCGAGGCCTTCTTCACCAGCAGCGTCAAGAAGAAGTTGGAAGATGATCTGAACCATATCCAGCAGGGAAACCGGACGGTCATGGAGTACCAACGAGAGTTCGTCCGCCTAGCGAACTGCGTCCCGTTCGTCATAAGGGACGAGGCTCACAAGGCGCAACTTTTTGTGGACGGCCTGCGGAGCAATATCTTTGAAGTGGTGCAAGCAGCCGACCTGCATACATTCCAGAAAGTGGTCGACAGGGCCACTACAGTGGAGCGGGGCTTTGCCGTCACCCGCGCAAGAAGGGAGAACGCGGCGCGACTGGAGGACAGGAAGCGGCAGCAGCAGAACCAGGGAGGAGGCTCTTGGAGTGGGGGCGGAGCCCCCAAACGGTGGAAACCGCAGGCGGGACCCCGAGGGGCGCCGCCAGGAGGGCCGAGGCCGGGAAATAGGCATTGCGTGATTTGCGGGGGAGGGCACACCGCGGGAGAGTGCCCCCAAAGAGGCGACCACTGCTTTAGATGCGGCAAACGGGGGCACTTCCGCCGCAACTGTCCCTTGGGCGGGGGACCTGCACCCTCGGGAGCTTACACGCCCGCACCACAGCTCTCAGGGCGGGGGAAAGCTCCTATGGCGTCAGCTCCCAGGCCCCCCGCACCACGGCGTGAGGAGGATCGGCAGCCACAACCAGGCGGGAGGGTTTTCTCAATGACCAGCCAAGGGACCAATCCACCGGAGGACGCTCTTGCAGGTACTACTTCCGTTTCAAATTCCCGTGCTAGAACTCTTTTCGATACCGGAGCAACACACTCGTTCATCTCTCGTGACTTCGTTCTTATGCTTGACCTCGAGGAAACCCCCCTTCAAAACTTCTTGACGGTGCAAACGGCGGGGGGGACTTTGGAGGCGGTCAGTTTCGTGGCCACCTGCTCGATTAAGCTCGGGCGACTAGCTTGTCCATGGGATTTGGTGGTAATCCCCTTGAAGGAGTACGACGCGGTGTTGGGCATGGATTGGCTCACGAGGTACCAGGCGCTCATCGACTGTGACAAGCGGCAAGTGCGATTGCAAGAACCGGGTTTTCCTGAACATGTGTACATGGCGGGCAAAAGCATCACCTTCCCAGCGGTCATCTCAGCGGCACGAGCCAGAAGATTGGTAGAGGGTGGATGCGTGGCCTATTTAGCGTCGGTGGATCTGGCCACCCGACCCTCGTCGGCATCTGCAGACATTCCGGTGGTGAGGGACTTCCCGGATGTTTTCCCCGCAGAACTGCCCGGGATGCCTCCGGAGCGAGAGGTGGAGTTCCCTATCGAGCTAGTGCCAGGCACGCAGCCAATTACGAAGGCGCCCTACCGAATGGCCTTCGCGGAGTTAAAGGAGCTTAAAGCACAACTGGAAGACCTCTTGGATAAAGGGTTCATCAGACCGAGTGTGTCACCCTGGGGCGCACCGGTACTCTTCGTGCGGAAGAAAGACGGGAGCCTGCGTCTCTGCATCGATTACAGAGGGATAAACAAGGTTACGGTAAAGAATAAGTATCCCCTACCCAGAATCGACGACCTCTTCGATCAGTTACGGGGAGCGACGGTCTTTTCCAAAATCGACCTACAGTCGGGCTATCATCAACTCCGAGTTCGACATGAAGATATTCCCAAGACCGCCTTCCGGACTCGGTACGGCCACTACGAGTTCACGGTGATGCCGTTCGGGCTTACGAACGCCCCCGCAGTCTTTATGGATATGATGAACAGGATCTTCAGACCCTTCTTGGATCGGTTTGTGGTAGTCTTCATCGACGACATTTTGATCTACTCCACCACCGACGAGGAGCACGAGGACCATCTACGAACAATCCTGCAAACCCTCAGAGAGCAGAAGCTGTTTGCCAAGCTCAAGAAATGTGAGTTCTGGCTGCGCGAAGTCGGCTTTTTGGGGCATGTGATCTCGGCACAGGGAATTGCCGTGGATCCCAAGAAGGTGGAAGCAGTGGTGGACTGGCAGCCGCCGACGTCGGTGACAGAAGTACGAAGTTTTCTAGGGCTGGCAGGATATTACCGGCGTTTCGTTGAGGGTTTCGCAAAGATCGCACCCCTTTAAACCGATTGACCAGAAAAGGAGAGAAGTTCATATGGACGGCCAAATGCCAGCAGAGCTTTGAGGAACTCAAGAGGAGGTTAACTAGGGCACCAATTCTTGTGCTGCCGACGCCCGGGGAGGATTATGAAGTGTACTGCGACGCGTCACGGATCGGTCTGGGAGGTGTTCTGATGCAACAGGGGAAGGTAATCGCTTACGCGTCCAGGCAATTGAAGGACTACGAAAAGAACTACCCGATACACGACTTGGAATTGGCCGCTGTGGTCTTCGTTTTGAAACTGTGGAGGCACTATCTTTTCGGAGTTCACTGCAACGTGTTCTCAGATCATCAAAGTCTGAAATACATCTTTACCCAGAAAGAGTTAAACCTGCGGCAGAGGCGATGGCTCGAATTGTTGAAGGACTACGATTTGACGATTCAATATCATCCCGGAAAGGCAAACGTGGTGGCTGACGCACTGAGCAGGAAAGGGCGTCAAGAAGAGGCATCGGAGAGCGCGCTAACGAAGCAGGACCACCTGATCGCGGAGTTCGCGCGAATGCAATTGGAGGTGGTACCGGCAGGCACGGTCACGCAACTTCTAACCTTGGTGGTAAAGCCAACTTTATTTGAGAGGATCCAGGAGGGACAGCAGACCGACCCACTCTTACAGCGCATACGAGACAAGATCCTACCGGGCCAAGAGTTTGACTTTGCGGTGGAAGGCGACGGCACCCT
The DNA here is from genome assembly GCA_029168755.2 of Tillandsia fasciculata. Classification (NCBI taxonomy): domain Eukaryota; kingdom Viridiplantae; phylum Streptophyta; class Magnoliopsida; order Poales; family Bromeliaceae; genus Tillandsia; species Tillandsia fasciculata. The sequence continues at coordinate 8,917 of JAQOTM010000505.1, read as the reverse complement.
ACGGTTCCGCGGACGAATCTGCGTGCCGAATTCAGAAGAGTTGAAGGAAGAGATCCTAGCGGAGGCGCACCGAGCCCCTTATGCGGCACATCCGGGGGGCACGAAGATGTACAGGGATCTCAAACAGACATTCTGGTGGCCTAAGCTAAAGGAAGACGTGACGCGACACGTAGCCCACTGTCTAGTATGCCAGCAGATTAAGGCCGAACACCAGCGACCAGCAGGGAAGTTACAGCCCTTACCGGTACCAGAGTGGAAGTGGGATCAGATCACCATGGATTTTGTCACTGGTTTCCCGCGATCACAACAGGGCCACGACGCAATCTGGGTCGTAGTCGACAGATTAACCAAGTCAGCTCACTTCTTGCCGGTACATACAACTTGGACCCGCGAACGGCTAGCTCAAGTTTACATCAACGAGATTGTGAGACTACATGGGGTACCGGCATCAATCACCTCTGACAGGGACACGCGCTTCGTTTCGAAGTTTTGGCAAAGTCTTCAGCGGGCCATGGGGACCAGATTACAATTCAGCACAGCCTTCCACCCCAGACGGACGGACAGTCAGAGCGCACGATACAAACCCTGGAAGACCTGCTTCGCGCCTGCGTGCTTGATTGGGGAATCGGTTGGTCACGCTACCTACCCCTCGTAGAATTCGCCTACAACAACAGCTACCAGGCCAGCATTCAGATGGCACCCTACGAAGCCTTATACGGAAGACGCTGCCGATCCCCGATTTGTTGGGACGACTTGGGGGAAAGGAAACTCTTGGGACCCGATCTAGTGGAGGAAACTGAGGGTAAAGTGCGCCTTATAAGACAGCGCCTGCTGACCGCCCAGAGTCGACAGAAGAGCTACGCAGACCAGAGGCGCCGTGACTTGGAATTTCAAGTGGGGGAGCACGTGTTTCTGCGGGTCTCGCCAGCCAGAGGAATCAAGCGGTTCGGACTAAGGGGCAAGCTGAGCCCACGGTTTGTGGGGCCTTTTGAGATCCTAGAGCGCATTGGCCCAGTAGCCTACCGCCTCGCCCTACCACCCAGCCTCGACCGAGTTCACGACGTGTTCCACGTCTCGATGCTTCGGAAGTATCTCCCCGACCCGTCACACGTACTGGACGCCTCAGCGCTTGAGCTTAAGGAGGACCTCAGCTTTGAAGAAACCCCGGTGAGAATCTTGGCAAGGGAAAACAAGTCACTGCGAAATCGAACCATCCCCTACGTAAAAGTACTTTGGAACAACCACGAGGAGCGGGAAGCAACTTGGGAGCTGGAGTCTAAGATGAAGGAGTGCTACCCCGACCTTTTCACTCCTACCCGGGCTTGAGTTTCGGGGACGAAACTCGTTTTTAGAGGTGAGTGGTGTAATAACCGCTGTTTACTTTCCCCTTTCGGTCTTACCTGTGTTTCACTTCGAACCGCCTTTCGGCTAAGGGGCACGGGGTACCCTTTGTTGTGCGTTGTTTTGGGCAGGCCGTCGGGGCTCGCGGGTAATTTTTGTGGATAGAGCCCGCGAAATGAAGACCGGCGGCGCGATCGGATCCGTTTTCCGACCCCGGAATCTCCCGGAACCTTTTTCTGAAGTTGACAACAGCTCGGGGGTCCAGCTCGCTTTTTCAAGGTAAACTAGACCCGGGTAAATCAACAAAAATTCAATCTTTTTATTTGGGACAGCTAAAGCTAATTCAACTTATTCTAGATTAATTGGGAGAGTCAATTTAATTTAATTTAATTTAATTTAAGTTGATTTGGGGATTGGTAATTTAATTTAATTTAATTTAATTTAAGTTGATTTAAGGGGATTGGTGATTTAATTTAATTTAATTTAAGTGATTTAAGGGGATTGGTGATTTAATTTAATTTAATCTAAGTTGATTTAAAGGGTTTGGTAATTTAATGTAATCTAAACTTGTTCTGCTTGGGTTGGGTTCAGGCTCAGGTACGCCAAACCGGTTTATTAAGTAGGGGTTGGGGACTTGGGTTGGGAACCCCAATCCCCTCCCTTTTTTCCTTACCGTAGCGTACGTACCCCGAGCGAAATCGAGGACGCGCCCCCCCCAAGCTTTCCCCGTTCGTGGCGAAGGAGGAACACACGCACGCCCATCCGTGGAACCGGACTCCCAAGATCGGACGATCCCCTCCCCCGAACCACCGTCGACACGACCAAGGTGAGATGAGGTCCCCTTCATCCTCCGTTTCTTCTAGGTTCTTGTTGTCCTTGATCGGAAGGGAGAGGGACACTGGCGGCGGAATCCCGGAATCCGGCGCACGTGCGGAAGCCCTCCCCTCCATCGGCGCCCCCGTGCACCCGCACGGGGCTGGGCGCACGTTCCAGCCCGCGTGCGGGGTCACCCGCACGGGGCTGGGCGCACGTCCCAGCCCGCGTGCGGGGTCACCCGCACGGGGCTGGGCGCGCGTCCCAGCCCCGCGTGCGGGGTCACCCGCACGGGGCTGGGCGCGCGTCCCAGCCCGCGTGCGGGGTCACCCGCACGGGGCCGGGTGCGGCCCAGCCGCGTGCGGGGTCACCCGCACGGGGCTGGGCGCGCGTCCCAGCCCGCGTGCGGGGTCACCCGCACGGGCCGGGTGCGGCCCAGCCGCGTGCGGGGTCACCCGCACGGGGCTGGGCGCGCGTCCCAGCCCGCGTGCGGGGTCACCCGCACGGGGCCGGGACACGCATCCAGCCCCGCGTACAGGATGCCCGCACGGGGCTGAACCCGCGCACGGTGGCGCTGCGCGCGGGCGGGGTATCGGCGGACCGCGACGGGCGGTTTGCCTGCCTTTCGTCCTTAACCGAGAGTGAGAGTACCGGGACGCGAGGGAGCCGAACGTGATCATCTACTAGCGACAGGTGGGTTGGAACGCGGTATTAGCATCGATCTCCGTCAGCTGTTGACTTAATTAATTCATTCATTATGGTTAGTCTTATTATTGCATAGAGGCTGTGACCATCATCTGATTATCGTCCATATATTGTGGTTACTTTCTATTAGTGCACATGCAGTGTGATCGTCATCTTATTATCGTTCATGTATTGTGGATTACTCTCTACTATTGCATATATGTTGTGATTACCATTTTACTATCTCGTATGCATTGTGGTTACTGTGCTCGAGGCTGCGACACGTGCACCCACGGTTTGGCCACCGGGAGGGGTGCACTTTTCCGGAAAAGAGGTCTATGACCCGTGTATACCCACGAGGTGACGTAGTGGGGCCCCTTATTAGTTGTGGGGTTGAGGCGCCGAGGTGCGAGCGGTGCGACCCGTCGGTTTAGTTGTCCGGCGTGGTCGGGTTTCTGCAGGTACGGTATGGGCCGTCGGTAGTGGATCGACGCGGCCAGGTATTACAGGATACAGGTATACAGGTTGCCATTGTTCCCTCCCCGAGAGGGTGGTTGCTCCGGTTATCGCCACGGTTTGATTTTATTACTTCCCTGCTCTGCATTTATTAGTCGCTGACTTCCCACTTGGTGACAGGGTCCAGGCGAGGGGAGAGGTAGGTGGCGGTGAGGACGGGGCGGTCGCAGCGGGATTGTGGGAGGCTCTGGATTATATACTCTCATTTCCTTTTCAGCTTTCATTTATATTGTAGGCATGTGTGAGGTTCCCGATACCCTTGTGGGGTCGACTGAGATGTCGGTATTTGGTTATTCGTTATGCATTACTTTCCCTTTATTTTCTGCTGGCCATTTGAAAACAAAACAAAGTCAAAGAAAAGATTGCGAAAACCGTTTTTAAAAATCTAAGTGTCGTGTGGGCACTGATTTCAAAACCTTGTGGATTTATGGATTGCGAAATGCGTTTTCAAAACTTGGGTGTCGTGTGGGCACCGTTTTCAAACCCTGTGGATTTATGTTGATTTCAAAACTAGTTTTCAAAATATAAGTGCCGGGTGGGCGCTCTTTCAAATCTGAGGATTTATCCTTTCCAAATTGATCGGCCAAAGTGTTTGAATGGTTAGATTTAGTGATATACGTTACTGATCGTTGTGATTGAATGATTGTGTGTGGCTCGGGACATGTACTAAACGCTACGCCGTGCATATACAGGGGAAACTCTGTCCGTTTACAGAGAGATCCTGTATATGCGGCGGGTCTGGGCACGCACCGGGGAGGAAGGAATTTCAAAAAAAAAAATTTGGACACGCTAATTCAAACCCTTTTACTAAATACTTCCGCTGAACGAAACCCCCGGGGCGTGACAGATTAACCCAGCCGTGGGGTGCACGGGGGCGCGATGGAGGGGAGGGCTTCCGCACGTGCGCCGGATTCGGGGATTCCGCCGCCAGTGTCCTCTCCCTTCCGATCAAGGACAACAAGAACCTAGAAGAAACGGAGGATGAAGGGGACCTCATCTCACCTTGGTCGTGTCGACGGTGGTTCGGGGGGAGGGATCGTCCGATCTGGGAGTCCGGTTCCACGGTGGGCGTGCGGTGTGTCCTCCTTCGCCACGAACGGGGGAAAGCTTGGGGGGGGCGCGTCCTCGATTTCGCTCGGGGTACGTACGACGGTAAGGAAAAAGGGAGGGGATTGGGGTTCCCAACCCAAGTCCCCAACCCTACTTAATAAACCGGTTGGCGTACCTGAGCCTGAGACACCAACCCAAGCAGAACAAGTTTAGATTACATTAAATTACCAAACCCTTTAAATCAACTTAGATTAAATTAAATTAAATCACCAATCCCTTAAATCAACTTAATTAAATTAAATTACATTAAATCACCAATCCCCTTAAATCAACTTAAATTAAATTAAATTAAATTAAATTACCAATCCCCTTAATCAACTTAAATTAAATAAATTAAATTAAATTGACTCTCCCCATTAATCTAGAATAAGTTGAATTAGCTTTAGCTGTCCCAAATAAAAGATTGAATTTTTGTTGATTTACCGGGTCTAGTTTTACCTTGAAAAAGCGAGCTGGACCCCCGAGCTGTGTCAACTTCAGAAAAAGGTTTCCGGGAGATTCCGGGGTCGGAAAACGGATCCGATCGCGCCGCCGGTCTTCATTTCGCGGCTCTATCCACAAAAATTACCCGCGAGCCCCGACGGCCTGCCAAAACAACGCACAACAAAAGGGGTACCCGTGCCCCTTAGCCGAAAGGCGGTTCGAAGTGTGAAACACAGGTAAGACCGAAAAGGGGAAAGTAAACAGCGGTTATTACAGAACCAGTCTTAGAACAAACTCTATGACTTAGGACTTGGAGTCTTAAAGTGATGTAATTCCTGCAAAACAAAACTCCAACCAAAATCAAACGTTAGTCGTTAGAAATTAAAATCCTACATTTGATTTGTCCTTTTTTTGGTTCTTTTGATTTTCGGCTCTTTCAATCTTTTCTTTATCTCCCCCTATCTTGAGCATCTCTAACATGTTCTCCTCCTGTCTTGAGCATTATGTTTCCCCCTTTGTGACACGATCATCATTTTTCCGTTCTCCCCCATTTTTCCATTTTCGTTTGTCCTCTCTTGATGATCTCTTGATGATCTCATCTCCGTCATTTCTCTTCTCCCCCTTTTTGTCACAAATTGTCAAACAGTGAACATACTAGACAAAAGGAAATTATTAGTTCATAGAGAAAGAGAGATAAAAGCTCAGTTCCGGTATATAACAAAAATGTAGATTGCGTACCGGTACCAGAGAAAGCAAAAATCAAATAATTTCTTGAAACAAATCCAGATTTTAGAATCTTTTCAAATACCGATTTGTATTCCATCAAGAAATCAATTTAAGTGCTTTAAACAATGAATTCACACAGATGTCATTCAATCCAATTAATTTCACAAAATTAAAAAGATTTACTCCTAAATCATGAAAAACAAAGATAAAACATTATAAACAGTTTTTCATGTTATATTCATCAAACACAAGTCATCAAAAATAATCTTGAGATCCAAACTCTATCAAGATGTAACGATTTACAAAGATGACTTACGGAGATTTCCAAATGACATCAATCTTGAATTCTACCCTTTCATCAGAATAATTTTAGAAAAATTCCATAATAACCAGAAAAAGTATGTAAGCACTTTAGCGCATCAACTTTAAACAAAAGTCATCGTTTCATGCAACAAGAAATAGATTATACCAAATCTATCAAAAATACTCAAAAATGAAACGAAAATTTATGAAAATTAAAACCCTTAAAGTTGAACAACTTCAATCACATCTAACATGATCTTATGCGTAATGCCTTTATCAAATCATCAATTTGGTAAAGAAAATGAAATACCAAGATCAATAGATGTTTGAAATCCCAGATAAGTTAGATAATATATCTAGACAATCTGTTGAAGAGAGTGGCTCTTTGAGCATCTTTCGTTAAAAATCCCACCTTATACCAACCTTGAAATTTGACAGAGTCAAGTATTTCAACATGCATTTCATCAATAATTTTTAAAACAAAAATTGCTTTGCATACATGGGGTATCATTTTCTTTTCTTTTTCCTCCATGTGGTGGTAGTTTTCACACTCCTCATTGGGATGTAACTCTTTCCACATCTTTTGAGCATTTTACTTTTCTTTGACTCCCCCTCAATTGGCTATCAATTATTTAATATATAAGGTATTCAACCAAAAATTGATCTCGCATTCATACTCGACTAAATAGTCAAATAAGATAATGACTATACCAAGAGATCATTGAGAGAGAAATTGACTTTGATCACTTAAAAGATGAATTAATTAACATAAATGATCATTGCAACATCGAATATTATGATGTCAAAAGCATAATAGATTTCTAAATGCGTGAAAAGATGCAATTAAAGTCAATATAACCAATGCTCAACTTGTGTTGTCACAAAGAATTCACACAACCGAGATAGATTAGCATCTAAAGATCACACATGATTTCTAAAATTTGATGCTTATAACTATAAAAAATCCTATAATGAAGTATCTTCAAGATTATAATTATGGAGTAAAGTTGATAATCCATATAAAATTAATTTGGAGTGAATGAACGTGAAGCCCTTTTTATTCAATGCACTTGTTCAATAAAAACCTTTTTGTTCAAAAACAAAGTATAAAAACAAGAGCATTGAAAACATGTAATGCAAAGATTAAGAAAAATATGAAGGAAAACCAATCAAAGCATTACATACAGTCATAAGCTATTTAGAACTTAAGACAAGGAAAGATATCACCTTTCCGAATCCAAAATCGCTGGATTTTGGGTTGTCTTGATTCGTTGTGGCCGGGGGTTGTCCGCTTTGACTGTTGATCCACCTTAGGTCTTTGCCTCGCAATGATCCACTTGTATGATTGATGTTGTGGCTCGGACCTTTGGTGGGTTGAGTGAACTCCTTTGACTTGATGTGTCTTTTGATTCCGTTGAGTTCGCTCCGTAGATGAAGTTGCCGAAGGATTTTTCTTTTCTTTTTCGGGCAATTCTTCACCAAGTGTCCTTCAAGTCCACATAGGTGACAAGTTTTTCCTTTCAATTTTATTGTGGAACTTGAAGCCTTCACAGTTTGGTTCTTTTTATATCCCAAACCAACCTTGCATGTTTGACCTAATCTGGACATACAATCAAGTTTCTTGGAACCGGTGGAAAGCCTTTGTATGTCGGATTTAAGTTGATGTACTTGCTTGGTCAAAGCTTGGTTGGTGACATGAATCTCTTCAAACTGCTTTTCTAGAAAACCAATCTTGTCCATATATGATTTTGCGTTTGTCTCCGATTGGTTTAACTTTTCTTGGAGGATTTTATTGTTATCCAATAAACACCTTGTTCCTCCTCGAGATCATGAAGTTTGATCTTTAAAGCTTGATTCTCGTCTTGAACTCAAGTCGTTGCTTCCTCAACTTCTTGATATGCTTGGCCATCTTCTTTGATTCCGCAAGAAGTTGTTGGTATGCCTCAACGAGTTCTTCTTCGTCCGACTCCCCCTCACTTGATGACTCTCCATCGGATGTTGATGTTTCATGCAAAATCAAAGGAATAGAGTCAGTGACTAAAGATGATAAGCACAAATTAGAAGAGGGATTTGAGAGGCATGAAAAGCAACAAATTTTCTTTTTCCTCTTCACTTGAGGTCGATTCATCGAAACTAGAATCGTCCCAAGTTTTTGCTTGCAAAGCCTTCTTTTTGTATGATTTCTTAGAAGGACAATCCGTTGAAATATGGCCGTAGCCTTTGCATCGATAACATCGGATTTCCCCTTCGAAATCATCTTTTTCTTTTTCTTTAGAAGGTTTTGCAACGCCTTTGAGTTTAGAGGATTTAGAACCCGATGATCCTTTAGATGGTTTCGTGGATGAAGATCCATCGGTTCGATTCTTCCAAAATTTCCGACGAAATTTCTTTGTGATCCGCGCCAATTGTTCTTCAAAATCGGCAAAAGAGATTTCATCGTCGGAACTTGATTCGCTATCTTCTTCCTTTGTTGATTTGAATGCAATACCTGTAAGCTTAGAAGAAGACTTGGAAGAAATTTGATTAGTAGGAAAAGTCATCTCATAAGTTTGTAAAGCACCTACTAATTCCTCTACACTCATCTCATCCGGATGACTAACGGTTTCAATGGCGGTAACCTTTGCCCTAAACCGTTCCGGAAGAGTCCGAAGAATCTTTCTTACAATTTTCGACTCCGGGATCTTTTCTCCTAAATTAGCACATGTATTAATTACATCTTGAAGTCTAGTGTAATAATCTGTAAACAATTCATGCTCTTCCATATGAATAGAGTCAAATTGACTTGTAAGCATCTGGAGCTTTTGAATTTTTACAAGATTAGTACCCTCATGTGTAATTTTGAGAATATCCCAAATTTCCTTCGCGGTTTCACACGCAGAAATTCGTGTAAACTCAGTCGAGGAAAGAGAATTAAATAAAGCGTTCATACCTTTCCCATTGTAAGAAGATCTTTCGATTCCTCTTTGGACCATCTAGAGCGAGGTTTTGGGGTAGTAGTCCT